>WNWU01000071.1:3837358-4203977 GCA_012654045.1 Ptyas mucosa
ATAATAATAATAATAATAATAATAATAATAATAATAATAATAATAATTAATTTGTATCCCGCCCTTCTCCCAGAAGGGACTCAGGGTGGTGGACAGCCAGAATTAAAATACATACAATACAAAAATTAAGATAAATTAAAAGATATTAAATCGATCGGCCTCCCAATTTAAAACCCCAAGTCTATAAAATTCAAAATCCCAATTTAAAACCATTTAAGCTAGGCCGGCTTGCTGGAATAAGTAAGTCTTCAAGGCTTTGCGGAAGGTACGAAGGTACGAAGGTCCGGGATCAGTCTTATTCCAGGAGGTAGCTCATTCCATAGGGATGAGATCTCTTGTTTACCTATCTGTATTTTACTACCTGTTCCTTACTTTTTATTGTATTTAAAAATGTCTTTAAAAAGAAAAAGGAGAGAGGGAGGGAGGGAGGGAGGGAGGTTTCTTCACAGCACCTCTTTTCCAGCCTCACCAGCCCTCAGAGGCGAGATGGGGCTGCAGCGTCCTGGATTAGATGGTTCCTAGTGAGTTTCTTCCAAAATGCTCAGGCAAGAATCAAGCAGACTTGGTTGAGAGACTCCTGGGATAGCATAGCTGAAGGAAGTGAACGGGGTAATTTTTGGGTCCCCAGGGAGAATCCTAAGCAAGACGAAAGGGTGCTCTCTTTCCTGGGGATTTTCAATGCAAACACTTCCTTGGGATTTGTAGCGGGGGGGGGATGACAATGAAGGAACAGATGAGCAAATGCCGCCATCTGCGCTTCTGAGCTGCAATCGTATTGCAGGGCCTGCAGAATGACCACTGGAGGATTGTCCTGGCTTAAGGCTGCTCCTGGCTTAAGGCTGACAAGAAACCTGCAAGGACCGTCAGAAGGGGATGTCTGTCACCAATATCTGCAAAGGCACGGGGGCTTCTTTGTCCCTGCTGTGGGATGCTGTTATCCAAGAGCTGACTTGAGCATCTGCCCCGCCTGTCACAACACTGAGCAGACCACAGGCAGCTGTTAGGACAGCAGAAGCAGTTGCCATAGCAAGCTCATTGCCCGGGGCCAAAACACAGGCAGATGTTCTGGCTCTTGCAGCCATGGCCGTGGACAGGAATTGCTAGGGTAGGCAAGTGCTGCCTCTTCTCCTGGAAAGGCCCGTGATGCCCCCCACCCCCCAAGATCAGCCCGAGGACTGCCTTTGGCCTTCCAAGTCCCGAACAGCCCAGCTCCCAGCCCTCCTTCCCCGCTACCTTCCTATCATCTGTTTCAGGAGCCTGAGAGAGAGAGAGAGAGAGAGAGAGAGAGAGAGAGAGAGAGGGAGAGAGAGGGAGGGAGGGAGAGAGAGAGAGAGAGAGAGAGAGAGAATCAATATGGGTACCGACCATCAAGGCCAATTCTCAGGAACAGTCTCCTGTTTGTACACAGTCAGTTGCAAAGGCCAAAGGAATCACTAATATTTTTAGCACTCCTGGAATAGGTGAATAATATGATCCTTTTAATATTTTAGTGGGTTTTTTTCTGTGCACATTAATTGCATACAACTTCATTGATTTCTTCAGTGTTAGAAGCTTCCTGAAGTTAACGACTGTACCTGTTCTTTATTTGCCTGCTGCTCTGTTATACACGGTAGTCTAGAGGTCATTTTTTAGAGACTTTTTTTTTAACAGCCCTATTGCAACTTGTTCTTAAAAAGATAATATGTAATAAACTGCACTGAGGTCATCAATCAAATATTGTCGGATCCTAACCGCTGTTTCTTGTTCAGAGTCCCGTGCCATAAAATACTAAACGCTGTTGCATGCAACGCCATAGGGAGCAGCCATGCATTTCAGCCGCTCTGTCACATTTTTCATTTCTATAGGAAGCCGAATGGGGCAACGGATGCCAACGGTGGCTGCACAAGGATTTCAAGGCCATCTGGAGAATTTTTATCATGACAATTTGTAGAGGAGAATTGGAAGAGGCTGATTTATACCCACTTCTGCTGATCCTCTTCCAGAAAGCATCCAAGCTGGAGGGCACTGATTACAGCCAAGGGTGGAGTTGGGCGTCCTTTTGCTCTATTTCTGCTGCCTCCCAGTTACACAACCATGCAGCCTCGCAAATACACTGGATGTGAAAAATTAATTCCCCCTCGGCCTTTCCACAGGTTTCCTCCCAGGGGGAGGGGCTCCTCATCAGGGGTTGCTCTGCCTCTGCTTCTCTAAAGGATGGCAGACATTGAGCCAATGACCCCAGTCCTCCCTCCCCCCATCACAATTGCTTTCTTAGCCGGCCACTTAAATCGTTCTAATTATTCCAGAAACACCCCATTAACTTCCCCAATGGAACCAGCAGAGGGGAAGATCCTGGGCTCTGCCGCACCTCCTACCCTTGGCACCACCTGAAGGGACCCCACCACGCAGGGCTGGGACAGGTGGGGAGCCAGGCGGGGCTCTGGGCCGAGGTTAGGCACTCCGATTTCATTACAAAGGCCTTGATTGCTCCGGATAGATTTAAAAAAGGTGTGCTTGTTGCAGGGAATGCCGAAAGACACAGGGAATCAAAGTTATGGAGAAAATAAAGAGAAATAGAAATGCCACAAGGGAGTTGTGAAGATCACCTGGCCATCTGGTGGAGTAGAGTGTCATACGCTCAAGCCCCCGGGCCCAGGGGAGCTCTGCCAGGCAGGCAAAATTGTGATGATGATGATTAACAAAATGCCTGTCATTGTGATTGGTGGGCAGTGTTTGGATCGAGGCATCGATGGGGGTCTCGCACAGCTCTGAGCTTTGGAAGCAGAGGTGGCAGCCATGCTGTTTGTCAAGAAACCCGGAAGGAGGAAGGGGAGAGGAACATTTTGTCCCCAAAGATATTATTTCCCCACACACACACACACACACACACACACATAAGGGTCTCCCTTTCCCATTTCATAGGACTGCTTGACAGCTACTTTCTCCTCGGTAGAGTTTCTATCTGAGAACCCCCTTGAGACCCCCGGCTGTTCATTCTCAGGTCAGCAAACCCTCTCACAAGCCCTGGGTTGACCGTCCAGTCTGCCAAAAGTTGCGTTCTGTGTTTAATAGAGGACGTTGTTGTTTCTTTCTCCTCGTCTTCTGGGCTCAACTATATTTATCAGGACTTCAGGACTGCCAAGGTAGAAATAACAACACCCTGGCAAGAAAGTCCAGCAACCTGAGAGGAGGCCTTTGACCTCTCCACTGTGCCAAGGTTAGCTAAGAAAAACAAGCCTCCCATTCTTCAGACCGACTGCATGTCCCCCATGTACCAATCAAGGCCTGCTTCTTCTGAAGGAATGGGGATCATTGCATCCAGAATTATGCGCAGCCGCTGGAATCCATTACCTCGCTTGTGGTCTCTTTCACAACAGCTGAAGGCATCTCACAAGCAAAGCAGCAGTCAAATCCCTGCCAGTGCTTGGCTAAAACACAGAGTTGGAAGGGATCTTGGAGGTCTTCTAGCCCAACCTCCCACTCAAGCAGGAAACCCTCTAGTACTATTTCAGACAAGTGGTTGTCCAATCTCTTCTTGAAAACTCCAGGACTCTCTGAAGATGACATCGTCTGGATCCAGATTTCTCTCTCCCAGCCAGGACAGTTTTCCACAGTCTCAGATTCTGCCCCTTCCTCCTTCTGACGCTTCGCTTATTTCTTCTGAAACTCAGATGAAAGCTGTTCTACCAAGTAGGCCCTTTTCAAACCCATCATTTATCATTAAACTTATTAAGAAAATAAGTTCAGTTGTTAGATAATGCTTTGCTTTTCTTCCATCAGAAATTGGAGAAAATTAAACTTCTAGAAAAATCTAGGGTGATTTTTTTCTATTTGGGATTCACACCCAAATATGAGATTTTGTCCCTCTTCCAGGTGAAAAGGGCAAAGCATCCTTCCTCTCAGAAACAAAACTTGGCTGCTTCCAAATTATTTAGGGTTGTTTTCCTTTCTTCTTTTGCTCTGCCATTTTCCAAACACAGAGATTTTATCTGATGATCTCACTTATTGTTTAAAATAGTCCTCTACAGTTCCTGAAATATAATTTATGTTCTTAGGATTTTCACTAAATTTTCTAGATTAGGTTTAGGCAGACTTTAGTCAAGGAAGGCGGACAAGAAAATCCTTTAAAAGAGCTGATGTGCTCAGAACACTCTGGGGATCTTAAGATACCCACCGTTTACTCATCTCAATTTTCTCCAACGCACCAACCCTTCAAGCTAGGTTCATACCGCCTTCGAGGTTAAAATGTGGCAGTGTGAACTTGCCAGGTTTGTCCCAATTGCATCTTGGGGGGCTTGGAGAAAAGAGACCCGACTGCAGGGAAAATCAGCCTTCACCAAATGCCATTCCAAGGCTAAAAAGCCGATGCAAGATCCAGAAGATTCCTGTAGGCCAGGCCAGCCACAAAGACCAAAGCAAGAACCCCTCCAGAAAGAGCAGGCAGTTGAGGTTTGATGGCCTGGGAGGTCTTAATCCTCCTCCTGCTCCAGGCAACCCCAGAATAGCTGGGCTGAGGGGAGGAATCAGATCCCTCGCCTGAAAGAAAGCAGGAGAAAAGCCGGGCTCTGCAGTGTGCAGGCTGGAGAAGCCAAAGATGGCCGCTGGACAACGCAACTACCAACCCTTCTCTAAGGGCTGCTGATGTTCAGTAGAACATCTGAACACCACAGCAAGATGGAAGTGGCCCAAAGAGGAGGCAGTGCTGAAGATCCAGGGGTTCCTGGACAGCTCTAGCTTCTTTTCCAGTCTGCTTTCTCTTTCTCACTAAACCCTCGGCAAAGTCACAGTTTCTCAGGGCTGCAATCCCAATGGAGAAACACAGCAGGAGAGCAATTATATATCATTAGGAATAAATGTGTCACTCCTCCAATTAATTAGTCCCCTTTTTCTTTAAAAAAAATAAATAAAGTAGGTACATTTTCCAGAATGGTACAAAATAGAATAAAAATAAGCTACATTTGAGAAGAACTCTGTGGCCTCTGGATTTCACCCAAGTGTGAATGTCAACTTTTTCCTTAGCACTACCTAATAGTGTCTGCACACTACTGCACTGTTCCTCTCACTGCCACTAAGTAGCTGCTATGAGTGGTAGATCTCGTGGATTTAGGGCAGGAATTAGCCTCAGTCCTAGGGG
The DNA here is from genome assembly GCA_012654045.1 of Ptyas mucosa. Lineage (NCBI taxonomy): Eukaryota > Metazoa > Chordata > Lepidosauria > Squamata > Colubridae > Ptyas > Ptyas mucosa. The sequence continues at coordinate 3,842,472 of WNWU01000071.1, forward strand.
AGACAACCACCATTATGCACAAAGGTGTACGTTTTGGGCCTCCCTACTTAAAGATGCTGCAGTCCGTGCTCTGCTAATGGCTTCCCTCTCTACTTTAGCTTTGAACTCACGACCAGAAAAAGTCACCATGATATTAACTTTGTCATTTGATACATAAGGCTACCATAAATCATTTATTTCATTTCCTTGCCAAGGTCTTCATTTGTTGTGCTTTAAAAGAAGAGAAGGTGATTGCCGTCTGAAAGCAATAGTGATGGCAAAGAGCAAAGATCTGCAGAGCAGAAACAGCCTTTGTGGCATACACTCTGTGTGTATCTACCACACTGTGGCATTGGAAATTAGCTTTGCCTTAACGGTCACGGATTATTTTTTATTTATTTATTTAGTTTATCAAGCATGTATGAGAAAGCAAGTATGAACTTAACATATAAACATATAAGTATAAACAGGTATAGGTATAAGCGTAAGAAATGAGTACGAATAAATGGGAACAGTAGGACAGGGATGGTAGGCACGCTGGTGCACTTATGCACGCCCCCTTACAGACCTCTTAGGAATGGGGTGAAGTCAGGGGTGAAATCCAGCAGGTTCTGAAGGTTCTGGAGAACCAGTAGTGGACATTTTGAGTAGTTCGGAGAATCGGCAAATGCCATCTCTGCCTGGCCCCAGAGTGAGGTGGGAATGGAGATTTTGCATATCCTTGCCATGCCCACTAAGCCATGCCCACAGAACCAGTACTAAAAAAAAATGGATTTCATCATTGGGTGAGGTCCATGGTAGACAGTTTAAGGTTAAAGTTTTAGGGGTTTGAGGATGTAACAACAGAGTCAGGTAGAGCATTCCAGGCATTGACCATTCTGTTGCTAAAGTCATATTTTCTGCAATCGAGTTTGGAGCTGTTTACTTTGAGTTTGTATCTATTGTTTGCCTGTGTATTATTGCAGTTGAAGCTGAAGTAGTCATTGACAGGTAGGACATTGTAGCAGATGATTTTGTGTACTAACCTTAGGTCAGACTGTAGGCAGCGCAGTTCTAGGTTGTCCAGGTTCAAAATTTCAAGCCTGGTGGCATAAGGTATTCTATTGCAAGCAGAGGAGTGGAGTACTCTTCTCGTGAAATACCTCTGGACTCGCTCAGTTTTATTAATGTCCATTATACAGTGTGAATTCAGGCAGATGAACTGTATTAGAGAATTGGTCTGGCAAAGGTTTTGTATGCCCTGGTTTGCAGTACAATGTTACCAGAGAAGAAGCTTTGCAAAATTAGGTTAACAACTCTTAATGCCTTTTTGGCAATGCTGTTACAGTGAGCTCTGGGGCTTAGATCTTTTGAAATGAGTTTTGAAATGAAATGGATGCAACCACCTCGTTTCTAGAAGGCTGCCAGTCCACTTGAGTGGCGGTGAAATAAATTAGTAAAGCAAAACCCACACAGGATAGTAAGGAAACTGAACTCTCAACTTAAACCTTGGGAAAATGCTGATTCGTCCGATTAAGTCTCCTTGAAGAGGTTTTTCTATCTGAACATGCCTTTGCACATCAAAGAAAGAGAAGCCTCTGAATCACCCACAGTAAAAAAAAAAAGGGATCTTCAGAGACTGCAGTAGGTTTAAATCCCTGGAAAGGAATTGGCCACCTCCACATCTGTGCAAGTCCTTAGAGACACAGAGGCTGGCATGGAGTTCTGCAGAATTCAGAAGGAAGGTCACTTGGCACCCTCTTCTGCCCACTGCCCGAAGGCTCCCCTCCCCACCTGCCCAAGGCACCAGAGCCTTGTTTGGGGTTGCCTGTCCTAAGGCCAGAGGCCCAGCATTATGTCTGCTGCGGGTGGGGGGCAGGGAGAGGGTTAAAAAACCAGTTGTGGTGCTCAGGGTCACTTGATGGAAACCTGCCCTTTTTATGCGCGTGTTAAAAAAGGTTGGACCTCAGTTGGGCCGTCTTCACTTTTTTTACCACCCCATGGATGCCCCAGCTGTACCTAGAGGTTGCCTCCTATGTTGGGATGCCCATCTGAAGGGGCCGGCAGAGAGACTGAGAGGCTTCTAGCCAGATATAATGTCTTCTTATTTACATACTTAATCATCTTGTCATCACTGTAATACATCCATAAAGGGAAAGATTGACAAAGTTCAACTGAAAGAAATTTCAAATAAACCTGCCCTCTTTTCTCTTGCCTGGCTCATTGTACCCATGAGATTTAGTACCTGTCACCCGATCGCCACATCCTGAGTTTGCCTGCCAGAGATTAAAGGGCTTCAAATATAATGGAGCAAGGAAGCTCAAGAGATGGGCTCAGACACTGGACACATTCAACACAAAAGCTCTTCCAGAAAGACACCTCAGTCCCCCTTGCTCTGTGGACACAGCAGATGCAACGGAAGTTGCAAAATTTCTTATCTTTGGAGTGCTTGCTTGATACCAAAGAGAGCAGCAAGAATATAAAAACTGGGACCAGATCTCAAAAGGTCCGAGCTCCAGACCTAATCCAGTAGCAAAAACCCCAGGCGTGTGGGTGGGTGATAACTGGGTTTATTAAGCCAGACTCAGGCACACAGATGAGCTCCAAAAAGCGCTGGTCACGAAACAGATGCAATCCAGAATTAAAGTGCCTTCGCCTCCTGCACCATTTATATAGGCAAGCCACGCCATTGGGATGCACTGAAGTTGCTCCCAACAAGGCAACTCACAAGCCAATATTCTGGCCCAGGTGTGGCATCTAAAGGGAAGTGGCACCACAATTTAACTAAAGCCCGTTCCTCCAGAACAACCACTATCTTGACTCGTGTAAGCCATGTTTAAGCAGAGAAAGTGCTATTATTTCTGTTTCTAACAATTCCTCACCAGCCTCCAGAATGTTCTTCATTGGCTCATTGCCACTGAATCCCCAGGCCTTGGTTTCTCAATCACTCCACTACTTTGGTGTGATTTAGCACCCCCTCTTCACCCCTTTCCCTTCTAAGAGATTTTTTTACATTTACCATCATAAATCCAGCTCACCATGACAATCCTGATCTTAGGAGTCTCCTTTAATTTGCCCAAAGTGGGTGACCTATACTCTGGTGTGAACCTTTGCACAATGTTGGAGCTGTTCCTTGGTCCCTTTGGCACTGTAAATCCAGCCTCCCTGCCTGACAAGGTCACAGCCTTGGTGCTCTAATTGCACTTTATACTCTGGGAGAATTGACAATCCTAGCCCTGCGGCTCATTCACGAGGCTATGACTGTCCCTGTCCCTGAGGGGGGGAGAGGGGGAGGGGGGGGGGGGGGGGGGGGAGGGAGGGAGGGAGGAAGGAAGGAAGGAAGGAAGGAAGGAAGGAAGGAAGGAAGGAAGTTCCAATTTCACCTTTGTATATTTATATATCTGGATGAGTGCTTTTTCAAGAAGCATTGTGCATGTTTACTCAGAAGTAAGGCCCACTTATTTACCAGGCAATCATGCACAAAATTAAAGTCTCAGATGTCTGCACCATAGGTCTACACATGCTTTAATTGGCCAGGCACTTTTTGAAAAAGTTGTGTGGATACCCATTTTGTTGGAAGGTATTATAGAGGCCATCTGATTCTTTCTTCTGGTGTTCTGGGTTGCCATGGTGCATTTGTGGTCATCTGAATAATGTCTACAGGAGATGCTCTGTCATCCAGGTCATGGTTGTCCCAGAGGTGCTTTTTCAAGAGGTAACTGGGCTTTACTGGTTTTTCTTTGAAGACGTTTCGCTTCTCATTCACTGAAGAAGCTTCTTGGACGAGCTGAAGAGCAGAGCTGAAGAAGCTTCTTGGACGAGAAATGAAACATCTTCAAAGAAAAACCAGAAAGTCCAGTTGTCTCTTGAAAAAGCACCTTTGGGTCATCTGAATAATGTTCTTACCCAGCTCCTCTTGTGGGAGGTGGGATTGTTCCTTTAGTACTGAAACACTGGCTTAGGGCTTAGGGTTGTTTTTCAATAACTTGAATTTCTAATTTGCCTCTGCTGATGAGGATATCCAGGAAGGACAGCGTCTTGCTGTTTTCTTCTTCCTTTGTGAATTTTATTCCTTTGAATATGCTGCTGATTATTTCATGTGCTTTCCCTAGTTGTTCTTTTTTATTATGCTGAAGGTATAGCTATATATGTAGATATAGATACAGATATTCAAAGAATAAAACAGAGCAGAACAGAGAACAGAATTGAATAGAATAGAGCAGAATAGAATAAAATAGAATCTAGAGGCTGTGTATTGTTTAACCATTCTGAAGCGGTTTTCTATCTGCTTGATATGTGGAATGCATAATTTCACTCGCTTTTAAGGTCGTACAAGCTTTTACTTTCAGAATGGAAAATTACAGAATATTACAAAATTCATTGTGCGCTACCAATTCCAACTTCATATCTCCATAGGAACAGGAAGTATTTTGTCAGCCCTGTGGGTGAAGATGAGCTCCTGTATCAGGTAGGCATTTATTTATGGTTAGATTGTTAATTTCACCTTTTTCCCAAAGTGCAGGTGGTGCCCAGTGATGCCCAGGTGTTGCCCTCAGGTTGGGCTAAGAAAGAAGGACTGGTCCAGATCCAGACATCGGTTTCTGTGGCAGAGGATGCTGTCTGCCCAGAGTTGATCCAACTCCAACCCTTTCATCACCACAAAATCCTGGCATATCAACCAACACACTAGCAGACCGAAGTTGTGGCCAGCGTACCTCCAAAATGGGTCCCACAGTTTTTCATGCTAAGGATTTGAAAGTGGGTAAACTAGAAACAGGAAGAATTCGTGAAAGACTCTGTTTTGATATCAAAGTACCAACATGGTTGCCACATAGATGAGTTTATCACTTACATAGACTCAGACAGAAGCAAAAATTTCCTTTGGATCAGCTCCAGAAAGATTCCAGAAGATCTAGAATCACCCAAGCCACCAAAGTAGCCATTGATTTGTCCCTCCAAATGGTGCTCCGGAGAACCTGCATTGACCCATGCAGCACCACACCCCACATCCCAAATCAGGGCCTGCTTCTTGGGTGGCAAAGAGCTTCCTGGTGTGGCTGGATGAGAACCACAATCTTGCAATCCTCCCACAGATTTCACTCACCCTCAGCTGGCTGTTGCCAACCTGTAGTGAAGTGTGGGTTGCCCCATTTTTGATTGTCCTCAATGAGCCCTTTGACCCTCACAGACCAGGCCGCCTTCAGGGTCACTAGGCCCTGTCCAAGCACTCCACTCTGCTCTCCCTCGTCTTCTTCTCCCTGCCCCCAGTGAGTCTTGCTTACCTGTCTGCATTACAAGATCTGATTAGCTCCTTGTCCTCCAGAGAAATAAACAGCATCTTTGGCTAAATGAAGAACGGAAGATCCTAGATGGAAAGAGACACTTATTTATCCCTTTCTTAGATGCCTAATGAATAATATCATGTTTGCAGAAACTCATTTTTGAGAGGCAAGGACAAGAGACGCGTAGGCAAGAAGCCCAGAGGAGGCACCAATATTAATTTTGCCCTCAAAAGGTTTACGTTAAAATACGGATGTTACCATGTTAATGTCTCCCTTCTTTTCTTGACGTGACCTGTGAAAAGCACTTAGTGTGACTTTGCTCACCAAGGGGCTAATTCTGTGCAGGTTTGTTGGTCGAGGAGACTCTGTTTTAATGAGCGCCCGTCTCCGGTCTCAGGACCCCAGCCTCACTCCTGTCCAGATGAGCTTTCCAGCATCCTCAGCTCAGAGGAAAGTGGAGTGTCAGACTGCATGGACCTGCTTCCACTCTCATGCATGCTCATGGGGTGCTTCTAGGGCAGGTATCAGTAACCTGTGGCTCTGAAGCTGCATGCGGCTCTTTGGCCACTCTGCTGTGGCTCCCTGTCAGGTGATCCAACCACTGGCTGGCCCCGCCCCTCACCCTCCCAGTCACTACTCTCCTGGCCTGAGAAAGTAAGGGCAACGGCTGTGGATGGAGAAGTGGCCAGGGCAGAGACAGAGAGATGCAGAGAGAGAGACATAGAGAGATACAGGGGGGGGGGGAGAAGGAGAGGGAGGAGGGAGGGGGAGAGAGAGATGTCAAAAGGGTTTTGTGGCTCCTGGTGTTTTTTAACAACCGGTTCTCTGTCCTAATGACCGGCTGGGTAGGTGTGGCTAGGGGGTCATGTGACTGGCGGAAGTGAGTGACGTGGAGTTGGCCATGCCCACCCAAGTTTTGTGGCTCCTGGTGTTTTCTTTTCTGTGGGAAATGGGTCCAAATGGCTCTGAGTGTTTAAGGTTGCAGACCCCTGTTCTAAGGGGAGACTCTGGACCCTCTGAGAAATCAAGGCTCCTTCTGCATTAGTACTGCATTAACAGACTTATAAGGGCTGCTGTGGGTTGTGGGTCTTGGGCCACAGGCCCTGGTTGATGGGATGTGACAAGGAATGCAAACGAATTAAAGTCATACAACAAATAAACCTCAAAGGAAGTTAGTCAGGGAAACCAGCTTGAATTCAAACCATGTTGGTGATCAAACAAGAAATTACCAGTGCTTGTTGAAAAGGGCACCATTCTTGGATGAGAAGCAAAGCAGAACTTCAATCCAAGATGGGGGCTCTTCCCGCCCTCTCTTAGACCTAACAGGAGAAGTCGCTGAGGGGCTGCCTGAGAATTCTTCTGGAAGAAAAGTCTTTGGGTTTTTCTGCAGTTACAGCTCCCATCCAGATGTGATTTTGGGGCCATTTCAACTTCATTCATCCAAAGTTAGGCTCAAATTCTGTCAACATGTGGGATGGGGTTTTTTTTCCAGAATATCTGGGGGTGGTCTTTAATTTGGGATTTTGGAATAATTTTAGAAGCCCAGCTTGCTTTTGCAATGCTAATAACGTCTCCATTCTTTGCAAGAAAATGATGGTGTCTTATATGTCAATTTTTGAATTTTTATTGTTGAACATGGCACATCAAAATATGCTTTCAACCTTTGGTCTTGAAAAGATTCCTTAAACACATCCCTTATGGGTGAATAAACAGATTAAAAACTTCTCTTGCAGGCTAGGTGGTACAAATAAATTGTGAGGTAAACTTAATCACAGGCAATTGCTCTTTCACGCTTGCTCAGAGGTCACTTAATAAATTCCACACTGACTTCTGGGGTGGCCTAATTCACTTGACCCTAATTAAATGGAAAGTCCCACACATGTTCCTGGAAATCTCTTTCCCAGCAGCCTGTTAGTGCACAGTGGGTGCCAGGATGAATCAACTGGCTTTCTACATCACTGGTCATCAACCATCACCAGCACAGCAGCATCTTCCATGGGTAGAACTTGGCATCCTTCCCAAGTCCAGTCTGTGCCAGCAGATGGTGGCACTTTGGAATATAGAACCCAACTGGATCGCCTTCTTGGGTACTCTCTTCGTGCATAGGATGATCTTGAGAACAGGATGCTGGCCAGACATTCAGATGATTCCCAAGGATAAGGAGGTGTCCATGCTGAGGCCTCACCTTCTCACTAGACTTGAGTCCATCCGCTCTGGAGTCTGGAGGGGCAAGCAGGGACAGGGGCCCACCAGTGTAATAGCAAGACCCTTTGACGCAAGGATGGAGCCATCAAACCTCGCTCAGTGGAGCAGCCTGGTCTGGAAGTGCACTGGAGAACATCTTGCTCACCTGTCCATGCCCTTGCAGAGACGCCTTCTGGCCATGCTGCTCAGCCAATTGAAGTGGCTTCTCTTCTTTGCAGGACAGGGCAGTAGCCACCAACCCTGCTTTACAAAAAGACGAGAGTACCATCTTCAGGACTCCCAGCCCCCAGCAGTTTCCCTGAGATGAAAGAGCAGAGAAAAGCATGTGGCATTTATTCATTTTCTTTCTTTTTTCCCTTTGGTCCCTCTAAAAAAAAGGATTACCTAGAAATATACTGGAAGGATAAACCATGGGTATTTAGATTTGCAAAAGATCTGGGGTGGAGGCAGGCAGGGGTGAGGAGAGAGAAGTTAAATCCTTTTGATGTAACTTTGAATCAGTTATTTCAGAATTATATCTAAGGGACATAGAAAGACAGAATCATTTTAAGTAACAGAGAAAGAGGATACATCAGAGAATTCTTTTTTTAAAATCCTACCTACTGCTAGACCCAAGTGTGCTCCTGCGGTTCCCCGTGGATAAATTATTCCAGCTTCCAGTTCTTCTTATAGCCAGTGGCAAATTGGCAGTAGGTGCCTCCACGGAAAGATGCAACTTCAGAAAGAAACCAGATATGGCTGTCTCTGCTGTGGAACCTGGGATGCCTTGATCCTTGTAGGGTCCTAGGCAGCCTTTCCCCTCCCCCTCCCCTCTCCTTCACTTCTATTGTCTGGCTTCCCTTCTACTGGCTTTTTTTTTTTTTTTTGAGGTGGGGGAGAGGTAGAAGAGTGCAAGTCAGTCGTGAAAAAAATATGCAGCAACTGTTACAGTTGAGGCAGGGAATATGAGAACGCATGAGAAAGAAACTCAAGATTGCCCCGCCTTGACTCTCTTGGGTATAAGTGGGAGGGAAAGAGACGCCTTCAAGATTTGCTGTTGGAGCCAAAGCAATCAAGTAGAATTCTGGGGTTGCTTGTGGTACCAATCTTGAAGGGTCAGCAGACGGCCTCTGAAGGGATCTGCCAGCCCCCCTCCCTCACGCCCCACCCTTTCTGCTCCTAGTACCCTGATGGAACCAGCCCTCTTTTTATCCCAATCAAGTCCAAGGAGATCTGAGCTCTGTCAAGGATGGTTTGGGGAGGCTCCCCAGGCCCCCCACTTTTCCCCAAACATCCATAATCATTTCCCGCACACCTTCCCAAGCCTTTGCCGAAGACAACAAAAGATGTGCTTTAATAAGCAAGATGCTCCATGCCTGAGCGGTGTGTCAGCCTCCATTTGTAATGTTGGTGACAGACGGATCTCTGGATAATCGCAGCCTCTTTGTACTCAATGGAGTCGGATTGGAGCAATTGAACGTCTGAGGAAGATTACAGGCAGTTATGCACATCGCCTGTCATGTTAGCTGTGGCAGGCGCCTTTTTCAATTGACCACTCAGGCACTGGAGTTTCCGGGACAGACGCTGGAAGCATTCAGGGCCTCCAAATGAGGCTTTGGGAGGACCCTTCCCCCCAAAAATAGTTCTGCCAGCTATAATCCACCTGTTCCCATCCCCATCTCCAAAGGCTTCCCAGACATGCAGGAGTAAATTGGGGAAGGCCACCTGTTATGGACGAGGCACCTGCCCCCTCCACAGGACTACACAAGGGCCATTGAGGACTGATCCTCAGCCTCCCCTTGGAATCCAGACACCACCACCCCTCCCGCCCAGCTCCAAGGCAGGGCTCAGTAGTGAAGATCTCTCAGGTTGGGGCTGCCGGAGCCATGAAGACCCCACGGCCTTCTCCCTTGACACAGAGGGGCTCTCACTCATTCCTTGCCCATCCCAAAGATCTTCCTTGACTAGCTGTGACTCGAGATGAAGGCCTGCTGCCCACCAGAACCTCCTATCAGATCAAACAACCCAGTGGAGCAGCATAAATGCTAAGCTGAAGCAAAACATGGACACTTTCGAGAATCACAGCACTCAAATTGCGCTACTCCCTGACATCACTATGTGAAAAACCTGCCTTGGTGGCTGCCTGGAACAGGCCCTGCTCTGACCTCCCCACGTGGCAAGGTCCGAAGGCTGCTGAAGCTGCTGGTTGTGGAGGCTCCAGCCTTTTGGAGCTCAAGAAGCTTCCCTAGTTTGCTCTTTGGTTTTCCTTTCAGAGGGTGCTGAGCTGGGGAGAACCAGCCCTGCTGCTCTGGCAACTTTTGGGCAGGGTTTCTGGTGCGCCCACCCCACCCACCCCCACCCCCGCTCCCTCCCAGCTGCCTTCTTTGTCTTTTCCCTTAGTGTGCATGTCACCGGGAGTATATCTATTTATCCCACTAAATGCTCGATTGCCAGAGGGGGCCACAGCCAATAACTGGAGCCTGCTTAAGCATGATCGATGAGAGCTCCGTGGCAACGTGGCCAGGCTGCGAATCTGGAGAGCCCCGGGAACCAGAGATATGCAATCAGGCCTGACTCCGTCAGGATTCCCATTTGTCATCTGCAAACCAGGCAAGGAGAGGGTGACTCCGGGACCTGCAAGGGAGCTGGTCAGCCGATGCCCACCTGGAACTATTGGGGGAGGGAAGTTCTGCTCCTAACCTCCTCATTGGATGGATGGCCTGCCACCAAGCCAAGGACCCCGGGGGGTCTTTCTGGGGCATTGATGGTGGAGAAAGACAAGAATAAAACTCGGCCTGGGTAGGAGCCCCCCACCCTGGCTGCCAGAGGTCCCATTCTTAGCAAGCTGTCACCACCATTCCCTTCCTCCTTCTGGCCCAAGAGGCAGTGGCTTCGTTTCTCTGACAGAGACAGGACCAAGGTTAAATTTACTCAAAGTCCTGAACCTTTTTCCAATGCCATCTTTAAGCAATGTCCAAGTGTCTCCCTCTTGCTGGAGACAACTTGCAGCTTTTGCTCATGGAAGTGAGATCAGGAAGCTCCCCCTCCTTGCCATTCCACCCTGGTGCTTCTCTTGCAACCAATTGTCCAGCAGAATTGCTTTCTATATCTTATTCATCCACAGACCAATTTCTCTCGCCATCATTTTACTAGTGCACCTCCAGCTAAGTGGAAGCATGCCTGCCTGTGTGTCTCTTTGCTCTTCAACCTGGGCAATGGGGGCCCCAAGGGCAGCACTTGTGAGACTCCCTCGGGGTCCGGCAGAGGTCAGGCCCTTCCATCACTCAGCCCTAGCAGCATGCCTGCCATGTTGGAGCAAAGCTTCTGACGGATAGAGACGGGCAATCTGTCCCCCGGGGAAGGAGGGAGGCAGCCTCCAAAAGCTCTGGATGGCAGGAGGCCACCTGGACAACAGGAGCACAATGACTTAAGAGGGAGGATCACCTCTTGCAACAATCCAGAGACATTTTGCAATCATCCCCTGGCAAAACTAGGAGGTTGTAAGAAGTGCCGTGTGCTTTTGTGGGCAAAGTCAAGGAGGGAGAGAAGAGCCTGAAAAATGAGAGCCAGCAAGCACCATCTCTTGGCTGCATTTCAGGGTAAACTGCAAAAATAAAGCAAACACCTCATGTATTTGAAGAATGTTTGTTGTGCCTATTGTCAGTTTTGTTGTGTTGTACAATAATAGCAGCTGTGTTATCAATGAGGAACAGTCCCTGTCCTTTCCACATGAAAAGGATTGATGCCTGCAGTGTGGCTGCTGAACACACAGCCCAGTCAAGGACTTATGACAGTTGTCCCTCTGCACTGAGACGCAGACAGACCCGGTGGGGCCTATCACCGCCCTTCTGGGGCTCCCCGAGATCTGATCCCATCCCTGGCCAAAAATATTTCCCATATTGGAGCCGAGCATTTCCACAGCTCAGCTCGCACAGTGTCCCAGGGCGATCATTCAGGGTCATTGCCCACCAAATCCTCAGCATTCCTACCCACCTCCCATATGCCCTGCCTACCCTATCATCCCTTCCTTTTGGGGTGATGTCTGGAGAAGATGCATGCCCACCTGGGGTTTGCCCCTCCAGTGCTCCTGAACACCGAACGTGGCCACGGGGTTTGTGGGGGGGGGGAGGTTCATCTTTCCTTTCAGGAAGCAAAATGGGCCTTTGATGGATGCAGGGGCCAAAGGTAAGAAGGCATGTCTTCATCTCAAATCTTTTTTGCAGATGGAAGAAGATTGCCCTTTGTGCCCAGCAAAGAGGAGAGGCAGTCCCTTCCTTTCAGATGTTTGGGGCTTGAACCTCTATCTAGGGGCTGCAAACTGTGACTGTCACCATCTAAGATTTCTCTCTCTCTCTCTCTCTCTCTCTCTCTCTCTCTCTCTCTCTCTCTCCTTCTTCTGGGGCTTCCACTTAGTTGAGGGAAAGCTGGCAATGCCAGGCAGAGCAGGCCATATTGCTGGCCGATGTCCTACCTTGCACTTGCAATCCTTCTGGGTGCGGAATAGCAGGCTCTTATCCCTGTGCTCCCAGAGCCGAGGGCCTCCTCCCCTCCCCTCTTGAAAGCCATTCCAACAAAGCCTCCTCCCTTCTCCTGCCTGCTCCTCTAAGGAGGACTATCAGGCTCAAAGGCCCACATCGATGATGCCGGGAAAATGATTCACTCCATAAGCGTTTGGGGAACTGCAGGATTGCGCCATGTTTCTCTTTAATGAGCCTGTGGATCAACCTCGTCCTGTGATCCTGGGACCCAAAGTAAACAGAACGGTTGGTGGTCAATGCTTTAATGAAAGTTGGGCCTCGGGAGGGAGTCCAAGAGACAGGAAGCCTCTCCTGCAAATCTTCCCGACAGCTCTAGAAAGAGGAACCGGTGGCATCGTTTCAGCATCAATGACTTCGCAGATTTCTCAAAATATATACCGCCTCAATAGGTGTCTGAAGCAGTGATTACCTTCCATTATGTCTGGAGACCGATTGTTCTCAGGGAGTCTTTTAGATCAGGACTAAGGATAGCAAAATGAGCTGTCCAAGGTCTGATCTTGGTAAGCAGGAATTGGGATCTTCAGTCCCAAGGAACTGGACTGCGGCTGAGCCCAGATCTTGCCTCTCCTGGTGACCCCCAAAGCCCCTTCCTGGCTTCCCTCCCCCACCCCAACCCCCACCCCCTCCCCTTAATGGCTGGGAAAATGAAATGTATTGCTTAGTATAACACTAAAGGAGATCTACAGCTTTTCATTTCAGTATTTAATTGGAGAAATTGCTGCTTCTCCATCAATTCTGAGTGAAGGAAGAAATGACATAAAATCTACTGTACACTATTAAAGTAGCTGAAACAAAGGGAGATTTAAAAGGACAAAAAAAGAAATTCGTTCAAGTAAGAGTTGTCTAAAATTCTGAGCAAGGGAGAATGAGAAGAGATGATTGTTGTTCATCAATTCTGGCTGGGTTTCTGAATCAATTTAACTCTACCGTCACCACCTACATGTGAGAAACCCCACTCTGGGGATGAGATTAAAAGAGTGTTTTTCAAAATGCTGTTTAGTGATACTAAAAAAGGCCTTCTGGGGGAGATTGCTCCCGAAAGCTGTGACACTGAGGACAGTCCATAAGTTCATGGACTGTGACCAGTTTATCTTTTGTTTTGTTTAGACTTTATGTGCCTGAATCAGGAGCAATAAAAGGGCTCAGTCACATAATGTGGCCATCATCTTGGTTTTTCAACCCACTCCCTGCAGATGCCCCAGGCTCTGGAAGCAGGCACGCCCGCTTTAATTGGCATGTTGGGTGACTTTGAGCCAGTCCCCCTCTCTCAGCCCAACCCACCTCACAGTTGTTGTTGTTGTGAGGAAAAGAAGAGGAAGGAGTATTAGTTATGTTTGCCAGAGAGAGAAAGGGAGGGAGGGAGGGAGGGGGAGAGAGAGAGAGATTTTTAAATGACTGTTGTTTAGATAGATAGATAGATAGATAGATAGATAGATAGATAGATAGATAGATATGGATAGATAGATAGATGATAGATAGATAGATAGATAGATAGATAGATAGATAGATAGATAGATAGATAGATAGATAGATAGAAGTTCAGCCTAGACCTGCTCTATCCAAGCATCCTAGTCCTGCCTTCCCCTGGACAGAAGCTACAAGAAGCCCCTCCCACATGAGTGGTGACCCTTTCGCAAGCCCCATTTAATGAGACGGAAGAGCGGCTGAAGACAAACTACCCCATCCACACCACCTGTTCTAATCTAATGAGCCAAGTTCTGCTTTTCAATCGGTGTTTGACCTTCCCAATTCTAAGCGAGCCCTGAAGTTCTTGTCAGAATGGGACGAGGCGTTTAATAAGAGCTGCTGAAAAGCTTGCAGCCACCAAGAACTGCTGGAGTCCTTTCCTTTAAGCAAGGTATAAAAAGAAGGAGAAGAAAAGATTACTTTGAGGGATAAAACTTGCTCCCCAACCCAGACAGAGTCCAAATCTAAAGCTTGCCAAGTAGAGGTTGGTGGGTTCATCGTTCACTCCGTCCCTATAATGGACCAAAGAGGTTTTGTTCCATCGTTCTCTTCTCCAAAATGGAGGCCAATTCATGTGCAAATGAGGCTCAGAGCCTCCTCCACTGCTCAGACCCCCTGGCCATGGTTGAACTCCCTCCGGGCTCCAGGCTGATCATCATTAGGCCCCTTTCCAGGCAAGGTGAGCATGAAAGGATCGCTTTCACTCATCACTGCCTCTGACATCCAATTCCAGGAAGCTGGTTTATAACTGACCCCCTACCCTGGATCATGACAGATATTCCTTGGGCAGGTATAGTAATGGTTATAGACAGTTAAAGATTATTAGAGAGTGGCAAACAGCTGTGCTGGAGGGCTGGTTGTATTTGCCATGGGTCAAGTGGCTTTTCATGAGGAACCCCAAAGAGCATCAGTCTTTCAACCCCTTTTTCTTGGAGGTGCCCAGTGCTCCTCCCACTCGGTGGAATCACTGAGTACAATTTCATCATGACTCTGGACCAGAAATGGAATGAATATCTACAAATATTTGAATTCACACAAACCTCTAATATCAACAATTAGTCTTCGAATATACTTCTTTCTTGTTTTCTTTCTGTGCTCCTGTAAGCTACTAAGAGAACCTTTGCTCTTGGGCTGAATATAAATATCAAGAAACAGAAAAAGGCTTTAAGCTTTAAGGATGACTCAGGGCATCTGCTAATGTCTGCTGTCCAGGAGACGAAGCTGCCAGTCCCTGATCCAGCCCTTGGCCAGCTATACCCTGGTCATTGCCCACTCTGGCTGGTAGGTTCTGCCAGCCCAGGCATTTGAACCACAAGACTCTGGAAAAGTGATCTGAACATGGTCAGCCGGGAGACACGGCAACCTTTCAGAAAATTGCCCCAACACAACAAATGGAACTGGGATTAATGGCTGTGCTGGTCCTGACAAGATGGCGTCCATCAGGGCCCCCCCCCAGCACATTTTTTAGAGCAGTTTTAAGTTGGGGCAGCAGGTCAGACATGAAGAGTTAGAGGGCTGCCTTGTATTATTCTGAGTGCTTCGAAACAAAACAGGAGCATATTCTCTAGTAGTTCGGCTGGCAGGACAGCCCAATCACCCCATTCTGGGGAAAGCTTTTTAACTTGCATAGTAAGCATTAACCAATTAATGATTTTGTTTACATGCAAGACAATGAGGGCTTCGTTAGAGTGATTTAATTCTCTTTAAAAAATACAAGAGGGAAAACAAGGTTTTTGCCTTCCATATTATAAACTCAAAGAGTTAATTGGGAAGTATTCATTTTGTTGCTATGAAACATAATCACCCTCTAATTAGTGGGAGCCAGTTATTCTGATATAATTACAGGATATTATATAAATAAGCCCAGGGAGGGAAGAGGAGCCATGACAGAGAGGGGGGAGGGAGAGGGTCTCCAACTGGGATTCTGGGCACCAGAAAAGGCACCGGCAGGGCCTTGGATGACTTTGGGAGCCTGACCACCTCTGGCTCCCCGGCGTGGGGTTCAAAATCTCCCGTCTTATGGTGGTGGCACAGAAGACCCAGGATTGGGACTTCTACCATCTCTTGCTTTTCTAGAAGGAAACTTCCTTTGCTTCCTCTGTGGTTTCCAGCACTTTATGAGGGGCAGGAAAAGTAAGATGGAGAAAATGATTTAGAAGGAAATGATTAAATCTCTGTCTGCCTCTCTAAAAATAAAAGCAACCCTAGAACCCATCCAGAGAAGAATTCAGCAGAAGAAGGGTTTCTACACTATTGATGGTGACAAGGAAACAGGAAGAAGGATCTGGAGGTCCTGCCCCATATCCTCCCTTCCAGAGGCTTCAGAGAGCGTCACTGCACAAGAAAGTGGAATGGCCACCTGGAGAGATCTGAACCTCCGTCTTCCCAGGGTTTCCTAAGCCCTGCTGGGATTCTGGCTGCAGGGACTCCAGAGCCCCCTGCCCATTCTTTGGCCTCAGGACTCCCAGCAACAGGACCTTCATCTAGTCCTCACCCTCAACAGTCCACGTAGTTCAACTGGGAGGCTGGGTGGGAATGGAGAAGCCTGCTTGGAGAGGGGCTGGTGAGGGGCTTGGAGTTGCTGAAGGGCAGGACGAAGAGCCCCTCCTGACCCAACCTCTGCCTGGGGGGAAGCTTCTTTGCATGGAGAGAACCAGAGTGAACCATCCAGGAATCAACATCCAGCCAGGAAGACCTTCAGGAACAGGTTTGGGTGGAGCAGGGAAGAACGTTGTTCTGTTCCTTTGGTCGTCCAGAGGGAAGAGCGGCAAAAGGCAGGTGCTGCCCCACATTGGTCGAGATGGGGCCAGGATGCTGCGTGATGTGTTGGGTCTAGGCCACAGAGTAGAGGCAACTCTCAGTCCCCGGAGACCTCAGACCACCAGGGCTCCCAATTCCCAGCCCCTCCTCTCCACCTCCAGTGGGGACAGAGGACATTTTGCTGGCTCTCCTGCAAGCGGAGCCAGGTTTTTGCAGTAGCAGAAGGATCAACCCCCCCTCCCTCCCCCTCCCTCCCCTTTGCCTCCCTCATTCATCACTGTCACATCTGGAGAGGTTTTTTATTTAACAACCAATTTATTTCCAATTTAACTAATCTTGGGCTGCAGCATCTCACACAAACACACCGAAGGCGTCGTCTGCTGTAAATAGACTTACCGGCCACCCCAGTTAATGTAAGCTCCCATCAAAGTACATCAGGCAGGAGAGAGACACCAAGAGGAGATTGCCAGGCTGATCTTTGGGGGGGGGGCAGAGAAAGATTCTCCCCACCCCGTTTCTTTGGGCTCCGAGAGCTGCTTAGATTTATATATTTGCCTTCCGGATCGTCCGCCTCACCTTGAGAAGCCAGCACTGGCTTTCATAAACAATTTATGGGGAGATAATGCAGAGAGACTTGGAGGGAGGCAGGGGCTGAGCTGGGGAGGCAGGAGGGCAATCAGAGAAGGACGCTCTCCATTTCCCCCCAACTCGCATTATAACTCCCAGCTCTGCCTTCACATCCCTCTGCCTGTAAGGTCAGGTTGCAACTGTACAATGTACTTTGGAAGCAGCAATTGGGTTTGATGAGGGAAAGTCTGCCCGGATAAAAGGGGCAGCTAATCGCATGGCAACAAGCCCCTCGGCAGCTCAAGGAGTCCAGAGGGAGCCGGGTGTAGCGTCAGAGCCACCCGAAGCCCCCTGGCCAATGGTGCTGCTTCTCCCTTTGCCCATCATCTCCGAAGCCGAACAGGTCTGGCATCCCATCAGTCCTCCCTGCCCACCCTTGCTTTCTTCTGCATCTCCTGGAAAGATAAGCCTTCAGCTGCCCCTTCAAAGGCAGAGGAAGCTTTTAAAGCCCTGTTGAAAGCCCCCCTCCTGATTGCCATCTTTCCATAAACCCCTGAATGGAGCAAGATAAACAAGTCCTTGAAAAAACACTCTCCCAGCCGGGGCTCAGGCTGGCGAAAGACACAAGAGGAGCTCAATCCATCCGTCAAAGAACAGCCACAGTCCAGAGTGACAGGAGGGGCTTCACGACCACCTGCTGCTCACCACCCACCAGCCTGCTGTGGCCAAGCGCCTTTGATCTCGAGGGACAGAGCGACAGCCGGGCAGAGAGGCAGCCAAGACAGGCAGTCAGGCTGGACCCAGACTGGTCCAAGCGGTCTCCAATGCCAAAATCCACCTATGGTCAAAGACTTATTACTCCTTCCACCCCACCCTACCCCAACCCACTCACATTAGTGACTAACTCTATAAACCAGTTAACAATGCAGCCAATGCTTGACCCAGGAGGACTCAGCTCATAAACCCCTAAGAACAAGACACAACTGCCAATCCTACAGGACACAACCAGGCATTGTTCGTTGTTCCTCTTTCACAGCTCTTTAATTGTTGGAGGCACCATCGGAGGTGCCAAAAGGGTATTGGAAATGTTGCTTCACAGATTGGGAAGGAAACCAATAGAACAGGAGTTCCTGCATTTTTCCCTCCAGCTACCATCCCAGCCCATGTGGGAAGCGTAACCCATCAGCTGCCTGTTTGTAAGTAACAGCCACGTGGAAGTCCAAGGTCAAAGGTCATAAGCATGACTGCATTAAGTGGAAAGATGCTTTCTCCAATGCCCGGTGCAGGATGAGGCCCAGGTTTCCAAAGAAGTGCATTTCCTCTGGTCAAAAGGAACCCTTCTGGACCCTGGGTCTCTTCCCAAGCACCTGGCACAAGAGGAACAGGCTTCTGTTTGTCTCTACCAGCCCTAAATCCGTTGCCTTCTCCACCACAACCTAACAGATGCTGGTGGATCTGCGGAAGCAGTAATCCGATATCATGCTTTGGAGCAAAACAAGCAGAGCAGCAGCAGGAGGACAGCATAGACATGGCGCCTTGAACCCACTCATCATCATGGCCCCATATGGCAGAAGGATGAAGGCTTGAAACCCACGGAAGGGCCAAGCCGGCCAATGAAGCCAATGGCACAAGGAGCTTCTGCTAATTAGAAACCAGCAGATGGGAGGGTGGCAGTGTGAGCCCCAAGCTCCCACCCCGGCACTTGGCTCCAGGTCTCCATGCTGCCCCTTCAAGATGGTAAATTTAGAATCTGAACTGGTCAATTTGGGACCATCTCTTGCCCAGCTCCATTTCCCAAACAGAAGATGTCCTGCACCACAAAATGCCTCTGGAAGAAACTGCTTGGAACCTGGTGCTTCTCTGCTTGGAGGGGCAGGACCATCAAGTCCACATTCAGAAGATGCCAAGAAGATACACAAGAGGATCTGATGGAATCGGACGCTTTGAAAAACCCACCGGCAGGAAGTGAGTGTGCAGTAGCAACATCCTCACGCACACACATTCCCATCAGTTTGCTTTGAGAGGTCTATTGACTCTATTACCGGAAGATAAAATACAACCACGGTGACTACTGATTATTGATAGCCTTATTCTCCATCTCTTTTCATCATTATCACTGGAGCTGTATTATCTGTTCTTCCCAGGGCATTTGCTGAGATAAAGGAACGCCAGCTTCAAAAGAAGGACAGGTACAATATTCTACCCCAGACACGCAGAGACATAATATTTTGCAGCTGGCCTTACGCGAGATGTTCAGCAGGTACCCATTCATATGCATTTTCTCTGCTGTTCAAAACACTCGCCATTGCAAATAGCTTTTCTTCTCCTTTTTTGTAACACCTTTGAAAAAAGATAATATGTACAGAAACCTGCCAGCGTATCTCCTACGGGCTGAAATCCTAAGCAGGCTCTCTTGGAAAGAGGCCCAGTTTGAAACGATGACGTTGGGACTTCTGAGCCGAGGTGGCTTGGTGGGCTGGTTCCTTGTCTTCTTGCCTCCGGGCTGAACATTCCTGCCCATTCACTAAGCCTCTTAGCTCTCCTCAGAAGCACTTCCCATTCGTCAGCTGCCCTCTTGAACCGGCTGAAATACAAAGCCAAATGAACACAGGAGGACTTTTGGGGAGACCTTCAAAGGACGCGGCAAATCACAGGGCCGGAGCCTTTCTTGCCCTCAGCGTAGCTGCTGTGGGTTGTTGGTGGCCCCGAGCTTCTCTAGGCAAGCCTGGAACCCGAGGGGGCTGCTTTGTTTCTCTGCTGTGGGTCAGGCAGGCAAATCAGCTCAGAAACAGGAACGGGTGGAGCAACCGAGAAAGGAGTGGTGGTCAAGGAAACTGATCGCCTGGCCTCCCCATTCATTGGCAGCACAAGGAACACTTTATCTTTTGCTTTTGTTCTCTTTTTTTAATCCCCATTCTTGGAAACAAAGTGATGTTTCTATGGTGATTACCAAGTCACAATTCTGGCTGAGCGTCGCCCTGAGCATCAGGAGGAGATTGAAGATGGCTTGGCCAGAACTGCTCTGCATCTGAGCTTCTGCACGGGGGCTTCCTATGCCATCTTTGATTTAGGCCCTCCCGTTCAGGAAGGGGCACAATACATGCATGGCTATGAGCTCAAAGAGTTGATAAATCCTCATTGCAAATTCCAAAACAAGGAAGGTTTTCATACGAGTCTCAAGCCTCATCTTTTCTGGCCGCCAATCTCCAGGCTGGGGGGCAGAAGGCCTGTGTCATTCCAACCACCCCAGGCCCAAACGCATTCTTCCAAAGAAGGGGAGCCCTGGCAATGCCCTTTCCAGACTCCATGGCTTCATCTGAGGGAGGATTAGGCCTTTCCACAGGGCAGCCCCTCAACATGAAATTCCAGAGACAATCACTGAAGGGCATTTCAAGTGATTGGCTCCCCCCAGACAGCATGGAAAGAATCTCCAAGTCTTTTCTGCTCTTCTTCAAAGTACCCATGCTTTCGTTCTTGTGGTACTAATGGTGAAGTTTAGTTCCTATAGGTTTCTGCTGTTCTTTTAACTAACATTTCATTGGGTCCATATTGTACGTTGGTTGGAATTTTTCTGTTGTTGACTCTTTGAATCAGCTGCAGTGCATGCCATGAAAGTAGAGGCAGCCCAAGGTTAGTGAGGATGTGCATTTTTTTGCACCTCCTTGGAAATTTGGGCAGAGAAGACAAAGAGAATGTAGGTTTATTCTTCCTGCTGCACTAAACGGTGCTGGGAGAGCACGGAGTCCGGTCTCTGTCCTTTGAGGTTCAGGCCTGCCTCTGCCACAAAGGAAGTCCATTCTGAATAAATATTCTTCCCCATCTCAGAAGAAGGGCAGGCATCAAAACCTTGCCTGATTCCTTCCTTTTTGCTCTCTCACCCCTAGCCAAGTCTTCCATATTGCAGTTGAATTATTACTTTTCTTTTCAGGTCTACATCCATGGTAGAAACTCACCTGCTCCTAGTTTCAGCTCCCCTTACACAATTCTGTGTGTGTGTGTGTGTGTGTGTGTGTTGTGTTGTGTTGTATGAAGAGAGGATAGGGAAAGAGACAGCTGAAGGGTCCATGGAGCACAGCTGCCCCCCCTCCCATGGGGTTAGAGGAAGGTCTGAGTATGGGGCTTTCAGGAGGTCTCCCTCTTTCAACCGCCATGATAGACCCACCCCTCTGAGGAAGAGTTCAAGCTGATCATGGAATGCCAGCATCAAAAGGGGATCATCACAACTCTGTAGGAAGCACCCAGAATCCAGCTACGAGGCTGATTACCGCTCTCCTACCGCCCCACCACCACCATCCCTCATCGGCTACACAGGCCTTGCTGGGTTAAGCTCCCTACAGGGGCGAGGAGCACCGGGACAAGATGGCTTCAACCAGGGGATGTTCTTCAAGTGGATATTCAAGAAAAAAATCATGACAGTCATGTACCTGGAGACCACTGATCCCAAGAGAGAAGACACTAGAGAAACTTGAAGAGGTTCCTGAGCAACTTCACATTTTGGAGAAATGCATCTGCATGGGAGAATCTAAGTCAGGGGGACTTCTCTCCAAGGCCATGCCACCAGGAGATGCATAGTCTCAGAAAGCAACCTGAGATCCACACTAACCTGGATCACATTATCTCCTAAAATGAAGCTGTTCCCAATCCATTCTTGACTGCTGGCTTGGCTGCCTCACCCTTCCTAAATATGTCCGGTCAAGTTGCTCTTGTCTTGTCATGGGGATCTTAAGCTGCCAAGAGTGAATCCTGCCTTGATCAACTCCCAGCTGCTCTCTTGGTTCTTTAGAGCCCATTCAGAACTATCAAAGCCCATCTCCTCAATTGAAATAGCCCAGAGGCTGCTTCCCATGGTCATTCTGGGTTGACTTTGCCCCCATTTCTAAGTCATACTTTTGGTTTATTGTACATATTTTTGGCATCTACATGAGATTTCATTGATACAACCTCTGGATTTAAAAAAAACAGCATTAAGAACATAATTTACTGTATCTCTCAGGAAGAAATTTGCGAGTGGCATGCTTCTTCTCACCCCCATTTTTAGGGGTTCCTTCTCTCATGGCTTAAACCTCTGCTGCAGCTCATCTTCCGGTGCTTATGGAATTCTTTATGTGTTCCAGGATCCACCGAGCCAACACCCTGGATCTCTCTGAGTGAGAAATGCCACACCACCAGCCAGCCTGTAATTATTTTCCTCCCTCTCTGGGGCATGAGATGCCAGACGTGTCATCCAATTGCTACAACTCTCTTTCTCGAGCTCTGCGGCAAGGCAGGGGCTGCCGCAGCCCCAACAACAAAGCGAGGGAGGGCACAAAGCTGGGGATGGGAAGAGAGATTCCATTGTTTTCTCCTTTCTTCTCAAGATGGTTTTGCTTGTGTACTTATTTTTATGGCAGCTCAAGATACGTGCTGAAGCTGAGAAACTATGACCCATCCAAGACTGTGTGGGCATCTGGATCCCACGCACAGCCCTGCCCCAACCACAAAATGGAGTCATGGGGTTGGAAGGGACTTTGAAGGTCTTCTAGTCCAACCAAGTGGCTTTCAGGTTGCCACCAAGGTCAGAAGTTGTTGTTCAGAGATGTAACCACCTCAGACTTGAAGGTGGCCTCTCTGGCCCTTCTTCTCACCCTGGACAGACCAGAGGGGGGGCTGTGAAGTGTTGTCTGGGGGTGCCAGCCTGTCCCCTGGTCTACCTCTTGTGAGAAGGGAGACAGGAGGTGCTGGGGGGGTGGCCCTTCCTTGTTAGTCCCTTTGCCCAAGGCGCCTTGGCACTCCTTGAGCCCACCAGCCTATGTTGCAGTATTTACAGAAATTTCACCAACCCGGTATTTTACAGGAACATTTTGTTTCCAGTTTTTCCCCAAGGTGGAATGATCCCTTCCTTTCTTCCCTTTGTTAGATAGTACCACTATAATTAAAGTTTCATACCAACCTTCAAAAGGGGAGGCTGGTGGCGGAGGGAGGTTCTCCTCTTTGAAAACTGACTTACAAAGAGATGTCACCAAAGGAGAATGGGAAGTACAGACATGTGCAGCGTAGCAATCACTGAGCAGCAGACAAGGGGAAAAGAATGTTTTCTTAAAAGCCTCCAATTCAGGCAGAAAGGAGACTGCAAAAATACATATAATTTTTTGAGCAACACCTACAAGGCAAATCTTGATAAAATCAGTGGATTAAAGTTACCCTGCCTGGAGAGCGCAACACTCTGATGAGTGATGACCCAACAACATTAACGCCAGTTTTCCACTCCTTTTTTCAATGGAAAACTGAGATAAAGCACAAGAAAGAAGAAATTACTCTGATGTCTATGCCTCAGTGCGTTCTCTCTCTCTCTCTCTCATACACACACACACACACACACACACACACACACACACACACACACACAGTATATAGTATCTGTCTCTACCTATCTCTCATCGCCATCAGACTCCCCTTGTATTGCCAAAGGCAGCCACAGGGAAATAGAGGATGGGGTGTCATTCTTTAAGAAGGGTTCCAATAGTTGCTAAGCTTTTCTCCACACCACACACACACACACACACACACACACACCACAAACCTACAAGTACCCCTTTCCACTTTCCTTGTCTCCTATTTTTGAGCAGACTTTCAGTATTTACTTCCTCCTCTGACAGGCTGACCCTCTGCAATGTCTCTGGCAGCTGTTTTAGCCCCTGGGATGTGCTCCTTCTCCTGTCCTGTCCAGATTCAGGGGACACCCTGGTCCACCTTCCTCTGTGGTCCTCCTGGAGTTTGGGAGAAGCAGCTACCAAGGAAGTTTTCTCCCTCTGGATGCTGGCAGAGAGCCTTGCCTGCTGTGATGTTTGCTCCAAATGACCCCTTTGGAAGGCAAAGAAGAGGAACTTGTGAAGGGAAGCCAGGAAATCTCTGTGTAGTGTGAAGAAATGCAACTTCCTGCATTGAACGGCATTTATAGATGCGTGACACAACATCTTCCTGGCTCGTTTATATTTAAGAAATAAGAGGAGCAATATTAATGGTTTGGCTCCCTCTGTAGTCAGGTGGAAGATCCAAGAAAGAGTTGGAGCAGCCAAGACGGCACCCAGACTCAGACTGGGATCAAACTCACCCTAAGGACAAGTCCCTTAGAAAATATCTTCAGCCACTGATTGTTCCTGGATTGCCAGTGACAGTGCCACAATCCAGCGGATTCAGGACAATTGGTCAGGGGAGGGAACCAGGGTCCCCATGTCGTGCAAACACAGACCAATAGAGGAGTCTCCTTGGGGGGGGGGGGGAGAGATCCCTGCACCCTTAGAGGGAATTCCATCATTTCTCTGTGAAGTTCCCCTCTCTTCTGCAGAGGGTTCCACCAAAATGTGAGAAGGTGATTCCATCAGAAATTGGGGAAAAAAGGTGCCGTGTTGACATCAGGCCATTCTTGAGTGTCCTGCCAGTCTTTTCCCTGGAGATGGGCAGCAGATGGGCAGCAGCATCCTGCCCATGTGTGCAAAGCTTAAGCTGAAGCCAACATTACAGGCTCGAAAGGGGAGGGGCTGGGGAGGAAACGTAGAGCTCTGCATGTATCAGGGTTTCACACCAGCCTTCCATGCACGCGAGAGATTGAAGGGAGCTGGAAAAGCACCTGATGTGCTTTCTAATGGCCTTGCACAAACCTGACCCATTGGTGCAGAATGACATCTTTGAGATAAGCAGGTGGTATCAGTACAAGAGGCCTGATCCCGAGCAACCACAAGCGAAGCCCAAATCAGTCATTAAAAAGTGAGTGTGCCACTGGAGATGCAACTCGGGCTGGTTTCTCCACCATCTCTGGCCACTCCCAGTCCAGAGCCTCTCCTGGTGAATCAGGCTGGGCACATTAGCTGCTAAACCACCCCAGTCTTGAACTATGCAACGGAGAGAGGTCTACTGGCCACAGCAGGACAAGCTCAAAGAGGAGACCCAGCGTTCAAAGCATCGCCAATGGTTCTTGCTGTTTCATGTTAGAGCCACCCTTCTCTCCTTAGACTGTTTGCTCCTTCCCTCCTTGGACTTTGGGTTGCCGATTCTACTTCAGGGGTCACTACAACTTTCCTGGCTAAAGCTCCCCCCCCCTCTGGCACAGCCTCATGGGCAGAGCCCAAAACAGTCCCTTAGAAGGCTGAGACCTTAATGAGGAGAAGGGGTTCTTCTAATGAGCAAACCCTGCTAAATGGCTGGGGTTGTTTATGAAGCAGGTCTTGTATTCCTTCATGGAAATTTCATTGGGGGCGTTAAGTATAGATAGTCACTGGACCAAAGCCTACCAGTAATTATGGGTAATTACTATGCCTTGGTGTTTGGAATAACAATGGCAAGCAAGCACCTGCCGGGGAGGCTGAGAAGTCGGAGCCATCCTGAGCTGAAGGTGACATCGGAATATCAGAATTTCAGAATCAGTGCAGATGGGGTTACAAACCCTGAACTTTGGAAAAGGAGGGGCAACACCTCGCCCAAGATGCCAATTCAGAGAATGTTAGCTCTTAGCCCTTAGACTTATATACCATCCCATGGTGCTTTACAGTCCTCTCTAAGTGGTTTATAGAGTCAGCATGTTGCCCCCAACAATCTGGGTCCTCTTTTTACTGACCTCAGAAAGATGGAAGATTGAGACAATCTTGAGCCGATCAGGATCGAACTCCAGGCTGTGGGCAGAGTTAGCCTGCTATACTGCATTTCAACCACTGCACCACCATGGCCCCCTACACAGAAAAGCCAAGGCTCTGGGAGGCCCCAGCTAAAGAGTCCAGATACAGCTACCAAGCTGTCCTGCATGTGGCCACCAGAAGTAAGGCCACCAAGGTGACAGCTGCCAAAAAGTCACCTGCTAATGGACTGCCTGGAGCCCAAAATGGCAGCTTGTCATAAGCACAAGTTCCTTTCTGTCTTCCTGGCCTGGACCTGGGCTTCATATCACAATGGCCTCTCTCGTGTAGCCACCATTCATCAATTAGTAACATGACTGTACTCCTGATTTGGGGTGACCTTGGCTCATCATTTGTGGTTTTGCTGAGTCCTAACCGGGCATGCTGTGCCCTGCTCTGTTTTATAGAACTTCAATTTAAAATTTCTGGTAAATCCTCCATGATTACTAGAAATGAGACAGTGATGGACCTGGGAACAGCAAGAAGCCCATTTCCCGACAGGTATGCAGAGGAAGGAAGTATCTCTCTGAGACCAGGTGGCCCATGATGCACAGCCTGGCAGGGGCTCAAATGGGCCTGGGAGCCAGCAGTGGCAAAGTGCCGAATGCGTCCAGCTTCACCTCGGCTGTTCTCTCCAGCATGTATCCAAGTCACACCAGCCAGATGCCTGGAGGAATTACAGTGTTTGGGAAAGAAAACAGAACCACACAGAGACATTGTTGAATGTAAATAGCAGTTAAATATGCGTTGCCGTCTGCCATCATTTCGGCAGCTTGCAAAGAAGCAGGAGGAGAAGTGGAAGGAAAGGGCCGGAGGGCTGGAGCCCTGTTCAAAACAAGCCTTGCTTGGAGAACTTCCACCAGTCCTCACCAGGGACCGGCAGGCAGTGTCCCTTAGTGGCCTCAGTCCCCCACACATGCACCGGCTGCACCCTGATAAGAGCCCCTCAGAAAGGCAGAGATGCCCCTTTGGGAATCCCAGGGGGCAGCTACTCTCTCCTGGGTGAGGGGGGGTCTCTCACCCTCCCACCAAGGGGTTCCTGGGGTTGCTGGGCCAACCTCAAGTCACAGCAGTCTTTTTATTTAGCACCTCAGCTTAGTATACACAAGCAAACAACAATAAAATTATAGCGTAATATCAATTTACCAAATGTTATCTAACCTAACAGCGCCATATGGTAACCCAGATGCACCCTCTTCCCTTAGACAGCAGCTCATGCCTGGAAGGGCAGCTCCTGGGTTCCTACCAGCTGCGGGAGACACCCCTTCAGCCCCTAGAAGGATCCCTTCTCATCCCAAGCCCCTCTCCCCCGAATAGATCATCCCTACCAGAGATCCCAGGAAGCCTGATCAGGCAATCCAGCCTGATCAATTCGAGCAGGACATAATGCCCCCTTTCAGCAGCAATTCTCTCCATGTTCTATTCACATGAAAGAATAGAACGTGGGCCTTTCGGACAGGTGGGTTGGCAAAGAGGGAGGGGCAAAAGGGCTCTGCCCATCCTGCCACCTGCCACCACCCAGCCCTCTGCTGGGGGCAGCCTCCTCTGTTGGACCCCCTGCAACCGCCTGGTAGGTCTCCATAGCGAAGGCCAAACAGGTTGAGTCTGAGGTGCTTTACGGAGAGAGGAGGAGGAGGAGGAGGAGGAGGAAGCTGACAAAGCCAATGCACTGCCCAACCAACGTGGCCGGCGTCAGTGGAGACCAGGAGCCAGGCAGAAGAGCGAAGGGAAGCTGGAGGCAGACCCCGACAGGCCATTTGTCCACCAATCCTTTTGTTCTATAATCCTTTCATTAAAGATGATGATTACAATAGTGAAACTAATTCAAGGGAAAAGAAAGACAGAAGAAAGAGTGGAAGAGTGGAAGGCGCAGAAAAGGAAGAAAGAGAAAAGAAAGAATATGGTAATGAAAAAGAGAAGAAATATAAAAAGAAGCGACTTGTATGCAGTTCCTCCTCTACCGTCCCCAGCAAGCATCTCTCATTTGGCACAAAGTCTGCCAACAGTTTTACTGGTTATGTGTAATTTGGATACCAGCAACCCCAGAGATAAAACTCACTTGGCAAATCTGCTCACATCACACTTAATGGAGTCGTCTGCTTTTGTGCAACCAGGTAACAAAGGGTGATGGAGACAGGGCCATATACTGTATATTGCAAGCCATTATTGAGCCCAAGGAGAAGATAGGATCGACTCTTCAGAAAAGGCGCAAGAAAGAACTTGATAACTTTCACCCTTGGCCTTCCCCTCCAGGAGTTCTTTCTCCATCCTGGAAAGGACCTGGCACTCCTTGTGGAGAACCTTGTTGGGCAAGCTGCTACCTTTGGCTGCAGCACACAGAACATCTGCGAGCTGCCAACAAGGACGCCGTTCACCCATCCTGATGCAACGGGAATGAGGGCTGGCCTTCCCCCGTGGAAAGGCCCAACAGCAGGGAGGGGAAAGGCCGCTGGGTTGCTCTGCAGGGCTCCTGGGCTGCTTTCTCTGCAAGAACCAGCTGGGCAGCCCCTAAGCAAAGGGGCACCAACTCTACCTGTCCTGTGGTTTCAAGAGTGAAATCTGGAGGCAACCTTTGCATGCCTCCTTTGCTGTCTGGGCAAGCCAGCAAGCTGTGACAAAGAGGTTTGGGGTTTGGACCGAGGGAAGCCGGTGATCACATTCCTAGGTGGCTAAAGTGCTCCTTTCTGTGCTCAGATAAGTTGCCCAGTGGCTGCCGCCTCGCTTCAGAGGATTGCTGGAAGACTCAAATGGGATCAGTTTCCAAGTTGTCCTTGGAAGAGCTCAGTGACATGAACAGGCATCAAAGCACGTCACAGGATTGGGTAGGTGGCCTGTACCTTCACCTCCCACTTGCCCAACCTGAAGCTGCTCTACTGGTCAGAGGACTGTACCCATGCACGCTCGCACACAGGCAGGCTGGAGCTGAAGAGAACTGCGTTCCTTTCTCTGCCTCGGACTTGAAGGTGCGATGGGACCTTTGCTCCCAGCTGCATCCCCACCAGACTCCAGAAAATTTCTGGGCAGAGGCCAAACTTACACTTTAGCCCTGCAGAGGATATTTGACATTTGAATATTGAGATTTTTTGCAGGCCTTCATTTGGAATGTTTTCTTGTGAGTCTGGCTCTCTTTAACAGAAGGATGACCAAGCTTAAGCCATACGGAGATCAAATTAGAAACCAAGCTGGATATTCCTGCTTAACTGAAGAACAGAAGCCGACTCGTGCTGGCCCAGACCCCTGACCCATCTAATCCTGCTCTCACGTGGCCAACCAATCGCCCTAGGAAGCCCACCACTCTCCCAGCAGATGGCTTCCCATCAGGGCCAGGACTCCTTGATCACCACGATTTTCATAAATCCGTCCATCCCTTTTGAAGTAAGGACTGCTCCATTTTGGCTTCAATACCTGGCTGGCAACAGCCCACTGATGGTGCCAGACAAATGCATGTAAAACTCTTCTGCCTCTCTGTCTGTTGGGCCTGTTGATGGAGCCAAAAGCCTGGAAGGGACCTTGGACCCAGAGGAAGCTACCTCGACAGCTACCTAGGAAAACCTGACAATCTTTGCTATTTTGCTTTCTGGGGCTGGGGAAAGAGATCAAACCCCACTGGCAATTCTCCTCCTTCCTGCTACCCAGTGGTGGGATTCAGCCAGTTCGCACCACTTCAGAAGAACCGGTTGCTAACTTTCTGAGCAGTTTGGCGAACTGGTTGTTGGAAGAAATCATTAGGGCGGAGAACCGGTTGTTAAATTATTTGAATCCCACCACTGCTGCTAACCATGCTGCTGGCTTCTGCTTCCAGATTGCCTTTTCTGTTACAAACACGGTAAGATCCAGCAAACGTCTGGAGAGCTTTGGAAATGGTCTCTTCCTCAAGCAGCTGCCGTGGACTCTCCCACCACGGTTTCATTCAAATGCAAGCCAGATAATGTAGCTTTGTTTGCTTAGAGATTACAGAATGTGGAGATTATGCTTTAATGAAGAGCTAATGTATGTTTCCGTACACAGGGCAGGAAAAAGAACGAAAATTTCAGACCAGTAAATGGAAAGCACAATTCTTGACTGATGTTAGCTAATCTTCAGCATAACTCAGGGCCATCCATGGAATTGTTGGCTATGAGAGGGAATCCGCTTCGGAAGTCCTGCTTGCCTGGTGGTGAGGAATCCCTGCGTGGCCCCTCCTCCCGGGCCCTCCTTCCTGGGGACACAAGCAGATACAAATGGAAGGTTGGCTAAGGAGGCACCTGACCCTGGAACAAGCTTTGCTTTGCATTCAAAAAAATCTCACAAGCACACACACACACACAGAGGATCCGTGTTGTGACCCAGGCCCAAGTAGGTATTATCAGATGCAATCAGTTCTAAACAAACATTATTAGAACAGCTGAGAATTACTGAGAGTAAAACTCCGCAGGCTGCTTTGGAGCAATATGTTTCTTGGTCTTCCCCACACTTTCTGCATGCTGATCGGTGGTGTTATTGGACCAGGGGCGGGGCTTAGCTCAGGGGTTCACCTGATTCATGACTGATCAGTGGAAATGGACTGCAGCTTGATCTGCTCCAAGAAGGACCAACTGGGGGCCAAAGTACAGCTGGTGTCTGTTTTTTTAGGGGCAACCACACCTGTCCTTCTGGTGCCATTTGGTGCTATCTTGTCCTTCAGTCTTGATGGGTGGCATGTGAGGCTCTTCCTCCAAAGTTTTCTACTGACATCTGAGAAGTGGGAGGCGTTGCAATCTGACATGTGCCCCCCCCCCCAAATTCACAATGCCTTTGAAAGTCAGGTGTTTGCTTTCAACCAGGTGCTTAAAATGAACAGAAAGAGCAAGAAGTTTGACCAAAATAAACTTTTATTTCAAAACAATATTTAAACCTTTCCTCCAAGCCAGAGCCAATCAGCCTGTCAATCATCCCTCTGCATAAACCCAGCCATCTCATCACACATGTGTCTTTGTTAATTAACTAATAAATCAAGCCTGTCTTGCTAATTAGGAAAATGCACCGAGTGTTACATCCATTCCAAGGTGTGCTTGTTTTCTGCTCCACCCAGCTCATCTCCTGTGCTCTGAGCAGAATTGGCCCCTCCGGCAGCCAATTCTTTTGCCCCCCCCCCCCCCTTCATCAGGTCTTCCTGGAAGGGGCTGCCCCTGCCAGGATAGGAGGAAGGGGAGCGGGCAGCAGGGCCTACTGGTCTGGGTCTGCAAAGGGGGGACCAAGCTTCTCGCCTGCATCCATTGGCAGCGCAACTAGGTGGGGAGGTGTGACTGGCACCCACCTGGCCTCCTTGCAAAGGACTCTTCAGTGCTGGCCTTCACTTTTTAGCTTCTTTGCATCTGGATCTCATTACACAACTTCCGTGTATGACTTGCGTGTATCAGGATCTTCCCATGGACAGAAAGAGAGCTACATCCTCAATTCTCACAGAGACCCATGTTATTTGTGGAACGGCTCCTATTTTCCCCAATATTCCTTTAAAGGGAACACTAATGCTAGCCTCACCATGCATGCAGGTGGAGAGGAACTGCTGGGTGGGGGAGGCTGAGCAGCTTACCTGCCATCCGGGCTGTCAAGGTGACCAGATGCAGCCAGATGCTCCCTTCCCACCATCCCATTTGACCATCCCAACAGTCTCCTTCTCCTCATGCAGCCCCTTCAGGGAAAGTTCCCCTCCCCTTAGTCTCCCTTAGAATGACTGTCCCATTCCATGAAGGGGGAGAGCCCTCCCCCACCCAGAAGGACAGGCAGCCTCCTCCTGGAAGGCAGGTGAGAAGACCAGAAAACGCCACAAGACCAAAAGTAGCCAAGACAAGATTGGCAGGATCTGCTCAGGATGTAATCAGAAAGCAAGATGGCAGCCATGACAACACAGATGGAGTTCTGCCTGCTTTTACCCTTTTACTCTTCTGTGGCAGCGATGAATCTACCGTTACAGTCGTCCCCTGGACTTTATGCCCTGCCCTGTGGACATCCTCAAGAGGTCATCAAGGATCCAGTCATGGGTAGAATCCAGCTTTGGATGGGGTTGTGTCATTACCTGTCTAGTTGCACCTCCGTTCTCTATTGTGGGGTTATTAAGATGTAATTCTCATCTTCAATTAATTTATCTGGACAGCTTACATCACACTGTGCTTTGAAGTGGAGTCAGCTCATTAATACATTGTAATTTTTATTGTTAAAATTCACAAACAATTTACCACCTTCTCTTAAAAGGGATACCGGAGTAGGTTGCCTGGGTTAAACAAACAAGAAAGTCCACAAAAAAACAAGCATATTACAAAAACTGTAAGAATGAGGAAATCAATAACACAATTGAGAGATGTAACCATCCTGCCTGCAGATAATACAGTTCATTTAAATTGCCTGGGCAAATAGAAGACTCTCACGGAGGTCTCAAAGAGAACGCAGAGCCATAATTTAATTCTAAATGTGAGGCTCCTGCACTTGACTTTGGGGGGGGGGGTATTTCAGGAGCATGGAAGACAAGGGTTGGGGGATCAGACAAGTGACGGTCCATCAGCTTGGCTGGAACCATCTTTGATTTATTGAGTGTCCTGCCAGTCCCTTCACGATTCATCCTGCCATTGCCATAACTAAGAGTTGGGGCCGGACGGAGGGGCCATCATCCTCTCTCCTGATGGACCCCTGGCTGCCCGCGAAAGAGATTGGGGCAAGATGTACATTGTGCCAGTGGTGTTTCTATGACTCGGCCTTCATGGGGGCTCACCTGCTCTCCTACGATGGTCCATCACCTTGAAATAAAATGAAATGAAAATCAGTAGTAAAAATGTAATAGTTTAGGCAAAAACCTTCTGGCCAACTGCCCTCCAGGTAGTGCTAGCACTAACTTTTCAAGCTCTCCAGCTTAGACCAGGCTCCCTCTGCCCAGCCCCACTGCCAGGGGCAGGACAGGACCTTCTCCTGCCTGGTTCTCGAGGGGCTGCATTCCCCCCTCCCCCCCAGCATTTAGAAGATGGCAATAATGGCTCTCTCTCACCAAACTTTTCATGGTTAGTTATTTTTAAATTTCACATTAACTTTGCTTTTCATGTCCTCACATAATTTGGAGTTATGTTTGTACTTTTGGTTAAGCCATAAATGTGTCATTGTCTCCCCATCTCTCTCTCTCACACACACACACCAAATTCCGACCTCACCCCACTTTTTCCAAAATGCCACCCTCTCCCTCCCCCTCCTTCAGTAAAAAAGTCATCGGATGGGCATTGCAGAGAAGTTTGTGCCTAGAAACCATTCCCCGCCTCGATTGGCATCTGGGCATCTGCCAACAGCCATCCGGGGGTGGTGAGTGCCCCTCCCCCATGCTCCTGCCTGCCAGGAGGCCATCCATCGCCCGCCCCGGAACCGGGAGCCAGGCCGTTCTCCACCGGACGCAAGGAGCTCTTTGAAAAGGTCAAGCGATTATGAAAGATTATTGTCATTCCCATAACATGCTG
Organism: Ptyas mucosa; assembly: GCA_012654045.1. Taxonomy (NCBI): domain Eukaryota; kingdom Metazoa; phylum Chordata; class Lepidosauria; order Squamata; family Colubridae; genus Ptyas; species Ptyas mucosa. The sequence goes on from WNWU01000071.1 coordinate 3,875,324, forward strand.
GCCATTAGAGGCTGTCACCCCTTTGCGAGAGGCTGTAATGAGAAAGAGGAACGGGGAGGGGGGAGGCCAAGCAGGAGGGAGGGAGGGAGGGAGACATAACATGGCATTACATTAATTCTGATGACAAAGATAATCAGAAGTTCAGGAAGCAGTTGCCAAATGAATCCATTATCATTACCGTGTCAGGGCACGCGGTCTCAGGCCTCCTCCTGGGGGCTTTGGGAGAGAAGCCGAGGGGGCTCCAGACCGGGAGAAGCAGCCGGCTGGCAGGAAGCCGGGTTGCCTGGTGCATCGGCTGAGACCTGGCTGGAGGGGGGGAAGGGCTCCTTTGATTACGTCAGCCCAGTGGGGCACAGATTTTGGCGGGGGGGGGTCTTAACCTGGGGTCCAGAAATGCCTTGGGCCTCCAGGTAGATTTTGGGGGGTAGAAACCTGGCTGGGAACAGTACTGAACCCTGGGCTGTCACTAACTTCCAACTGAAACCTAGCTTTTCATTCAGTTACAAAGGTAGACAGCCAAATAATTTATGGCCTCTGGCCTCCAAAAATGTTGGTTAACTTCAATAAATTGCATTGTCTAAAAGGGGATATTGTCTAGTTATTGATTCAATGGATGAATAAAGAAGCACTTATTACTGTTACATATGTGTTATTTTTAATATTTGTAACCTTGTATTTGAACATAATTGGTTTCCTTTGTAATACAATCTAGACTTATGAATTCCATGTGACATATTTAAATATGTGGTAGAGAAAGGTGAGAAAGGTGACCCTGTCCTGAGCTGGGTCCTTCCAGGGCCTTCGTGCCCACAGAAGCTGCTGTGGCCAGATCCCCCACCAGCCATTTAGGCTGTCAGTTCCACTAGCCAGGAAGAAGAATCAAAGCCGGAGGTCAGGGACTTGTTCTTTCCTGGAGAGATGCTGGACATTAAACAGAAACCCAGAAGGAGACCAAGTCACCAGGATATGGAAAACACAGACAGGGAGGGACTTCTCTGACTTCCCTCACATTGCTAGAACTCAGGGCCATCGCTGAAATTAATGGGCAACGATTTGGAGCATTTACAGAGCTAAACGTTGTCCTTCAGTGCCAGGGAGTCTCGGGCAGAGGGACAACAATTCCAGTGATCTTAAATGGGGATTCAATCGTTCCAAGAAGGTCTAAGTCACAAGTGGCAACACTCTGAGATCGGTACAAATCTCTCACTCCTGGTTACCATATTTCAAATCCAGTTGGAGGGGGGGTGGTTCACTGTGGGAGCCAAAGGTGTTATGGAACATAGAAACCATAATTAAAGAAGCCCAGGTCTTATCCTGCCCTGAGATTCTTCTCACGTCCTCGGTGTGGCTGAAGAACATAAGAAAATCACAGCTCATGCTTTGTCTTCCCTCTGGCCAACTCAAGGCCTTCAGAAAGCACACAAGGGCAGCAGCTGTGATTGCTTCAGGCCCTGGAAGTTTCAAACGGTCACTGCAACTCTTGGCCGCTATTCAAGGCACAACGGCAACCGGCTGGGGCTGAAGTACTGGGACAAAAGCTACAGCACCGTTAGCTTCCTGCTGCCTTCTCCATCTTTGATGCCACACAAGAGGAGCAGGCAGAGGTCTCCGAGTGCCCATTCCCTCTTGCCACTCTGGCACTTGTCATATTAGAGAAGGACTTAAAGACCATCCAAGGCAGGGGAAGATGAATTATGTTTCATTTATATCGAAGAAGCAATCTCAGAGCCCATTTGTGATCAAATTTGCTGTCAGAGAAACTTTGCTTTATCTCATTACGTCTTCTATCTGCTGGCTTCTTGTCCTTGAGACTATTAAAGTTTAATGTCAAGTTGGAGATGAAATGGAGTCCTTGCAGCATTGACTTGTCAGGACCTCTCGCCACCAACACTAATTCTGACAACTAATTAAAGTCGGTGTGGGGCCGGATGAAGAGGGAGGAAGGGAGAGAGTCTCCCTTTGCCCATGGCTTGTGGACGTAGTCAGAGGGCTGGGCTTCAAATGAAAATTAGCATCACTTTCTGGAAAATTGAGTCCTCCCTCACAGTCCTTCTTCTCACCAAGTGGGGGAAGGCTGGAAACAAGGGCCTGCACGGACTGTTGGGACCAAGCACAACTTCTGCACGAGGGGTTCAGCTCACTCAGAAACCGTGCCGGATGGAGGTCTTCGCTGTTATGATGAAGACGGCAGGATGAATCACATTTGGGGAGCTTCGCAAAATTCTACTTGGGAACAACTTCTCCAGATCAGAGGTTTGGTTCTCAACCTCCGTTCAAACAGTTTGCTAAGCTTGGTTAGAGTTAAGCCTGCTTCGCTGAGAGTAATGTGCTATGCAAATCCAGCCTTTGGTTAGCTTAGGATTCCGTCTATTTTATGTCAGGCCAAAAGAACCAGGAACAACACAGGGAGTTAGTTCTGAGCAGCTCCTTTATTGCTGCCCACCTATAGAAGGAATCTCGCCCGTCTAAAGCAATTATCTGCAATAATTACAGATATACTCTGTGAATTGCTAAGGAAGGTCTGACCTTGCTCTCTTCCTGCCCAGCAGACATTGCAAGCTGTGCTGAGCCCCACACCCCTCCTGCAACTCCAGGCTTCCTTCTATAAGAATGCTGGAGAGGGCGGCTTCTGGGTGCAGGTGTGGCCCAGGGGTGAAATGCTCCCGGTTCGGACCAGATCAGCCGATCCGGTAGCGATGGTGGTGGGTGGTTCGGAGAACCGGTAGCAAAAATCCCTGCCCCCTCCCCAGCCCATGCCCACCCAATCGCCTGGTTGCTTGCTTGCCGCTTTTTTAAAAAATACTTTTTAAAGTAGAAAAAAAAATTGTGTGCCACAGCTGATCACACACCCCGCGCACTGTTCTACTTACCCCATGCCTCCTTTTGGCATGCACTGCATGCGCGCACCTTGCATTTGGTGCACGGTGTGCACTGCGCATGTGCGCACTCACTACATATGCGCAGGTCACAAACTGGTAATAAACCGGTTCAGATTTCACCACTGATGTGGCCCTAAGCAACAGCTCAGACCCCTATGGCACAGAGGGCCCTGAGCTTTGACTGGGGCTCTGGGGAAGAATCTCTCCTTCTCGCAGGGGTTCGTGAGGCCCCTGAGAAGGAATGAACTGGAAGCCGAGGCTCACCGGCTTCCCATCCAACCCGCTTCGACTGGCTGTTATTGCTGGCAGTTTATCCACATTAACTGATCAGACTCAGCATGATGGATTTGGCCTCCTCAGACATCTGCTGAATGAACAAGGAGGAAAGGATCCTGGTTTTCAGACGTCCCCCCCCCCCCCAGTCTGTAATCGCTGTCCCTGGTTCAGGTGCCTCCTTGCCTCAGACGAAGAGACACCTGCCTGCCTGCCTTCCTAAGTCAAAGCCCCAACGGGAGGAACAGCCAAAAGAGGTGATGAGGATTCGGCAGGAGTCCCCAGCGGCCCCTCACTCTCAGCCGGCCTGTCCGGGAAGTAGGCTGGCAGGTGGGACTGGGTCTCCAAAGAAAAGGCATCCACAGCCTGCCTGCTCAAGCCAAGCTCAGCCAGATCGATCCTGTCATTAAGAGGTTTTCTGCGGAAACAGCAAAGCCAAAACTAGCAGCAAAACAAGACCAGGCACCTGTGTCCCAAAGACACAGAATCCAATCTGAACCCCAAAGACATCCATCCGCTGGGTCTTTCCTGCCATTGTTATCAGGGAGGAGATCTAGGAAACCTGCCAAAAAGTCATTGCAGAGGCAGAAAACACAACTCCAAATGTTCGGCACCCCCCACCCCTCTGAGCCTCCGATGCTCCCCAGAAATGTCAGGTGTGCCCCCTGCCCAGCGCCAGAGGGAGGGAGCCCCATGGCGGAGGCCTCTGTCCCAGCCTTTTTCCTTTCATCAAAGGACTTTCTGAGGGTTGAGCAGGGAAGGGAGGCTTTCTTTTCATTTTGCAAAATCTCATTCCTGGAAAAGGAAGAATTATAATAGCCCGCAAAGCCAGGCATTTGAAAAAAAGACACATTTTCTCTGCCTTACAAAGACAGCTGGGTATGGCTTATCCACCAGCATCTTGCCAGATAGCTGTTTCCAAACACAGACAAGGCTCTTTTGGCAGGGAATGAAAGCGTCGAGACCCCAAGACCTCCCCAGACCTCCAGTTAAGGTGGGGCAGGTGGGAAAAGCCCCGCCCCCTCCAGAAAGGCCATGTGAGGGCCTTGCAGAAAGCTATTCTCCCCCCTTCAGGCCCAGAAAGTGGCAAGAGGGGGAGCCGTGGGTGCTATCTCTAAACCAGGCCAAGCCAGAGCTGCCCCCAACCGAGATCCCTCAGGAGCGAGCCCACCGTAAATAAAGATGCTCCCCTGTCCCAAAGCGCCCCCCCGCCCCCGGGCTCTGCACTCCAGAGTTAAATCAAGGCCTTGCTAGAAGGTGGCACACAAGGAGGGGCTGTCAGAAGGATAAGAGCCCTGTTCCTTCTAATAAACAGCTCCCATCTCGGCCGCCCCCAGAAGGCCCGGCTCCCACTCCCCTCCTTCCGTCCACCCTCCGTCCCTTTGGGGGAGACTAATCACATCTGCGCTTGAAAAGCTGCCAATGAAAAGAAACAGGCCAGCACCTCTGCACCTCCTTGATAAACATCCCTGGATCTCCTTCTTCCTAAAGAGGTGTCTATTTAACACAATTTCCATCTCAAACAGCTGCTTTGCATTTCCTTTTGGCTTTATTAAAACTGATTTTCTCTTTGCACTCTCCAAACTGATCTGATTACATTTCCATTTCTCCCTGAAGAAAGGCGGGAGGGGGGAGGGAGGGGGGAAGCTGGGGGGGGCAGGAAAACAGCCCGGCTCTTCTTTGTGCAGCCGAGATGGATTTCTGGAGGTGGGCTGGCTCTGGTCTGCTTCTTTATTTTATTTGTGTCCATTTGAATAGCGCTTCGGAGATGGCCCCAGGGAGCCAGCCTCTCTCTCCGGCTGCATCCTCGCCTCCATTTCCATGGGAACGGGGGGGGGGGGGCTGGAGTCTCTTCCATGGGCATCCTACAAGGCTGGGATGGTTTGCATGCACCAGGACTCTCTGGGCAAGGCCAAGATGCTTCAGGGCATGTGTGCATGGGCACCTGTATATATCCACATGGTTATTTCTTGAAGCACATGTCTTGCGCGCATTCTCCACCTTCTGGCGTTGGGATTCTGTCCCCTTAATTGCTCCTGAGCTCAGAAAGGCCAAGGTTCTTCCAGCTGCAGCCCCACATGTCCTAGGGTGGGCCATGGGTGCTGAACCCCTGCCCGGAGCCAGCCCGGAGGAGGCCAAGGCACCTGCCCCGCCTGTGCCACTTTGCTGGCCTTTGGGAGGGAGATTGCAAGGATCAGCTCTGGAATATCAGCGTTATTAAGATTGACTTGGCTCGCGTGTCATTTTGACAGGTCCAGAGCAACACTTGGGGGGGGGGGGGGCAGAGATTTGGTAATAATTACCATCGCTAATTACTGCTAAAACATCAATTGCTTGTGTTCAATTAGCAGCACAGACCCAGCCATGGCAATTTTTTGCAGCACAAAATCAGCTGAAAATTGATTTTGGAAGTCTTAATGTAGATCTGAAATTGCTAACCGGATAAGAAGGGAGCATGTGAAGAACCGGCCACGAGGAATTTGGAGCTGATGTAATTGCTCCGGTGGAAGATTAATAACCTGTGTACGACACTTACATCGTACACATCGTGTGGAAGTCACTCACGAGACACAAGGACAAAGGAAGGGAGAGGAGCAGTTAGCAAGGATGCTGCAATTAACAGGGAATTTAGGAAGTTACACTCTGACAGCTACAACGTTGCAACACACTCACCACTGAGATGGGCAGCTTTACAAATGTGGTAAAGAAACAAACTGAAGGCAGCTCCGCAGATCTCTTGATGCAAGAAGCATGAAAAAGTCCCAGAAACGGTGGCGTTCTCCTCTGTGGTGGGTTCTTGCCACCGAGGACAAAGTGGAGGCACCAAATTCATGGCTTCCTTCCCTTTACTACAGTTTAAGAATGCACTTTTTAAGGTGGTGGCCCAAACTCCATGTTAATACCTGGATTGCGCTTTTAGGCTCCTCCATAGGCGACTCAGAGAAAAGAACCGGCGTGCATTAAATCACACCCAGCAGAGACGGCCTCACACCTTATTCAGGGGGTCTCCTTTTGCCCTTCTTCTCCTCACTCGGACTGGAAGAGGAAACTGAGTTAAATCCTGGTCAGTTACGCTTGCTTTAAAAAAATCAAAAATCACCATTTCACTGGTCAATCCTGAATGCATATCCAGCATTTCCACCATCCCTGTGTGCCCAGCTAGGGTTTGATACCCCAGTTGTCCAATGAGGGGGATATAGATGGCAGACAGGGGAGGTCCCTCGCCCAGGGCCACTTCTCAGGTGTGTCCTGGGGGCCAGTGGCCAAGGGCTGCCACCTGTGGGCACCTCTGCACGGAACCGCTTGGGACTGCTCAGCCGGCACAAGTCAAAAAAATCCACCTTTGAAGCAGACATGAGAATACGACTGCCAGATGACCGGTGGCAGGAGGGGGGCAGTGAGTGAGCAGGGCTACTCTGGTCAAACCCCAGTTCCTGAGGGGGCCAAAGCAAAGCGCTGCCCACCTGGCTCTACGGAAGAGCCCTTGGTGTAACTCCCGTTTGAAAGACAGCCCAGCCCTCCAGCCTAGTGACCGTCAGCACTTCTTGTGGCGGTGAGTCCCTCAGGAAGGACTCGAAGGCTCAACAGTTGCAGCCAGAAAGCCATGGCAGGGGTGGGTTCTACTTACCTTTACTACCGGTTCACAACGGGAGTGTGTGCACAGAAGCTTCTGCACACACACAGATCACCCATGATGATGTCGTGGAGGGTGGGCAGAGCCTCCCACCAGTTTTACTACCGGTTCTATAGAACCGGACCGAACCGGGGGCAACCCACCACTGCTGTGGAGGTATCCCAGGCCGAGGGGTTTCAGCTCTCCGAGGTCCTTCTGGACTGTCCTTGTTCCTCTAAGCTCTTCTTCTTGTCATCCAAGAGGGAGGGGTGTTATTTTTAATTCATCTGAGATTTTAAAAAGAGAAGAGACCGGGAGGAAGGAGGAAAATCTCCCTAGCAGTGCCGCACAGCTGTCTTTGGCCAAAACAAGAAGCAAAATCAAGTCCTTTTTGCAGACAAGGACTAATTTGAGCACCGCTGGCCAGCTGCATTTGCATAATGAAACGCCAAAAGGATGTGTTGCTCATGTATTTTTAAAAGATTTGACTTTAATTTTGTTTAGCTTAAGAAGGGCACGTCACTCACTCTCCAGTGGTCATTTAGAAAGTTATTTCAATTGTGTTTCCAGAAAGCTGTTTTTAGGCCATAAGTGTCTCTTGCAATGGACCGGAATACTAATGAGCCTCCTCTGACATTTAGGCGTGGGGTCTCTCCCGAAAGGTCCAGGCCTCGGTGGCCGCCTTCTTTTCAAGCCACGGCTTCTGCTAGAGAAACACCTCAGCCTTTTTGCAGTGCAGGCAATGGATTTTTAAGGTATTTCACAGCATCAAAATACTTTTGCAGAGGGTTTTTTTTTTTTTTTTTTTTCAGATCCTTTCCTGTTTTTCTCCGTGTGCGAGTTATTTTAAGTATGGAAGATAAGATCCTTGTCCCCAGCCAGCAGGAAACATGAGTCAGCAGCCTCTGGGGATTCTCAGTCCTCCAGGTCATGGTTGTCCCAAAGGTGCTTTTTGCAAGAGGCAACTGGACTTTCTGGGGTTTTTTTCTTTGAAGATGTTTCGCTTCTCATCTAAGAAGCTTCTTCAGGTGGCTCCTTCCCTCCTTTTTGCATCAGCAGCCAGGAGGTGAAGGTCGGAAAGAAGGAAGGCATGGCTGCCCATCCTCCAGGGCTTCCTTCTGTGCCAGCACCCGCCCACCTCCCCCAGGCTGCCTCTTCTCTAGACCCCATGAGGCCAGCAGGGCAGAAGGCAAGTGCAGGAGCCCCCTTCATGCCTGACCTCCATTCCCAGAGGCAGGTTGCAGGATCAGAGCCCGATTCCACCCCCTTAAGTCAGGGTTTCCCCAACTCCTTGGGTGGCTGGGCCAAACCCAGCAAGAGGCTGACTGGTGCACTCCACCCCTGCTCCGTTTGCTGGATTGAACTTCTCCGGCCCAACGGACTGAGCCTCCTTCCAGAGGAGTTGAGGTCTCTACCGTGGGCAGCCCCCATTTCTCAGTCGGCATCTGCATCCAGTTGCTCCCGTGCCTGGCGCTCATTAGCCAGGCAAACACGGCAGTGCCCAAGCCAGGGGGACAGAGGCCCCTTCCTCACTCGCTAGCCCCAATTTTAGAGCTCGCTCATTAAGAAGGGAGCACGGAAAGAGAAATTCCGAGCGCTGCAGAAGCTGGAGACGAGGGGGAGGGCTTGGGGCTAATTAGCCCATGCACAGCTGCTCATTAGAACTATTACAGTTGCAGTATTAATTTCCCTGCCTCTCATCTGCAATGCAGGTTTTCGTGCCTTCCCCACAGCCTGCTTTTATGTCAGGGGAGGGGCCATAAAGGCAGGCCTGGATGGGGGGGTTTCTTCGGGGGGGGGGGGGCTTCAGTCAGTCTCCAGATGGTCACCAGGGTTGGGGAGGAATTCCGCCTCTGGCCCCAAAGCTGCACCACTAGCAAGAACATCCCATAGACAGGATGGAGTGCTCCAAAAAGATGAAGGAGCATGTGAAGAGTGCAGGGATTAGAGACATTATAGCCGAGCAATCAGTGCTGCAGAGGAAGTGGAAGAAAATACATTTCAGTCCTGGAAACCCAGGAGCCAAACTGCAATACAGTCAAAATGGATTTCCAGTACTTCTCAATCTATTGACTGTCTGTGCTAATATACCTCCCTGCTCCCTAGCCTGTTCATTCTCAATGCAGCCCTTGACTTAATGGAGGCCCCTTATTTATTCCTCACGGAACACAACCAATATTTCTCAAGCTATCCTTAGACTTGGACAGGTCTAACACTTGGTATGTTTATGTTACCCTCAATATGATTGACCTCCATACATGTTATTTCAAAATGTGAAGTGCAGAGAAGAGCAACCAAGATGATTAGGGACTGCAGAATAAAACATACTTTGAACGGTTGCAAGAACTGGGCCTGGCTAGTCTAGTGAAGAGAAGGACCAGGGGAGACAGGATAGCAGCCTTCCAATGTCTCAGGGGTTGCCACAGAGAGGAGGGGGTCAAGCTATGCTCCTAAGCACCCGAAGGCCGGACAAGAAACAGTGGATGGAAACTAAACAAGGAGAGAAACAACCTAGAATTAAGAAGAAATTTCCTGACAGTCAGAACAATTAATCAGGGGAATGACTTGGAGAAGTTGTGAATTCTCCAACATTGTAAGTTTTTAAGAAGAGATTGGACAACTGTGCGTCTGAAATGGTACAGGGCTTCCTGACTGAGCAGAGGATTGGACTAGAAGACCTCCAAGGTCCCTTCAAACATTTATGTTACGTTACGTTACGTTACATTATGTTATTATATACTATTCTGTACTATACTATTATTATATTATATTGTTACATTACAGTACATTACTATATTATATTTATTTCTACTCTACTCTACTCTACTCTACTCTACTCTACTCTACTCTACTCTACTCTACTCTACTCTACTCTACTCTATTCTATTCTATTCTATTCTATTCTATTCTATTCTATTCTATTCTCAGTCCGTATAATAATACCAGGTGGTATTGTGGAGGAATGGGGCCGAGAGCAGAGCAAAAACCCTGATGCAGCCCCGGCTAAAATGCTTTGGGACCTGCTACTTCCAAGTCAGTGGAGCTCAGCTGAGGAATTAATTAACAGAGAATTTCCCTGTCACAGAGATTGGGGGGGGGGGGGCTGATCCGAATGCTGGTTTGGCACTGATTGTAAATGAAAAAGAGAATTCCAGACTCAGCAATTAACGGGCGGAAAGCCTTTCTAAGCAAAGCATTAAGAGGCCCGGGTGGGGGTGGGGGTGGGGGTGGGGATGGGGTGGGAGTGGTGGAGGCAGACCCCCTACTCTCCACCCCTACCAGGCTGGAGAGAGGCTCCTTTGCTTGCAAAATCTTTGTTTGGGCTGAGTGGATGATAAACTTAACTTTTCCTTTTCCTTTATTCTAAATGAATGTTCATCTCACATTTGGTAAATGAGTACTGCTGACGCCAGTCAGCTCTCATTTATCTAATAATTCCATGCAAATATTTTGTTATATTTCAATGAAATGTGTCAAAATCTATTACCCCCAGAACAGCTGCAGCAAAGGAGGGAGAGGCTGGTTCCCAAGGAAGCCCCCCCCTCCCCCTGCCTCAATGGGGCAGGAACGGGAGGTGGAGAGGAGCAGGGAAGCGGGGCTGACCCATCTCCCTTCTCCTGGGCAAGGGGACCAGCTGCTTCAGCAGACAGCAATGCTTTCTCTCTTGGGGGGGGGGGGGGGAGGGGCCTCTCCAACCCCCCCCCCCCCCCCCCCCCTTCCCAGCAGCAACTGCACAGATCCCAGAGAAAGCTCTGGGGCGGCCCTAGAAGCAGTCTTGGGGGATCTCAACCCACCAGGAGGGCCAGCCTTTGAGCTGTCCAGTTCTCTCCCTCTCCCTCTCCCTCTCCCTCTCCCTCTCCCTCTCCCTCCCCCTCCCCCCCCCCCTCCCTCTCCCTCTCCCTCTCCCTCTCCCTCCCTCTCTCTCTCTCTCACCTCCCACCCCAAAGACCCCCTGATTTCCTCCTCCCAACAGGAGCCAAAATGCCTTCCAACAGTCTAGGCTGGTCTTCTGGGTGAAGCTCAGGCTTCTGGACCCCTTGCAGGGAGGCCCCAGCTGCCTCTTGGACACCCTCAGCCCCACCAGGCAAGTCCACATGCCCGGTGCCCTCCAACAGGGTCCAGGCGTTGTGGGCACAGGGCAAAAGGAGCCCCAGCAACCATTGGCTGCCTCTTTGACTTGCAACTCTACATTCCAGTTGCTCTGGAGGCCACCCAGGCTCACCTGGGTCTCTTTTGCTCCCCTTTGGGGTTGTTGCTGTTTTCTACTCTTTCATTCCTTTTCTTTTCTTTCTTTTTTGGCTCTTCCTTGAGCAGACTCTTGCACTAAATTAAATAAGCCAAACTCCCTTTTTATTTCCTCTTTGACAGTAACGTATTGCAAGTGTGCCTGGTTTTGACATCCTAATATTCAGAGTCATATCCCCTGGGAGAAACACATCAGCTGTTATCCAAGACGGTGATTTGTTCCAGGACAAAATGGAGCCAGAAAATGCAGCTGACACTCTCCCTGGCGAACCCGCCTGGCCACACCAGCTCAAAGTGCCCGAAAAGGCACCAAAATGCCCTCGACGGCCAGCTCTGTTGTCCTCATTAGGGCTGGGCATTGGGTTCAACCCCCAATAGGAGCTCTGTGGCCCCTGAAACACCCTCGGAGCTCCCCTCTTTGCTCTGGGGGAGGCCCCCCACCATCAAAGCTAGTCACCTGATTGTATCTGTGCCTCCCCATTCCAGCTGCCCCCCTTTTGCTCAGCATGCCTTTTGTGAGGGTCATCACTCTTCTTGCACTAAGTCGGGAGCCAGGAATCAGCTGTGAGGGGGGAGCAAAAATATGGAAGATCGTGTCCCATTGGATTTGAACAGGCTAATTTCGCTGCCCAAATGAAAACTGCTGATCCATCAGATAATTTTAATTACTACGTTATGGTCTGAACAAAACCCCTCCCCTTGAGCCCCCCTCCCCACCTTAAAAAGATCTGCCAGGGTTTTTGCCACCCCCCAAGCTGAGCTGAGGGCAACCCAGTGGGAGGGCCGGGCCCCTCGATAGAGTCCTCCACCTGCCCATCCCAGGGAGCCTGAAGTTTCTGCTCAGCTTTGGGACACGAGTACCCCAAGGTCCTCCCTGGTCACTTCTCTCTGACCATGCCCAGCGAAGCCTTGTCAGTCACTTTCTTGGGCAATCCACTTGTTCCACGGATTGGGCCCTAGGAAAATAATCCCTGTTAAATGAGTTCTGTCAACACCATATTGCAAGATTCTTTTAAAACTGCCATATTTTTCTATTCATCTCTTGGAGAAGAAATCAGTTCTGTCTGGTTGGGCAATTCCTGGTTTCCTCTCAGGCCATGTGGGGGGGAGGGGATGTAGGAAACCCCCCTCCCCAGAGGAACCAGGATGGGCTCAGCTCTGCCTTGGCTCTGGGAGTGTTTGCAAGAGGTGGGGGCTGCCAGAATCAGACGAGCTTCTCTGGTCCACGTCCGTGAAGCGGGAACAGGGCCCAGCTTCCTAGGCTGCAGCCCAATAGTAAAGTTTTTCTTACAAGCCCTTTTTGGACCTGGCAGGCTCACAGTGTTACTCCCGGCACATGGAGGGTCTTGAAGGAGGGGAGAAGGGATCCAAGGCAACAGTGGGAATCAATGCCTTGCCCAGCACTCTCTGCTCTTCCTACGGTGCCAACAGGGAACAAAGCCAGGCATCTCCAGAGACATTTGATGCCCTCCACATCTGACCACATCTGGTGTTCTCCTTCTGACTCAGTTGCAATCACAGCCCAACTGCAGCACCTTTACCAGGCGGGCATCAGGACTGTGGCAGGAATGTTGCTGGCACTTAAGGATGTCCAAGAGGGATCAAGTAAATTCTTGGCTGCAGAACCCACTCCTGACTCAAGCCACGGCAGGAGCAAACCAGGCTCCAGAGTTCAAGGCTGCCTGGGGAGCAAAGTTGTAGAAGCCCAGCAGCTCTTTCTTGCTCAGCAGAGTTTTCAGCAATGTCCTTCTGGACAATCTCCTGCTTTGTGAAGGGAAATCCAGAAGCAGATATCAAAAGGGGTAGAATGGTGTTGGCAATGGCTGCCGAAGGCTTAGTGATGCCTTTAAAATGCAGCAGGCATGGTAATCTAATAAACACAGCAACAAAGCATTTGTCACCCGGCTAATTTTATTAGAGTAGATCTCAAATGGCTAATTTCCTTTTACTAATGAGTAAATTAGCTGAGTCTCTAATCTGTTTTTAAGGCACTTACCCTAATGAAACATGAATGACAGCTAAATTCATTGTGAAATGTGGTGACACATGTTGTTAAGGTTGAAAAGAAACCTGGGCGTGTTGGAGAGGCAGGGAAATTTCACGCCACCGTCCACTACCCTGGAGCTGCAGCTGGATTCATCGGGGGCCTCCAGCTGCAGCCCAGAGTGGAGAAATAATGTTGTCATTGCTGGGCCATGGATCCAAAGAGCGGATAAACTGCGATCGGTGCAAGAATAACTGAACCTCCAGCAGCTTTCAATGCCAGAACAAGAGCCAGGCCAGCCTGAGCCACCAGCTGCCTCCCCCCCCAGCTCCCCCCTTGAAACATGGGCAGTGGGATGCTCCGAGTAGAAACAGAGTGTGCTTCCAAGCTCTTGTCTTCAGAGTGGCAAGAGAGTGTAAGAATGCTTCCACGCGGGTGAAATCTAATCACCCACGGATGCAAATAAATCCAGTGCTTTTGTTCACTGCTTACGCTTGATTTTAGAATTATAAACTAAGCAACTTTCAGCCAAAGGAACTAAGTGGAATGAGCAGAGGACTTAAAATCCCCCACAAAGGCTGCTCAGGAGTTCATGCCCAGTTTGGGTCACTTGGGCAAAGTGTTCAATGGGCCTCATCCTGCTCCTCCCTGCATCTCCGGTTCTGTACTCTAGATTAAAACAAAGTTGCATTCGTCACTCTGTGGTTTGCAAAGAAAGGCACCTGTCAATTGTGGGAAAGCAAAGATGTGACATCACACGGAACTATATGTGAGGATGACTTTTTTCCAGCTGGTCTTGTTTATATATTGCTCGTCTTTGTGATTTCTGAAAGTATTTTATTGGGTGCCTAAGGTCTAGGTAGATTTATTTTTAAGCTATTCACAATCTTTAAACAAAAAGTTACAAAAACTAACTTTAAAAATATAAAGCCATTAACACTGAAGCATAGAAGAGGTGTTCAATTCTATGTGTACTAATGGAATCCGGAAGGATTTACTTTTGAGTAAACAGGCCTAGAATGGCAACAATTAGTTCTGCCCAGGAACAGACAGCATGCTAATTTATTATTTTATTATTTATACATATTAGTCACCTCCTGAAGTAAATTCTCGAGGCAACACAGCAGTGTGAGACCAATTAAAATATAATAAAAAGCACGATCAAAATCAGCATGGAAATTTCAAATGACAAGCCAAAAAAAATTGAATGCAACAGACCATTTCATGCCCTGAAAGCTAAAACTACCTCCAAGCCCCAAACCAGCCAACCGTAGAAACAACACAGATGAATCTTTGCAAATATTAAATTATCAGGTGCCACAAATTTCTTTGCTGATTTCCTGGATATGGCCATAGTTCAGCATCTCTGTGATCTTTACAAATTCTACCAGTATAAAAATGAAGATGGAAAAAGAGAGAACCAAACTTTTAAAAGTTTCTTCCCCACCTCACTGGGAAGAAAGCTGCAGTCAGCCAGTGCTCAGAGCAGCCTCCAAAAAGTCCTGCTACCTGGGCAGGAAAGCACCCTGGTACCTACGGGGGGGGGGGGGGGTGGAGGGCCAGCCCCCTGACTCCTCCAGCTGTCTTCAGAGCCCAAATCTAAGCGCCTCTTGTGGGTGGCTACTGGGTATTTGGAAGCACCTTGCAGGGCAGCCGATAGGTCCCCCCTCCTCCTCCCACTGCCTGCCATGAGACATGGGCTGGGACTGGGGGGCTGTCAGAGGAGGCAGGGTCTCCACTGAAGATGAGAGAAAACAGAGAAGAAAGGAAACCACCAACCAATGTGTCAGGAACACAGCGCTGCATTCAGAGCTCATCCCGGCAGCCCTTGATCTGTGGTTAGTGGTTGGGGGGAGTGAGCAAAAGGCATTTTGCAAAAGCTGATAGACTGACAGTTGGGTTGGATTTCCCCTTTATCTGCTGCTTTTAAGGACTCAGGAAATAAATCCCATGTCCTTTAAAGCACACACACGCTCCGTCCCCAGAGGCGGCTTTGTTTCGGGTCTGGCCCTCCTCTAACCTGGGCACGATGAAGCAGGCGGCAGCCGTGCCAAGTTAGCCAGGTCTGGGCCACTCAAACGGCCACTGAGAGAGCATGAAGGAAGGGATGGGGGGAGGCGACAGAGTGGAGGGGCAGTGGCCCCAAAGGCTGTGCCCTCCCCTCTTGCAGAGTCTCCTTCCCAGAAGGGGGGCAACTGAAAGAAAAAGGAACCTGCAGGTCCCCATGGTGAAACTCACCAGAGCCAAGATGCTGCATGGACACCCTCTTCCCTGGAAGGAGGGGGGGCGTCCTTCCCCATAACAAGGGATTGACCCCACCGACTGTCTTCTTCCGTGCCTGCAGCCCTCCTGGAGCATGCATGCCCAGGGATAAAGAGGGAGGAGAGAAGCCGTAGTGCCTTGGGCCCCTTGCTTGCAAGGTGGGGGGCAGGGTAGAGGTTGTGGCTGGATGGGAGGCCCTTACTCCAACACGGGGCTTCTCAACTTTGGCAACTTTAAGATGTATGGACTTCAACTCCCAGAATTCCCCAACCAGGTGTCACTCTCACTTGTGGCAGCAAGTTCCACAGGTTAACTTTCTGCAGGAGGAAAAGCCACACCCCCAATTCTTCCAGAGTCCAGCCACGTCAAGGGAACATGGAGTTGCCCTTTTGGGGACAAGCGCAAAACTCCCACTTTCTCCCTGGCTTAGGGGGGCTAAGAGTCGAACCCTGGAAGGCAGCAGTTGAAGACCAAGGCCTGCCTGTCCGTCCTTCGTTCGTTCTCCCTGGAAATGGGGGGGGGTGTTGGCAGGGGGTTTATCCAATAGGCAGCTGCCTTTCTCCTGCCCGCCCAGCCAGTCCCAGCTGGACCACTGACCCGCCTTCTCCACCCGTCTGCCTGCACTGCAATTCAGCTCTGATTTAGCTCAGAAATTGCTCGGTGATGTTGGGAACAATGAGGCTGACTCTGCTAGCCAGGAACAAAATGATTTTTTCGATGGAGGGGCTTCGGGTCCAGAGAGACACACCGATCCTGCTTTAGCCTCCCAATGGGAAGCCTGGAGGGAGGCTGAGCAGGGCAGAGGCAAAAGGGAAGGGGGCAAATAGAGTTTCATCACTGACTTGATGCTGTTCCCACTTAATGGCT
Organism: Ptyas mucosa; assembly: GCA_012654045.1. NCBI lineage: Eukaryota > Metazoa > Chordata > Lepidosauria > Squamata > Colubridae > Ptyas > Ptyas mucosa. Next base: position 3,891,447 of record WNWU01000071.1, read on the forward strand.
CAGAGGTGGGAAGTGCATCTCCCAAACTTGACCAACGTCCCAGGACTGGGTCCCTCCAAATGGCCTCCTCCTCCCCAGAGCCTCTGGTGAATGTGAGTGCCCGGGGGGACATGCAGGGCCAGCTCAGCAGCCTCTCCCACCTCCCTTCCCTGCCCAACAAGGCGGGGGAGACTCCCCTCCCCACAGCAGCCCACCACCCCCTCCCAAGTCCTTCAGTTCTCCAGCCAAGCAAGGTGGCCGGCCAGGACAGCTCAGCTCCTTTGCCCCTTCTGAGAGCGGGAACCCGCAAACGGCATGGAGGTGAGCGTTAAAAGCTGCTCAGTAGGAAGAAGGCCGATTGGCATTCATGAATATTCTGTAGGAGGAAACGGATTAGTGTCGGCGACGTATCGTAGAGGATTTGCAAGGGAATTATTTACGGGGGCAACGCAGAAAGCGCACGTTTAGCTGGTATTCAACATTATCCAAACAAGGCACCAGGCTCTGTGCATTAAAGCAATACTGCTGCTCTAAATTAAATTCATCAGCACCTTAATTAAGATCTATATTTAGCACTTAATTAAAAGGAGGAAGGAACACTGTTGTATGAGGCCTGATATCATAGAGAGATAGATGGGGAGAGACGCAGAGGGGTCTGGAGTCTGCTACTCCAAGGGTACAAAAACCTGGGCTGCTCCAGGAAACAGTTCCCATAATCCTGGCTCTGGAATATGGGACAGCAACCTGGGATCTTGCCATTAGCCAGTGTGGCATTTTGAAAGCTTGGGCATAGGCTAGCAGAGGGCCAGATAATGAGCGGGAGATGTACCAAATGGGGGAGGGGAGAGAGGCTTTCATTTGGTGAAGACCAATCAGGTGGCTGCACCTGGTAGACACTGGCTGATCTCGAGGACGCTATGCAGGTTTGATCCTGGTGAGAAGTCAGATGAGACAACACGGGGAAATCCCACAGGAAATTGAAAGATACCCTGGAAGAAGACGAGGGAAATCTTCTCTGCAAGGACTTTAGGAGACCCTCCCACAAGATCCTGATGATGCCACCTCCAGACAGTTTTGCCCAGATGGGCTGTGGCTCTGAGCGACCATGATCTTGCTGGCAGCTGGTGCCGCCACCATCATTCTCTAGAGTGAGGAACCCCCTTTTCACCAGACTGGGCGCCTCTGGCTTTGCCCCTTCCCCGCTCCTGCTGAGCAAATGGCCCCTCAGGAGCCCCAAATGGCTCGGCAGATGTGCTTCCTGGCCCTGCCAGCAAATTCTGATGATGAGGAAGATCCATCAATGTGACTTACTCCCTTCAGGTGGGACGGAGAAATGGGACGGGGCCATCAATCATCCCCCATCTCTCACTCTCACTCTCACTCTCTCTAACTGGGGTGTGGGAAGGTGGGAGGGAACAAGCCAACGGAAGAGTTCTGCTCACCCTTGGAGGCAGATGGCCAGGCCATGCTCTGGCACATGAGGAGGTCCCCCCCCCCCGCCCACCTCTCTCGTTTATGATGGGTGAAGGTGATCCTCTCTCCCTACCCCCCACTTCTTGCCTGGGAGGAGCACTTCATGCTTGTACCATTTCCATAGGGTGGGGGCCCTAAGCGTCTTCCCTCAGCAGTTCAAGATTGAAGAAGGCTGACTCTGGAAGGGAAGCCAGTGGGTCTTGGCCCAGCCTACATCCCAAAATTGTTCTGATAAAACAAGCGACGTCATATCCAGTCCTTCTCCTCCAAAAGGCTCCCATGTTGGAGAATGCTGTGGTTTTTATTGGTCTGGGCCCAGATGCTGGAGGCCCTGGGGCTGCCTCCCTTTGGAGGGGGGATAAGCAACTTTAGGTGTTTTATATCAGCCACTGACTAAGAGGAGGGACCACACAACCACTGCAACCCCTACTGGGGCTCTTCAGGCATAGAGAACCTCCATGCTTGAGGTTCTTGAAGGGCACCCTTGAACGGCTGAACCACCTGGGGTTCCTAGAGGAAAGGCAGCCCCAAAATCTAACAAATTAATAAATAAAAAGAAACAAATGCCGTAAAGCAATTCAACCATTTGGAAAGGTCATCTTAAAAGATAGGATGTCAATCTAAGAATTCCATAAACATGGCTTGGATTCCAATATCTCGTTCACCGGGACCTCTGCAATCATGCCAGAGACCATCTCCAAAGGACGGGAATGTTCTTCTACCTGAGCAGCTCAACTGCCCCCATCACCCTCCCAGAATGACTGTAAAGCGAAGCCACAGGCTGGACCTCTTCATTAAGATTCAAGGCCAGATTTGGTTGCACGTCTTCTGAAAAGGCTTCCTGGCCCAGCTTGCCTCCTTCCCCCCGGAGCGAAGGCCAGAGCCTTGCTGGAGGAGACCCGCAGTGGGGCAGCCTGTGCTCAAAGGCCACATTGGCTAATCTAGGAATTAAACAGCCCTGAGACAGAAAGAGGGAAATCAAATTAAACTCCAGCAGGAACGGTTTGGAAATAGTGTGTGTTGTTTTCTTCCATCTTAATTAGAAATCTTAGCAGCTTCTGGCAGTTCTGCAACCCATCGCTGGAAACAAAACTGACAAGGTAGAGAGACACCCCGCCCTTGCCCACCACAGCACAGCTAGCAGAGCCTGGGAAATGAGGCTTCTTCTAGAGGATCCCGCGAAACAGTTCTGGAGACTCCTTGACCTTGCAATCCAGGATCCTTCTCCAACCAGCCCACCATCAGGGGCACTTGCAAAGCCTAGAAAACCAGGCCAGAACACCTAGAAAATCAGGTGATGGGCATCAGCCCTTCCAGGCCAACACAACAGGGAAGGGGGCAAATACCCCCCCCGGGCCTAGGAGCTCCCAAAGACACCCGGTCAGCCCTGGAGCCATAGGGCCTGGGTGGCATGTGTTTTTGGCCTGATCCAGCCCCACATTCTCTTCTGATCCAGCCAAGGTCCCCATAATTTCTGGAAATAGGAATCAGAAGAATAGAAACCAATTAAAAATAGGAAAAAGTGGAAAGTGGGCTTAGGCTAGATAGCAACTGTTTGCCTGCACAAAGACTTCATTCTATGAGGAGATGTTGAAGCCATCATCCAGCTTGTCCTGACCAGCAGTGGTGCTGCTGTGCTCTGCAATTCATCTGTCTGGACCCAAGTGAGCAATGACCCAAATGACCAGCTGAACTGGGAACTCCAGCCTTCGGGGCCCAGTCAGCAGCAGGAGCCGAAGGGTCCTCTAGACCCACATTCTCTCTCCTTCCCGTTTCCTGACAGGACCTAACGGGGCCATGATCTGGCTACTGGCACTCTTTCTCATAAAGAGCATTCTGAGGGGGGGAAACCCTAAAGCTTGGCTAATTTGGCTACATAATTAAATGTTCCATAATTTGGACCGGCAATTTGTGGCTGAAAAGTTCACTCTTGCAGGAGGCATCCCTGCAGGGAGATTTCTGCCAGAGAAATAAAATGGTCTTTGTGCTCATAAAAGGAATTCAGGCGGTCGGTTTCTCTCTAGCAGCAGAGAGGAGGAAGTGAGTCCCGCCCAGGCCTGAGGGGAGAACATGTGGCACAGAGTCCTTCTGCAAACACCATCACTTCTCCCATTATTAATGGGCAGCCGCATTCGTTAGCTCTTCATTAGTGTGGAGGATAAACAGAAAGCCATTTGCCCGGCACCAATTCCAGCTGGATCTAAGCAAATTTGGACAGGGGTAGTCAAACAGAGGCTTTGTTGTTGGGCTAATTGCAGCCATCATGTAAAGTTTAGCAGAAGCAGAGGAGGAGCAGCTGGGAGAGGGGGAGGAAGCAAGGGGGGGTCCTGAAGGCAGGCAGGCAGGCAGGCCTTGGGTTAGCCCCGGCATGGCCTGGAGGGCTGCTGTCCATGGGTTCCGATGGTCCATGGGGTGCCAGGCAGAGCTACAAGAGGGCCCTCCCGGGGCTCTGGCTCAGGAAACTGGGCTTTCCAAAGCTTCTCGGCAGAATCCCACCAAAGACACATAAGCAAAACTGAGCCGCCCCAGAGGATATGCTCCCTTCTGGGCATCCAGATGCCTTTCAAGGACAGAAAGCGGAGAAGGGGAAGAAGTTTGCTGGGGGAAATAGAAGGAAAGGGTGGGACTCCCAAGGGTCTTCAGGGGGGCCCCGGGGGGGAATGCTGCAACTGTCGTAAGTCACTTTTTTCAGTGCCATTGTAATTTTGAATAATTGTTAAATGAACGGCTGTAAGTCAAGGTCCCCCTGCCTGCCTTTCTCCTCCACAGAGCCCTCTGACCACGACCCCTTTTTCCACCGTTCCAGAAAAGCCCATTTCTGCACACTAAAAGCAAGCAGGACGCTTCTCTTTGTCCTCTTCGGCACCTCCAGCCTGAACGTCTCTCTTTTCTGCGGTTGCCTGTCGGGGTCCAGCATTTGAGTTTTCTGCTCATCTCGCTTGGAAAGCATCGAGGCGCCTGGTCCTGGCCAAAGGGCAGAACATCTAAACAGCAGCCCAGCGAGGCTCTTTCTGGCCCTGCAGCCAAATGGCCCACTTGCTCCGTCCTGTGAAGAGTGGGCCTTTTTTGGCCTCCTGGATTCTCTAATAAAGCCACAGCTTTACAGGTGAAGAGGCGAAGCAAATCGTGGTAACGGCCCTGGGCACTACCACACCAGCAGCCCCCATGCTGTGCGCGGCTGTTTCATCTCCTCTTGGGGCTCCAAACGGGCCCTTTCTCCTGCGCTCAGCTGCAATGAAGAATCGGCCACCAAGCATCAAAACAGGAGGTGGGTTGGTGCTCATGAAAAGATGCTCAGGGGACGCGAAGCACCCTGATCTCCCAATTCTGTTTCATGTACGGCTGCTTGGAGAAAGGGTAGGAAAAGGTCCAGAATGAAAGGCAGCTTCGGTCTGTTCTTGTTTTGGGGTTTTAAAGTAGCTGTTGACCCCCTACCTAGGCTTAAAAGAAAAGCTTACCTGGGAGGAGGGTCTGCCTACGAAAACTAGCTCCTTTCCAGCTGCTATAATGTGTATGGGAGGCCCTAAGAGGAGAGAAGCCCCTCCCAGAATACAGGAGTCATTGAGGGGAGCCCCACCTCAGCGCCAGACTCCCATTGTCTGGTTTGAAGAGGGGTGAAGGCTGTTGGGAGAGCCCCTTCCTTTCCCCCGTGGATATGAGTAATGGGCTGGGACGGCACAGCTCAAGATAAAACTGAATAATAACACGTCAAAAACTACACGTCCTGGACTTTTATTCCCCAGCCGAGTCTCCCTCTCACTCATCCATCACTGTAGAAGATGCAAGATTACAGCTCTCGGGGAAAAAAACTCCAGGAGATAAATGGGAGTATTTGCGGGCTTATTATATTACTTGGGAATGATATAATTTTGGGGCTCCCTTATTGAATCTGTTCCCACAGCCGCTCTGTGGGGCTCACCGGCTTCCCCACCCTCCCACCTAGAGAGAGTCAGGCGTTGCTGAGTAGACGCTCCCCTCGGAGGACTGGACGGGAGGGGCTCCAGCAGTCCACACTGCCTTTGGACATTGGTGAAATCCAAAAAATTTTACTACCAGTTCTGTGGACGTGGCTTGGTGGGCGTGGCAGGGGAAGGATACTGCAAAATCCCCATTCCCTCCCCACTCCTGGGGGAAGGATATAGAAAATCCCCATTTCCACCCCACTCTGGGGCCAGACAGAGGTGGCATTTCCAAGTTCTCTGAACTACTCAAAATTTCCGCTACCAGTTCCCCAGAACCTGTCAGAACTTGCTAGATTTCACCCCTGCCTTTGGGGTTAAATAAAACCTCCACTTTCAGCAGCAGTATATTTTTGAAAACAAGATGGCTGAGTGCAGGTTACCATGCTTGGGGGTAGGCACTTTTGCCTAGAGCCTTCTGTGGTCAAGATCCCGTTGGTGGCGCATGAGAGCCAATGACCCCCTTGCTGTCTGGGTCACAGGCCAAGAGGCTTAGGAATCTCCTCCTCCCCCCCCCCCCGCATGCCCACCGGGAAAGTAGGGTGGTAGAACTCTGTCTACACTTTGAAGCAAGAAGGCCAGGGGCTCAGTTCACCACCCAGCCTCTTTCTCCATCGCTGACACACCTGCACAGCTTTAGAATGGAAATAATTCTATCTTGCCTTCCAAGTCTTCCTCCAAAGCCACCAGGAAAAGATCCTTGGGTCAAGGAGTGCCCATGAACATGTTGGCCCCTGCAGACCCCTTCCTTTTTTTTGCCGGCCCCCCCCAGCCCTCTGGCCACCCACCGCTCTGGCAGGCAAAGGCCAGTGGGCAAGTGGACTGAGCCAACCTGGGGGGGAGGCGAGCTGAGATGCATTGGATAAACCCTGGGATTTCAAAGGGGGTGGGTGGGCTTAGGTCCCTCCCCACGCCCGGTGGCAAAAGTGGCTTGGCAGAATTGATTTCTGCCTGGAAAACCAGGCAGAAACCAAACTAGCCTTAAAATCCATTGCTTCCAAGGATGGGTGCCTGACCTTAAGAGAGTTTCTGCACTAATGGTCATCTGGCCATCGCTCAGTACAGCCACCGCTATTGATAGGCTGGGTGTCTCCAGGTGACAGTTGAGTAGCTCTATAAATCATCCGTCTGGAGGGTCCTCCGAGGCTTCTCTCTGCCACACACCAGGCAAGCTTGCGCTGATTACAGGAAAGGCTCATACACTGCCCTGGGGCACCCGGATTGCCCAATCCCCGGATCGCCTTCTGGAGAGTAAGCAGTTTGTCCAGCGCTTAACCTTGGCGGGATCATTATCCGTCCATCTCTGCACTGCGCTATCCACAAATACTGAGGCAGGGATGAGGCACCAGACTGAGTTAAGGTTGTTGCACAGCATTGGGGCCCTGAGGCCTCTGGGCAGATGTGGGGGCAGCACTGTGCAGCACTCTGCTGAGTCCAGGTTTGGTGCTGCAGCTGGAATCAAGGGAGGGATCTCTGGAGCAGGTAGCAGAAGATGTTTTCCAAGATGCTGTTTGTCCATGAAGGCCCCTAAATCCTCTAAGGCAGGGGTCCCCAACTCCTGGTCTGTGGACTGGCACTGGGCCACAGCATGCCAGCAACCAGGTGGCAAAAACAAAGCCCCATCCGCAGGATGCAGGCAGCACGTGAAACCACCACCACCACCACCACCACCCCAGTCCATGGAAAAACCTCTGCCACAGAACCAGTCCCTGGTCCCCAAACATTTGGGGGCCAGCAATCAGCCAGCTTCATTGCTCTAGGGCGAATCAAGCTGGCTGGAAGGGATGGGGGGGGGGGGGTTTGGATTCCCTGCACTTTGGGTGCATGCACTGTCCAGGGTGCTGAAAGCAATATGAACCTAATGGACATGAGCCAAACGCAGGCAGGCCTTCTGGAACTGAGTTTTGCTAGAGGAAGATGGGTGGGCTACTCCGCCCTCTCGAAAGGCCCAGAATCGTCATGGCCCGGCCTGAGGCTGCATCGATCTCACAGAGGCAGAGTTTTCTGCTCCTTTGTAGGCAACATGAGTCATGAGAGGGAAGCCATGAGAGTCTGCTAAAGTCTAAAGCAGGCTCTGCTTCAAAGGAGCCCAGTTCTAACCGGTGAGGTTTGCAACGGCCAAGTAGGTTACTAAGAACACTCCGCATTCCTGCAGACCCGTCGGGGCCCCTTCTGCCTGCAACCACGGCTCTCCCCACTTCAGGCAGGGGGATGGAAGATAGGAGCAGCCCCTTTGGAGAGGATTCCCTTGTTCTCTCTTTCATGGAGCATTGAGAAACATTTGTGAGCCTGGAGCTTCAGCCACCACAGCCTCCCTCCATTCGCCCCATGGCAGGACTTTTCCATAACAGTAATTTAGGTTCTCATTTCCCTTCCCACCGAGTGTTGAAAATGAGGGAAGCAAAGCCGCCCCTTTCAGCTCAATCACAACCCACCCGTCTGCTTTCGGAAATGCTGGCAGAAACAGCACATGCCTTGGGTGTTGATTTTCTTGGGGAGCCACCCAGGGGCTCAGTGAGGAGGGGAAAAAGGCGTGTGCTTGCTGAAGATAGAGAGAATCGGATCCAGGGGGAGGGGGTCCCTTCTGCTTACTCTAAATGCAGTCACCTTGTTCTGGAGAAAAAGCAGGTGGTGGGATGCAGAAGATAAGCAGCCTCCTGGCACTCTCCTGGGGTGCAGCACCTGCATTTTTCATGCCGATTCGGACGAGGGCTTGGCGGGCACCGGCAGCCTGGATTTACCAAGCCCAAAATGCCGCCCTCCTGGTCATGATGCAGCCCTACCAATTCTGCACACGGCACAGACTCCTGAGACCAAGGCCTGCCCCTCGGGAGTTTCCCCTGGCCAAGATAGAACCCAAGCACTGCAAAATGGCCACTTTGGCTTCCTGTGCAAATGAATCCAGATATTTATTTATTATTTTATTTTATTTTATTTATAGATCCGCCCATCTCACAAGCAGATGTCTCTGGGTGGCATACAACAAAACTAAAGCAAGAAATATCTAAAATCATTGTCATTAACAGACATTAAAAATATTTTAAAATTATAAAAATAGGTATAAGGACCTGAGGGAATGCTTTGCACTTCTTGGCCATCAAGGCTCGGAGTGGCCCTGGGCTTCCTGTGTCCTTGTGGGGGGCCTGGATGGTTTTAGCTCATTTGACCCCCGGCTATTCTCTATTCTGCTCCATGCGGTTAACTCTGTTTTGGGCAAAAGGGCAGCTCCCAAAGCTTCATACACAAGTAAATCTCTGACATCTGGAAGAAACCTGGGATTCTGCCAATTCCTGCTTTCAGGTATTTTGCAGCTTCCTCCTCCAAGGGAAGCAGCTGTTGTTTTTGAGCTGCCCATCTGCTGGAAGACGCCTCACTGCAGCTGTTTGGCCCCGGCCTGCCCGCTTGCAGAAACCACCTGCAACAAGCAAGGCACCTACACCCCGGCGAGGCCGGGCACTCAACCAGCAGCCTGGCATGGACTACTGTCCCTGCTGCTTTGGCTCTTCCCAACAGGACCAATCCAAGCACTGTTATTATGTGGTACTTAATCACCGGTTTCCAGATCAACAACTCTTGGAGTTTGTCAGGCACAGCTAGAGTCGCTCACATCCAGCCTAACAAGTTAGAGCAATGGGGGGGAAGCAAATCATTCTGGGGTACACCTGTCCATCCATCCTTCTGCCTGGAGCACACCCAAGGATGACTGGGCATCAGCAATTTCCACTCCAGGAGCACCATTGCCATGGCAACCATGATGCCTCCCTGCCTGTGGTACAAGGAGGTGCCACCAGACTGGTCAGGAGAGGAAGAGGGAACCCCCCGGGTTGTGCCCAAAAGAACCGGCACTTTTGGCCTCCGCAGTGCAAGCCTCACCTTATTTCATGGAGGGCCTCCCCCTCCTTAATGAAAGCACTGCCCGATGACCTTTTCTCCATGAAACAAGTAACCTGGGCGAGGAATTCACTTACCTGTGCACTGAGCGAAAGCTACCGAGCGATTTGTCTCTCTCGGCAGGAGTTTGAGCCAATTAGTATATCCAAGGGCCGAGACCATCGAAAAGGGAGACAGCTTCCGATTGTCTGCCTGTTTCTAGGCAGAGAGGCTGGGAGAGGTGGGTTCGTGGGCGATGCCCATCACAAGCAGCCTTTCTGCAATTCCGTGCACCGTGGATTTTCTCTCTGACAAGCCTGCCGAAAAGATGTCATGTCTCGGATGGGAGGAATTATCCGGCAAACACTGGTTCAAATTATCTTCAACCTGGATTGCTTCAGGTGCCAAGAAGGTGGAACAATGCGGGCCCAGCCCAGAGCCTCCAGTCGCTGGGAAGCAGCTGCCCCTTCGTGCCCACCCAGGTCTCGGGAGCCACGTGGCTGCAGGATGGTGTTCCTCTCACTCAAGGGACTCTGGGAAGCTTACAAGGTCAAAGCAACCCCCCTCCCCAAAAGAAAGAAACCCCAGCACCCATTTTATGTGGCCCAGTCTTACTGCTTTTGGTTAGCAGGTTCTTTATCCTTTTCTTTTTCTGCTCCATACCCGGTTCAGTCACAGTCCAGCCACATCTCCACCCTGGGGGTTTTGCCAGGCTCCACTTCACTGACTGGGTGAAACCCCCGATCCCTGAAGAGCAGCCATGTTTTGCAGGAAAGGGCTGGGCCTGCTTCTAGTCCCCCCACCCAGCCCTGACCCAGGCTTCCTTCCAGCAGCCAGGAGGTATTTGGGGAGGGATATTCTTGGGTCGCCTTCCTTCTGAAGCAGCCTTTCCCTCTTTTTCTTGGGGGCAAAGTGGGGCAGCTGGCTGGAGGTCGATTTCTCTATGACATAAGTAATGGGGGGGGGTGTTGATCCTCCACAGGGCTGACCAAATACAACCCTGTCGGAGTTAGTTGACTCAGTCAACTGATCCACTTTGTAGTGTTTCCACAACACACTAATCCCCCTCCACTCGGCTAAGATGCTGTTGGAGCAAGACCAACATGTATTGGTGATCCACAGCTTTGCCTTATCCCCCCCCTCCCACTCTTTAAGCTCATCCAGTTTGGAAAGAGGCCCCGGGGGTTCTGCCTCAGCGGCTCCGGGAAGATCTGGTATCTCCAAAGGCAAGGATGGGTCTTTCTCTGTCATTAGCCATCTTCTCTACTGGGTGGAGAGTCAGCAACTGAGCAGACAAGGGCCCAAAGCCAAGGAAGCCGCAGGGGAGGCAGGACACTCTTCTGGCTGCAGAGGGCCCTTCTTTAGTAAGGGGCCCACCGGCCCCACCAGCCGCTCTCAGTACTCGGTGCAGGTTCGTTGTGGCCGCTTCTGGCTCCCTGAGGTTCAGCAACCGTCCGCTGGGCCTTTCCCTGCTAGAGAACTCACCCCGTGAGGGATTTCTAAAAAGGAGCCTTGAGACAGGCCTTCACCCAACAGGACAAAGCCTAAGGTGCCCCTCCCTTTTTTTTTTAAGGAGAGGCTAAACTCCTGGCTGATTTACAGGGTTGGCAAAATCCTGCCACCAGACGGAGGCTGGCCAGAGTCGCTTGTGCTGCCCCTTCTGAGCTTCATGGCACCCTCTGTCAAACGACGGGGTGCAGTGTATGCCCAGGGAGAGGCTGCCAGGGCCCCACTTGTTTCCCCAGTGGAGCTCAGAGGGGGCAGTCAGAAAGGCTGCCCCCTGCTTGCACCCTCTCCCTCTTTCCTGCCACCCTTCCAACCCGCCTTTCTTTCCCTGGCGCTGAGCAATGCTGCACTGCCATCTTTTGACAGCCTGATAAATGTGCCTCAACAGTCAAGGGGCAGCAGAGTGGTGAAGCCCCTTCCTCAAACGGGAATGCTTACTTTCGCCCGTATTTTACATCCGCTTCCTCTGCACATAGGCAGACACTGCATTTGAAAGAAGGGGGTGCCGTTACTCAGGTACAGGGCAGCCCCCCAACATGTCACTGGCAGAAGGGAGCTAGAGGAGGTGGGAGCGGAGCAGGCAGGCTGGCTCTTGCCTTCGCACGCCTGTGCCAGCCTGTTGTCTTAGCTGAGATCAGCCTCGGACAACATCTAGGGCAGCCCTGCGGCCTCTCAACCCCATGGATTAAGCCAAGCAAGGATTTGTGGACTTCACTGAATCAGGGGCACACAGAGGCTGATGGGCGTCCCTTCTGGACTTCAGAGCAGCCTGAAGTTGTGTCTGTGATCTCTCAAGTGAGGGATCCCCTTCTGGAGGAGCCCAAATATGCCTTCTCGGAACACCGTTTGGGGCCAAAACCACCGAGTTAGTGGCAGTCAACAGGTGAGCTGCCCAGAGCTGTGTCACAAGACTTTGTTTATTTCCCCTGCAAATAAAGGTGAATCTCAGTCATGCGGGAAGACCAGCCTGTTGCCGAGAGAGCCGCTCCAGCCCTCCCCAGGTTCAAAGTCTCTGCCACCCATTTTGGCTCACAGCAAGGAGTCTTACAGCCGGAGACAATTCTTCCCCTCCCGGGGGGTGGGGGTGGGAGCTTAACAGACAGGCAGGTTATGTCTTTGGGTGGGGGAGCCCAGAGGCCAGGCACAATTGCCAGGCATCAGCCATTGCCTGGACCAAGGCAGCCTTCAAGGCGGGAAGGGAAAGAGGGGGCTGTGTACTGGGAGATGGACACAAAAGACCACAGCAGCAGCGTGAGCAGTGCACACTCACAGATGTTTCCACTAGTTATCCCTTTTCCCCCCAACACACACACGGGCACAAATGCACGGGCATCCCCACCCCTGCTTCAACTCTACATTGTGCTTGGAAGTTCCTCTGGGCTCTTCTTGGAAAGCAGTGTTGAGGGCTGGGCTAGGCTGGCCTGCAGAAGGTTCCCCCTCCCGAGTCTTTGTCTCCACTCTCCCAAGGGGCAGCCCCTTCCTCATTTTAGGTGGGGGAATGGCTGCCCTCCCTGCCCTGTCACTCCAGCAGGGAACACCCTGCCTGGGGTCCAGTGGAAAAACCAGGAGGGGTGGAGTGCTCCCTGGAAGAATAAGTGGGGAGAGGGGCTTCTGGAGTAACCTTGGAGACAGTGAGAAAACTGCAGCAGACGGAAGCATTGACAGTCACCAAAGGAAGCCAATTGGGAGCCGAAGGGAGACAGGCAGAAGAGAGGCAGACGCGCTGGTGATACCAAGGCCAGCAATCCTTAACGATCAGGAAGGGGGCAGAGAGGAAAGATGGGGCCGGCCAGGAATGGGAAGCAACAAGGCAGGGGAAGAAGCCAAGGAGAGGTCGGAAAAGGAGTGGGAGAGGCATCTGTGCAGGGACTGGATGGGACCCCAAATGGCCAAGCAACGGTTTCCCCTGGCACAACTCGCAACTCTGTGCTCTGCACTTGATACCAGACTGCAAATGTTTGGCAGCAAGTGGGAATCTTTGGCAAACTTATTGTATTTGTTGTTATTGGGGATAGAAGTGCTATGTACACCCTCCTGTGCTCCTGAATAGAAGGTTGGATAGCTATCTAATTAACCGTTCAGTAAAAAGCAGGAGAGCTTGGTTAGGCTTCCTCTGGATGAGTGGTTTTCTCACCCCATCACCCCTCTTCCCAGTCTCCAGTAACATCATCACCCCCATAAGAGCACCAGATCTATTGCTTGAAGCAAGCATCTTAGCAGCAGGGTCCCAAACTGGATCATCGGCTCAGAAAAAAGCCATTAGAAATGGGTCCCTTCCCTGGTTTAAGAGCCCCTGATCTCTACTGCCACACTGTACAATCCCAGGAAGGGTGGAAGGAAGGCCCCGTCCATCTCTCCTTCTCTGTTGGTTGGAATCCACGCAATTCCCTTAAAAGCTCATAACCTGGAGGTGATTACGAGAAGCATCAATTACCCCAACGATGTGAATTCCATGAATTTCCATAGTGATCAATTCATCCAGGTCTTCTCCAGGCTCCCTGGAGAAAGTTAGGACATTGTTTTGCACACTATTGATTATACAATGTAAAAACCAAACTGCGGAGTCCTCTTATTCGGTGCTGCTCATTCAGCCATATTAACTTTCAGATCATTTATTTTTGTATGTCTTTCAACTCTGTTTGTTGCTATCACATAAATGCAGAGAATTACATTGTAGAGAATAATTGAATCAATAGACAGTCATGGTACTTTGGGTCTCCCAAACAGCTGGCAAGAGGTTGTGCTGAAGCTCGGAGAGGGATTTTTCTAACCTTTCCCATTATTAAAACACTTGTCTGGCTCCATATTAACTTCCAGCTCTGCGCGTTCATTATTGTTGTTCCAGCCGGCCTCGGAGGGAGAGCAGCCGGCCCTGCGCTGCTCACTGACGGCTCTACTCACGTAGCTCTCTGCCGCAGAGCCGCTTCAGTTGTGCCACGGAGTCTCTCCCCTCGGCACTGGGTCACAATCAGACCCCTTTTCCTCCAGCAGTTGCCCGCCCCCTTCTGCCTATCAGGGTGACTAGCATTGTGCCTGGCGAAACCTTTGACTGACAAGGGGCTTGTTTGCTGTGAGGATAGTTTTGTGGCATACAGGCCCGGGCATTTATGGATTTCGATCTGGACTGATTTTCTCCTGGGTGTTCAGAACGGTTTGGGCTGAATGTGTTGCTGCTTCATCACTTCCAGGACTTTCTTCTGAACAGACTGGTTGAGGGGGCCCAAAGCTCCTTGCAAGGCCACCCCCACCCAAGCTTGTTAGGAGGAGCTGCTGTTGGCAAAGGGTTGCGACTGAGAGTCCCCCTGGCAGAAGGGCAATGGGCTCAGAGCCCGTCAGGTGCCCAGGTCACTTGCCAAGAACATCATATTTTGCAGAGCAGGAGATCCACCGCTTAAAAAAACAAATTCAGGAAACACCTGGAGACAGAGATCTTTTCCCTCTAGAATCTAGTCTGCTACCTGCTCAAAAGTCGGAAAGGGAGCCTTGCCAACCCCTAGAAACCAGGATGCGGCTGGATTTCATTTGTTGTGTGGAGGCCTGGGTTGTGAACGGAAGCCCCATGCGCAGTGGCAGAGAAAATCTTTCCTGGCCCTCAGCCCCCCCCCCCCCCCCCATTCATGCACAGCTTCCGCCCAGTGATTAGCCCTCCTTTTCGTGCTTTTTCAGGGCATCCCAGAGCAGAAGCTTCTGGGGTGTCCCAAAGCCAGGGTCTCTCCAGAAACAGATACGTGGCCATTTCCACGTCTTTTCCCTGCTTTGCTTCTCTTCAGTCTACGGACATGGACCAAAGGTTTCAAGGAGAGAAACCATGCAGGAAAACTGTCCCAAAGGCAAGGAAGAGCCTAGGGGGCAGGAGCAGGATGAGGCTCCTGCTTCAGATTCCAGTGGTGGTGAAAAGAGGCTGTTTTTAATTTGGTTTACCCTCCTACCAGGATATTAGACAGCTAAATAGCTGTGTGTGCCTGTTTCCTTCAGATAACCGGTTCCCAAGGAGGCCCCTAATTGTCCCCAGAGTCTCTCTGCCGCTGTACCACATAGGTCATTTACTGAAATGCACAGACAACTAAATAAAAATCCATTTTCCAAGTGAAAATTCTATTCTTATCAGAGTTCTGCAAGAGGGTTGCAAGCGGGCCGTGTTAATTGAAGCTTTGATGTTTGTTGAGGGGGCCTCTAATCAGCTCCACAAAAGCAGCCAAGCACCCCGAGCAGCAGCAGGGCCGGCTGGAAAACTCCCAGGAACTGGCTCCAAGCAAAGCTCGGAGCAGGAGGGGCAGGCAAGAAGGAAGGGGCCACCGGCTTCAGGATTCAACGAAAGAGGGCAGGCCGCCCCTGCCATGAACAGAGCATGGCAGGCCATCAGCACATGGGCAGGAGGCCAGAGCCCTGGGTGGAGCTGCTTAGCAGAATTGTCCCAGGAGTCATGGAAGGGAGGGAGGGAGGGAAATCCCCTTTACCTAAGAATATCCCATGAACTCGGCCCCAAGGAAATGCACTGTAAAAACACCGTCCTGTAGTACAGATCAATAGACAAGTCATCACAAAAGAAGAAATAAACTCTAACCCCACACTGGGATGTTTTCCAAAGGCAATCGTGAATAGCAGTGCACAACGTCTCAAGGGGTGAAGGGCTTGCTCCCTGCTTGGCTTCCGTGTTGGTGGGGCTGGGGGAGGAGGAGGAAGGCCAGGCTGGGACCCAGGAGAGGCTTTCTCGCCGCCTGCCAGTGCAGCGCAGCGCAGCGCAGGTCCCCTGGGTGAGCCGGGGTGCTTAGCTGCCATAAAGCCCACGCAGCACGCACTGCCACAGACAACAGCACCGGCTTTTTCCTTAACCACTTTGGCACGTCTTCAGCAATATCCTCCAGCAAATCAAGCGGTTCTCTTCTTGGGATGTTTTCAATCTGTTTTATGTTGATTTTAATTAAAGAATCTGAAACCGAACAAACAGTACGTAGCAGGTGGCTACACAAGTGTGAAATAAGCAAACTGTTTTATCTGCCACAAAAGTCCGCCTGTAAATTTCTTCAAATCAATCTGAGCCTTTGAAATGCTGGTGGATTAGGGCTGGGAAGCTCCGTGATCCGGCCTCTCCCACTTCTCCAGGACCCCCGGCCCCCTCCCCACGTTCTACGATTCGGCTTCGTGTGATGCTTGTGTGCTGTGGTGGCCACAATGCCAGCTGTTGCCTTTGTGGCTGCTACGGCTTCTGCTACAAGAGAGCGCATGAGAAAAACAACGGCATCTCTTTTCCATGCTCAGCCTGAGTAGCCAGGATGACCAGTCGGCCACCAAAATCTTGCGACCATCTGCAGGTCCACCTCTCCTGGCCGCCTTCAGAAGCCGGGCTGGAGGCTGCAAAGGCCTCACCTCTCCCAGCATAACATCCACGCTCCGAATTAAATTAGTTGGCGGTGAGAGGGGTTCTCGACCTCTAACCCGCCTCTGCCCAAGAGGACAGCGATTGTCTGTCAGCTTTGCTGTTGCATGAATGTCCGGCCCCTCCGGGTCTCCCTGAAAGCTCCAGGCTGGGCAATTAGAAGAGCCGGTGGTGGCTGCTTTCACCTGCCCCCTCCCCCCCCAAGTGCTTCACAAGGTGAATGGCTGCTCTTCATTTCTTTCCGATCCTCAGACACACATTTCCACACACCACCTGAGGAGGAGGAAGGGGGCACCTGCTTTGGCCACAACTGGCCAGAGACACTCTTTCCCCCCCAAAAAAGTCACCTGCTTCCCCCACATAATTTTCAACCATTCCTGCCAGACACTCAGCAATCTCACACTTCGCACTGTGAGGGATCATCTTTGCACCTCTGAATGACGTCTAAGCCCACGTTACTCATCCCTAAGGCCAAGACTGCAGCCCAACAGTCAGGCCGCTCACCCCGAGATCTGCTGGGCTGGCTTAAAGACCGGGAGCTGTTCCAGGGTGGGCCCTTTGCCCTTCTCTTCCCTCTGGTTCTCCCAGCACTGAACTCCTTTGCTTCCTGCAGCTGATCCGAGTTGCATGCCTTCTCTGGGGACCTTGAGAAACCAAACGATGGTGGCATGGACACCCTCCTCTCCAGTGGGGAGAGGTCTACTGTCCTTTCATGAACGTTTGTGCTGGTGAGAAGTCCCAGCAAAATTCTCTGTCCACGGAAACACCCTCATGCTTCACGCTGGGAGACCCAGAACCTCCATTTCTGTTTGTTGCACAAAATCCACCAACACCCACCCACCCCGAGTCCATCTTTTGGAGTGGAGTGGAGCTGCCCATTTAAAAAGAGCAGAAGCCGAAATGCTTTGTATGGAGGGCTGGTCATTGGGAAGCGCAGGAAGCAGATCAGTAAATGTGGGGCAAGGACTGGGCATTATCAGCAAAGCCTGATGGGGTTGGGGAGGGGGAGGCTTCCCACAGCATCAGTACTGTGCTTTGCTCGGACCCCGATTGCCTTCGCCAAAGGACGAGAGCCGCTGAAGCTGGCCGGGTGCAAAGCAGCTTGTCTGGAGTCGGTGCAAAATTGGCCTCCCACTGAGCTTCATTTCAGAATCTGGGATGTCATTACAGGGAGGGGGGAGAGAACTCTTTGCTCACTGATCTGTGCACCAATTTTTATCCAAGCCTCCCGTCTTGTTGCCTTGTCTGACCTGCCAGTGGAGAAGATTGGAGCCTCTGCGTAGCCCGGACTCCCAGCAGAGACGTGGCTGGCCTGGACCCGCTTGGCAGAGAGAGGAGGCCACACACCCCTCCCGCCCCTGGCAGACATTTCTCCAGGCTTTGCAAGGTGACCCAGCAGTCATGGTTGAAGTGAGGGACCTTGATCTCCCTTGGGTCGTTGTCCTTGTCTTCATGGGAAGTCCAGTGAGAAGGTAACTGAGCCATGGATCAAGGACATCCTCCACTGAAAGAGGCAGTTCTGTAATAAGCAAAGATGGAGGCCATCAGCCATCCCAAGACCCCGAATGATTCAGGGACAACTCCAAACAAGGCAATATTGGAAATGCCTTTCTGACCATGTGTTATTTGAAGCTTCTAAAGATCGGCCACTGACATGTTGTCCCTGATGGCTTCTGGCTGATGCCAACAAGACTCTTCTGGGTTGGCCCTGGGACTCCGTCCACTTCACACGGTCCAGGTGCCTCTCCCCCTCTCCCCTCCCCCACCATCACAGACCTGCAGAGACTCTTGTTCTAACACCCCACTTCACCTCTCCTACCTGGTGTCTTGGAACTCTAGGGAAATGCCTCCTGCCTGGGAAAGGCAGGAGGGCCCCCAGTGCTGCCCCTGGCTTGGCCTCAGAAGCAGTGGTGAGGCAGCTCCGTGGCAGCTGGGTGGGCCCAAATTCTGATAAGGGAGAATAATAACTTGTCAGAGATATATATGATGTGCGTTTGCTTTCCAAACAGACTATATATTGGAATAATTCATCACCCTGCTTGGCACACGGGTACTGAGGAGGACAGAGAGCTGCCAAGAACAGGAGGTGATGGAGCAGGAAGAGACACGAGAGAATGAAAGCAAACCTTGGAGGAGGGTGAGGAGTCCCTGGACTGAGGAAGGAGCCTGGAGGAAGAGTCATGGTTGCCACCCATGGAGCACAAGGCTTCAAAGCCCAGCCCCAGGGAGGGTTTCTCAGCAGAGGCTTGCTTGTTCTGGAGGCCTGGAGGCTTCCTCAACTGGGCCGCTTGACTCCATCACAGGATGGACCTCCATGGCTCCTCAGCAGAGAACAGCTGAAGCCAGCACTCCCCTCGGCTGGGGCACGTCTCTCAGGCCCCCTGCTGCTCTTCCGGCCAGTCTGTAGGTCCTTGGAGACCGGCCTGCATCCTTGCCCAGCCAGCCCAGCCTAGCCCTGCTGTTTCCATCCAGAGTTGGGCTGTGGAACTGCCACCCCAGCTCTGGTTTCCATGGCAACTGGAGGTTTGGGGAGACCGGCTTCAGAGCAGAAGCAATTTGTGGAAATAAGTCACCAGCAGTGGAGTTTGCTCCGAACGTAAGGCAGCCAGAGGGCCCGGCCCCACGGGAGAAGCTCTGTGTAGGAAGGCAGCAGGAAGTCACTGGCCTGTGAAAGGGACAAGAGTTTGATTCTGCCCCGGGGGGGTGGGGGGGGAGTCATCTCTGCTTCAGGCCTTTCAATCTTCTTCCCTCCCAAAAACCCCTGCTGCTACTGGGCGAGCAGCAAGGACCCTTCCCCAAACCAGGGAGGTCAGTGGGAGGAACGGGAGGCTGCAGCTCAGCAGACACTCGCCCAGGGCCCTTGTAGCAGAAGGCCCCTTCCCGTTTGGGGCCCCAACTTCTCCTGCCCACGCGGCATCCTGGGAGGGCCCAGTCTGGCCTGGGGGCTCCCCTGCAGCCAAAGGCAGGCAGGAGTTTCAAAAGACAAAGACGTTTGCATCGGAGCAGTTTTGCCTGACTCAATTCCACTGCTGAATGGAATTATTTTTATTTCCCATATTAACCTGGTCACAAATGAAACCAACTGAAGCAAAAATCATGCTTTCTTCTTTACTCCCATCCCCTATCTTGGGGGGAGGGGTGGCGGGGGGCGAGGGTTCTGACACAAAAAGGCCCAACCTCTTTGGAAATGAGACTGTAACATTTTCAAAGAAAAAGTTTCTGTCTAATTAAGAGCTCGGCTTTTGATCAACTAATCTATCCCATGAGATGGAATCTTTTTATAAATTGTCCGGAGGGGCAGCAGGAGCACAAGGGTTGCTATGCGATGGTCACCCACCACCCAGGGCTCGGCAGCATGAACCTCGGTCCCTCTGCAAGCCCCCCCCCCCAACCTCCCTGTCTTCAGGGCTGCCGATTCTTTGCAAAATAAAAAGACAAAATTGCTCTTCAGAGCCTCCATGCAAGAAAGCCGAGACAAGGGAACATGGTTGGAAGTGCTATTGGGGGGGGGGGCACTGAAGGGGGACCCTGAACCAGCCTCTCTCTTACCGGAGATGGAGAGCCCCCGTCCAGCTATGCCCATTTGGGATTCTGTCTTTCCTCCTCTCTCCCTTAATGCTGACCAACGAGATGTGCTGCCTGCATTGGAATCTGTGTAAATCGGCCGCCAAGAAGCAAACTGCCCATCAGCAATTACCTGGGCGCGTGCTAATTATTTTCTAAGAGCCAGATGGTGCAATCATAAAATGTCGGCCTTGCATACACCAGGGAGTGTGCACGGAGTCCCACAAACTCAGCACCAGCAAGACCTGGGCAGATTTTCTTTCCAGCAGCACAGGGATGTGAAACGGTTCTTTGCCAATGAATTGGGAATTATTCTGTTTGAAAAATAAACATCTCGGTAAATAAGAGTCAGTGCCTTTGGTGGGAGAAGCGCTTCGGATTCAGCACGTGGAGGGCAGCAGGTCAAGCACCAAGCCTCCGGGCTAGGCAGCCCTTCAGCCACTCTTTTCAAATAGCTTCCAGCTATCAGTTAAGGGGGTTTTGGAAGGAGGCTGGGCTGGCGTGGGCCAAGACCAACAACTGCCTTGTCTCAGGACAAACATCATTCTGGGTCTCCTAAGGTGGTCTTAATGGAAGCAGCTCTCAGGCAGAGCTCTCCCCACCCCTCTTCCCAGCAGACGTTCCCTGGAGAAGCTGAGCACGGCGGATAAAACCTTCTGCACATCCCAGCTAGGAAGATCCCTCTGCTCCCTGGCTCCTTGGAGGCTTGAGCCTAATGCTTTGTGAGAACATCCTACTTATTTAACTCAAATATTTATATCCTGCCAGGCAGTTTATGAAGTTCTACAGGACTATGCAATTAAATTGCCAAGTTTAAAATAGCAATCATAAAATATATTCATTAGTATTTAGAGATAGTTAAAACCAAATGTTCTGGTATTAAAAACATGTCTCCTCTTGCTACTTAAATGCTGAAAAAAAGGAAGAAAAATTGAAGAAAAATTGGGAGACTTTGGTAGGTCCAGGATTTCTCTCGGCCATGGAAGCTCACTGACTTTTTTCAGTTCATCCAGTTCACTAAACTGAAAACTAACTAAATGGGCCAAATTCAAAGGATTAAATTGAACCAAGTTTTTTAGGTCCTGTAGCTGCACCCACACCTTCTGAAACCATATTGCGTGTGAACACAGTTCCTGGATGGCTGTCATTACCACTCAACCAAAGGCTTATTGTTATGAGGACAAAACGGGGAGCAGCAAGATAGACTACCTTGAGCTCCTGAGGTCAAGGTGGGATAAAAACAGGAAGAGGCCCCTGTTTCTCCTGAGAAGCTGTTCCTCAACTTGATGGCCCTTCTGGGCCATTCTCTGGCAAGTCCGGCAGCCATTGACGGGCTCCTCTTCTCCATCGGTTCTGCCAACCCTTTGCATCCTCTCTGATGCCCACTGATCTTCACACACAATGGATCCCAGTGGTTGGCAGGACTGGCGTTCTCGTGCTAGGCCTTCGCAGCGTATTCCTCTTTCCCTTGACACACACACACACACACACAGAACGGCCAGGAACATAACAGGTTACAGGTCTTTCCAAGAAGAGGCGGAATGTATCGCAAATGGCAAAAAAACCAAAAGCAAAGCCCCAACCAGGAAACCAAAGAGCTGGCGAGCCCTGATTGGAAGGCCTATCGCTGGGGCTTCAGCTTAAGAGGGAATAAACTGCCAGAGACAGAGGGAAGTGGAGGTGGCTGAAAGCGAGCACTTGCTCACGGCCACCTCCTGCTTTGACTCCCTGCTGGGGGATCTTAGCAGCTCAATATGAAATTGCTTATGAATGGGTGCAATTGGGGGAAATGATGGCAAAGCTTGCCTGGAACGCAGCAGAGAAGCGGCCTGCCAACGGAGGCCACGCAGCGCTTCCTTTATAAGATGATTTGTCAACTGACAAGCAGCTCTCTCACACCAATTTGGGGCTCTGATTTGCCAGCAACTTTTTAATCCTTGAGTTGTTGCTGGATAGATTAAAGTGTCTGCTTTGATCCAAGCGGCAGGATGGAAGCATAAACACAGCCATCGCTTCTGCTTTCAGCACCACGGACAGAGGCGGAGGCAGCTGAGCCCAGCAGGAGGGTCCCACCTGCCAACCGCCTCCCCCTCCTCCACCCAGACCTTTTTTTTCCCAAGGGGGGTATTCACTGGGCTTGCCAGGGCAGTGGGCCTCTCTAGAAGAAGGGGGGATGCATTCCTGGGACTGTCTTTTCTTTGCCTCCAAGGTGGTAAACGGGCTCTTCATTCTCAGGCACTGAGGGGCACTTAAGGGACCCCCTGACGTTCCTCTAAGGTCCAGCCAGCCTCGGACTCTGTTTCACTTCTTGAAAAAAAGACATTGATAAAAGCAGCCATATTCTTGCTGTCCTTCTGCTCTGGTGGGCCTGTGGGCCCCACATCAGCTCCACCATTGCGGAGAATTCCTGCCTTCTCCTCCCCGCTCCCCGGGACTCCTTCTGCCGAGCCCACAATCGCTTGTGTGCCACACAGATGACAGGGAGCAGCGGAGACGCCCGCAAGGAAGCTTCATTTCCCCATTTAACAGGAGAGACTTTTGTTGCAGCGTCCAAAGGTGTCATTGACCCCATCAGAGGACATCAAAAGGGACCAAAATCTTAAGCAGAGGCTGAAAGCAGCAGATACCGGGGGCGGGGGGGAGGGATGGAGGAGCAGCACAAACTAGAGAGCATCATTGTGATGCTGGTGAAGGCAGCCAAGAGGCCAAAGTGCTCCAGAGACCCCACTGCCCTATGGATTGACCCATAGGGTAGCAGGGCTACCTTTCCATGGGGCTGCTGTATATAGCACGGGTGGGCTTCTGAGCATCCCAAGGGAAGCGGCTGAGTGCAGCAAAAAACCCCATGAAATTGGCCCCTAAGGAACCAAAGACGGCCACATCGATCAGGCTGCCTGGGGACTCCTGCCCTGGGGCTGCACAAATGCCCAAAGGTTCATGAGACTGGAAAGTGCCCTCGTTGCCCTCGGCCACAAGAACTTCACCCAGCACAGGAAGCCTTTAGGCCGCCCAAGTCACTGTTGCTCTTTGACCCTAACCCTAACCCCCCTTGTTTCCCTTCCACTCAGTCCCTTGGACTGCATAGCCAACACAGCAACAACAACTTCGCAAGGTCACCATTCCTGCAACTTCGGAGACTGGGAGGGCTGCAGGCAAAGCCCCTTGAATTCGGCCAAGAAAGAGGGAACAGGAGCGGCAGGCAGGGATGAGGGATGGCTCAGAGGTTAAACAGAAATGCGCTGCAGGGCTGGGACCTCCGGAAGAAAACAATGACTGGCATCACTGGCAAAAAATTATCCTGGTGGAAAATTATTGATGCACTTAAGAGGTGAAACATGACCCTCCTGCCATCCTGAGGCCCTTGACTGCCTTTCCCTCAAGGGAGGATGACAAGTTCCCATCATTGCAGCCTATCAGCCTTAGAGGAGAGTTGCGCTTTGTTCCAGCAAATCCATTTATTGTGATTTTTCAGCCTGGTTACCACATCTGGTCACATCTGGCAACTTCTCTGCTTCCCCAGAGGGGCCGGAGGAGTAAATTCCATTTCCAGCTGACTGGCAACTTCTCATCAGCAGTGCCAGGTGTTGGTCAGCTGTGGAAGAAAGGCCCGACTTTCTGCTCCACCCCAACCTGGTTCCTTCCACCTGTCTGGGATGCAGGGATTCCAGCTGCCCGCTCCGGGCTCTCCACTTTGCAGGAAATGTTCCTTGGTTCCCCTGCAGGGAGGGCTGCTCTCCCTTGACTGGCCATCAGGTGTCATTCTTGCTTCGTGAGCAGAGAGGACTAAAATGCCCGGAACGCTGCTTCAGACAACCCATTGAAGAAGCCTGCTGAGGTCCAGCTCAGATCTCTCGCCTTTGCCACAGCTGGAGATCCCCTGCCTAGAATGAAGCTGCTTGATGGAACTGGGGTGACAATCACATTTTGGGGGGGGGGCATGGCACAGGAAACACCAAAGAGCTGCAGTTGCCCTAAACAGAACAGATGTTTGAGCACCCCAAATGCTCCTCAGGCTTGGCAGCAGAGTTCTGGAAGACTGATCAGCCCAGTGGCTTCCATCCTGCCTGGTCCTTGATCCCAGGCCTTACCTGCCTGCCGACCGAGAAGCCGTAGAAAGCCACACAACTCTGCCAACTCACTTATGTGCCTTGGGAGGCACCGAACATGGACTGGCTGTGGCCTTGGAGCTGCCCTTTGGGATGGGCAGTACCATCCACCCAGAGAGGGGCCTCCCTTCCTTCTCCATTCAGAGCCAGGACAGCTATACAAAAAGAGCCAAAGCCTCTGCCTGACAACAGGTGAATTGAAACTTCACTGAAGGAAATGATGAAGCTAAGCTGAGCCTCTTCTTCACATCACAGGGCGAGGCAGTTCTGAAGGGGTCCCTCTAGGAAAGTGCAGAGTAATTAATCGAAGAGCTAATGAGAAATGTGTTTTCTCTCTCAGCCTAACCCCACATCATATTCTTATTAGCCAAGGTTATTACAGTCATAATCAGGCCTGCTTGAAGTTCAGATTGGGTTTCTTTGCTCCAGTGCCACCAATTTAGAAAGCCATTAATAGAAAAGATAAAGTTTAATAACAGAAATCAAGAGGCTTTGTGTTTATTTACTAGTCGTATGACATGGACACTCTTCCTGGCAACCAACTCGCTTCAGCCATCTCCTAACTTAGACTGATTCTCCTCTGGGCCAAACCCACCTTCCAATCCGGTGACCACGGAAGCACCGCAACGTCCAGGGGCAAAAGGGGCTTCCAGTCGGTCCCTTGAGGAGCTGCTTCGGTGCCCTGGGAAGTGAAGGCATCTCTCCCTCTTAATTCGGGTTATACTTACCCAGCCTTGATCCAAAGCTATGAAAAGTTTCCAACATGGTGGCTATGAAGCCTGAGGGGGATGTCCAAGGAGGCAGGCAAGACCAAAATCAAAAGCCCAAGGGAGGAGGAGATGTCCACCAGCAACCAAAAGGATTTCACGATTCAGTTTCATGAATTTCATTCTGGAGAAGCATCACTTTGCCAACTTCTTGCAGTCCATCTTTCAGTCAAGATGGCTGGATGTCAAGAGCGGCGGGACACACCTCACTCTGCTTTGTTTGGCTGCAAGGCAATGCTGAGCTTCCGTGAGCCCCATCAGTCTTCACAGGCAAGCCTCTCTAACGAGAAACAGGCTGACTTAGAAAGTGGGCTTGCCAACCTCTGGCTTCCAAGCGTGGGTTCTGGTCAGCTCCACCTGGCCAGCCCAGCTTCATTTATTGGGATGAGATCTTCACAGGGAGGGGGAGGAACATCCCTCTGCCCCCTTCCTCCATTCCCCCCGTCTGCTGGCTCTCAGATCCCCCATTGTCAATGCATCAATGCACCCTGTGCTGGCTTTGAAGCAATTATCCGCTGTGGCAGAGCCTCGGAGCAGCTATGTGTGCTGCAGACAGCACCGTCTCAGCACGTGTCTTATCTGTCCGGCGTTAGGCTAATGAGTTTTATTGAATTCCATTCTTCGCGTGTATGAATGGGCCTCGAGCAAGAAGGATGTCAGCAGAGGCCTGAAGCTGCTCACACCCACCGTCGCCCCTTCCACGATGTGGCCAGAGGGGCCTCTGCTGCCTGGGGAACAGCAGCAAATACGGGGCTAGAGCGGTCTTAAGGCATCCCTCCCTGAGCGAGGAGGTTCCTTGGCCACCAGGCAAGAAGGAATTCTTCCCCCAAAGATGCCCAATTGTTCCTAGATGGATTGAGAGCATCTCTGCACATACCTCTGTATTTCTCCCTTCTCCAAATGTAGATCACCCATCGCCTTCCCTGCGACTAGTGTGCACGAACCTCTATCAACTGCAGTGAGCAACAATATGGACCACACCGTTCACCCGCACCGCAAAAATTCACCCAGGAGGCCTAGAGGGGATCTTCTTCCCAAAAGGAGATGCAGCAGCTTTTCTGGTGCTCCAAGCCCATGTAGGCACATCCTGGCTTTCTCCACCAGAGCAGGTGGGGGCTCCTTGTACTGTGGCCCCTTTCCTGCCCATCCACCGCAGGGGGAGGCTGACCCTGGCCACCACGGCTGCAGTAGAGGCGAAGAGGGACAAGCTGGGGGGAGGGGTGCAGATTGCTCTGGAGGCCACAGGGCTCTGGTCAGAGGTCTTTGGGTGCTGTTACCGTCCACAGCAGGATCCCCACACATTTGCAGCAGCCTCTTTCCAGAGGGGCTGTAAGGAGCAGGTGGGTGCCAGAAGGGAAACGGTTCTGACCCTTTAAAAAGTTGGGTTGGGAGCAGAGATGCGGCTGCTGAAGGTGACCTCTTCCCTACTTGCCTTTCCCTGGCAAGTGTTGATTTCCACCCTGGCAGCTTTGTAATTTCATTATTTATCTCCCACTTAGCCTTTGACGGATCAGAGCCTCGGCTGAGGCAAAGAGAGCTGCAGCAGGCATGCAAACAAGACTGATACATAATTAATTACTCTAAAACAGTTTCATTAGGAGATGTGTTACACGACAGTTTGTCTTAAAAATCTAAGCAAGGTAACCAAAGAAACCAAAGAAAGAGAAGTCAGTCTTGCAGAGCAGCCGGCACGAGAGAAAGGGGCAGGAGGGCAGGGAGTGGAGGGCACTCTCTGGCCAGCCAGACAGAAGAGTGTCCGATCATCAGCCTGCCTGCCTGCCTGCCTGCTCGGAGCTAGAACAGAATTAATGGCAGAGGGAAGAAATGCGAGCCAAACCATTCTATTTCCCAGATGGTACACAGCTAAAAGGTCTTAATGAACCGAAATGGGGATTTATTTAGCTTAACACTTGTTCAGGGTAAATGGTGGAAAGCATGATTGAAGATGAAATCATCACAAAGAATCAACGGGGTTTTTCTGTCTCCCAGACTGACAGCGTCAGCAAGGAGGTGGGCAGGGAATCTATGAGGACTGACCACCAACCTTTCAAAGTGAAGAAGCAAAGTCTCCAGGGCAAACTTGGTCATCCTGGATGAGAATCTTTATGGAGCAGGACGTGCGATCGACAGACGGAGAGCTAAGAACACAGAGCAGTGGGAGAAAGCGTTCCCCCAGGCACCAGCGGCTGGGACTGGCTTGTTCGGAAGTGACTTGGAATTAAGGGGAAGTACGAGGCAGTCAAGCTGGTTGGTGACCCCACGGAATGTTGGATGTCTGTACAGCACACATTCATTCGTTTGTTCACACACAGAGAGAGTTTGGGGGGGGGGGGGGGCAGGGAGGGAAGAAAACGCCCCAAAGAAATCACCCACTGTAAGAAAAGGGGTATTAAAATGGAAACTGCACTTTGGGATGAGCAAATGCTTGTCAGTCCACACAAAGGCCAAGAAACCCCATCCTTCTTTTCTATTTTTCCAGCATCCCAACTGGGAATGGCCAATTTAGAAAGTAAAGGAGGGCGATGTACCTACCACAACCAGATGAACCACAACGTGGCCAGTCACTAAGGAAGCAACTCTTATGGCAGAAGAATACACCACGTCCAGGGTGTCCAGCTGGAGGAAATGCCTGGGAAGAAAAGGGCCTTCCCTTCTCCTGCTGTTGGAAGCCTCCGGAGGGACAGCCACGTGATGGACCCTTTCTCCACCTCCTGAGCTTTCCTAGATTCCTTGGCTCTGAGCAGGCCAGGAGAGCCTTGCGGAAGGAGCGATGCAGAGCTGGGAAAGAGACTGACAGGGGAGAGACAGGCCGGCAAAGGGCAGCCGCTGTTGGGTGCGGCACCTATTCAAGGCGGTGCCAAAAGGCCCCGGAGAGTCAGTTTGCCTTTTGTTTCTCATCTCAAATGTAACTCTGGATCTTCCTCCACCCACCTCACCCTCCTTTGCCTGCGATGTTTTTAATTCTGAGAAGAGATGGCCAGGAGAAGGAACATCCATCCTGCATTAACAAGGTTATTAGCACTTAATTATCAGGGGTGCCTGTAATTGAAAAGGCAGCACTCCATCAATGCCCCCCTCCCTCCATTCCCTAAGCTCCTTGAGGCCAGCTGGGGGCTTTCTCCCCCTTTCCTTTCTTCCCGTTATTCACAGGATGCGATTCTTATAAATATTAAAGCCTCTTGTTTAAAAGGATTGCAGGGAGCGGCAGGACGCCCTCCCCTCTGGGCTGGAGGTGCACACACACACACACACCCCACTTAAGAAGGGGAGAGGGGCTGGCGCTTTGGGCTGGGCTGCTCCCTACCAGCATCGGAAGAGGAAATGGGAGGGGCTACAACATAGAGTAAGTACCAGGTGTAAGTAAGCACGTTTGTTCTCTCCGGAGCTTTCCAAGATCCCTTGTGGGAGGAGGGAGGTGTAGAGGAAGAGGGAAACGGTGGGAGGAAAGGGGAGAAGAGGGAATTGCTCTCCTAGTGGCCAGCAAAAGGCAGCCATTGGGGTTCAGTATAAAGGAGCTTCTTTTCCCACAGAGAAATGGCTCCCTGGCAGCTGGAGCAAGGAAGGCGGTTCGGAAGAGCGGAGCCCTTTGTGACCATAAAGTCAGCCTTTCAGGAGCAAAGAAGTTTTACTATAAACCACCCCATGGAAAGCCGAGAGGCCTCCTCCTGCTGGAGGGAAGTCCCACAACCCGCAGCCTGGCACCAGACGGAGCAAGCAGGGCACACTTGAACTGGAGGAACTTCAAAGGTGAACCTGGGCCACGACTGAGGTTTGCTGCCCCCTGATGGCCGTTCCACAAACGGCAGCCCTCTGGGACCACTGAGCTGACTGAGCTGCTCACCAAACAGCCGGCTAAGATCTCCTGAGCCGAGGACTGAGCCCGGCCGGCCCCAGGGGCTTCCTTCTTCCTCTCCGTCCTTCCTAAGCAGCCTCAACCCACCAGGTGAGTAACCGTTACCCAACAGCTCAGAAAAGAGGGAGGTGCCCTGCGCCAAACTCTGGGCTGCCTTTTATACAAGGGGACGGGATCAGATTTCCCTGGGGTGCTCCACCTCTTAGCGGAAAGGGCCCCCGGTCATCAGGCTCCGGTGCCTGGCGCAAAGCAGAGGAGCAGCAACTCCCTCCCGTTATCTTCCCACCCGGGGCGAGAGCCGGTCACGGCCAGGCAGGCGGGGGAACCAGCCCTGGCCCAACTCTGCATCTACCTCTTGCTCCACCTGTCCAGCATGTTTCTGCTGAATGGGGGCGAGGAGGAATGGGGGCTACTGAGCACACCGAAAGCCCTTAATCCTAACTAAACACATTACCAGGGAGCTCATCAACAAAAATCTCATTATTATGTGTGAGCCCAGGCTTAATTGCTTGTCCCCGACATGCACGATTTACCACGTAAGCTTATTACCCAGTTTAAGCTTATTATCATCACCATCGTCCGGCTTCCTGTCAAAAATATAAAACAGTCAAACAATGGAGGGTGGGGGGGGAGGAATTAACAGCAAAACAGCCAGGCAAGGGATCTCCCTTTGCAAAAGGACTGACTCTGCAGGATGACACTCCCAGGCCCGGAAGATGAGGAGGTGGCGTGGTCCCTTCTCGTTGAGGTGCCACAAGCCCCAGTGCCAACCGTCCCCCTTCCCTCCTCCCACATTTTCCAAGGTTTCAGCTGGGAGGGGCCAAGGACCCCCTTCTGGGGCTTCCCACTTCCACTTCCCACTGCCAGCCCTTCCTTGAATTCCCAAGTAAGTGGGCGCAAGGGGTGCCATCGCCCTTCCTGCCTCGCTGCCTGCCACTTTTTCGCCAATCCCTAATTAAACTGTCCTAACGAGGCAAGCGGGATGGCAAAGCCGGCTGCACCAGACCCCACCCACGCTGGCACTCTGCAGACAAATCACACACAAAGAATGTTTACAATAATGCGTAATTCGTCCAATTATTACCCATTTTTCTATCTGCCTCATTTGCCTCATGATTAGCTTGCTCGGGTTGGCCACGACAGGGAAGGACAAAAGCTAAGATAAGATTTCCACACCTCCCACTCCTGTGGCTGATCCCAGGTGCCCCATGTTCCTGGGCCATTCCCCAAATGGATGCCGTTGCCTCAGCAGCAGCTGGAGACAAGCCCCCACCCAACAAAAAATCTTTCTCTCCCCTCCTTGCTCTGGAGCCCCCACCACACTCCCAGCAGCCATTGATGGGAGACCGCCCTCCAAATACATAGCCATGGGACACAGGGACAATGCCCCCCCCCCCCCCCTTCCATGGCCCCGGCCCCCCCCCCCCCCCGGCTCTTCGGAAAAACACTCTGAAACAAGAACGTTGCTGCTCCAGACCCAGCTCACTCCCTGCCTGACAGTGGCAAACTTTGCCCAACAGCAGCTGCCCGCAAAAGGCCCCTCACACAACAATAAGAACAAACCAACTGTAACATGTCAAATGTTGGCTGGGAAGTTCTCTCTAGTCTGTTCATCTACAAACGAAGAAAAGCTGCTTCCATTCCCACAGAAAGGAAGAGGTGCCCTAAACAGACAAGTCAACAGAGCCCATTTCTTTCATTTCCTTCTAGAGACACAGAAGTAAGAAGTTTCAAAAACAAACACAGGGGCAGCATTAGGAAAGAAGAAACCTGTTATTTACAAACTGTATACTTAAATTGCAGCAAATACTGAAAATCTGTGAAGAGCCCTGCAGCTCTGCAGAACCTGCTTTCTCCATAAACGTCCTTTGCGCTTCTCTGCAGCTTGCAGGGATCCCCAGAACAGCCTCCCGGATTTGCGCTGCAGGAGCAGTGAGAATAGAGACGCTGCAAGTTGATTTTCCAACCAAGCTTTCTGGATTGGCCAAAAAGGAGATGGCAGCCAAATTTCACTATGCCAGCAAGTCCTTTAAGGAGAACTCGTGGAAGAAATGGACTCCCTCCTCCAGGGATGCCATGGAAGTTCCCGAGAGACCGGAAGGGTGAGGATGCTTTACACCAGGAAAGCCCCACAACCGAACTATTCAATGGGAGCAATCTGTCCAGGGAGACGGAGAGCACGGAGACAAGAGCCGTATTTTCTCTGTGCCTCTCCCTCCCCAAAATACGTGGCCATTGGGACAAGAGGTGATGACCAGCCACAGCATCCTCCGCCTGCCCTGTGAGTTCTGCCTTCCTGACATCCCAGGGGTCTCCATTCCAACAGCTTCCAACACCCTCCGCATCCGGGGGCTCTTATGCAGCTGTGCTGAGCACAGCGGCTCTCCTGCAGATTCTACGAGGTGAACTCTGGCAGGAGGAAGATTAGTAATCTTTGTCCTGGTTTGGGCCGGATGCTCACATGTCCTCCACACTCCACTTGTATGCGAGTTCCTGTGTCGCTTTTTTACTTGCTATTCTGGCAAAGCGCTTCTTCTCAAAACCGTTGGACCTGCAGAAGCAAAAGGAAACAGCTGCCAGACGGGAGCTCTGGGTGATGCATATTTATGGGGGAAACCCAATGGCTTGCATGAGAGCCTCGGCCCCTTCCAGGTACCAAATTAGTACAGGGGGATGGAAGGCCTCTCTTAAATCTGCAGAGAAAACCTGCTGCCTCTTAGGTTCCTGGAGAAGAGATAAAAGGAATGCGTATTGTGGAGTCCCTGCTGTTCTGAGAGCTTGGAGATGTGCTTGCAGTATTTTATTACCCAACTAGATAACATCATCAGGGCCAGTGAGTGAAGGATTTGCTCCCTGTTTATGTACAGCAACATACCCAACCAGGGCTTCCAGGGTTAGGATTAAGGTTAGGGCAAGGCTGTACCTTAAGGCGGGGGAAAACTGTAGCCCTGAGTCAACACTGTAAGCAGAGGCCTGGGCCTATCTACTGACCTTTGGGACACAGAACTGAGGGGTCCTCATTCTGTCAGAAAGAGCGACTTACCTGTCTACTCCATCCCAGCGATAGCCTGGCCAGATGTTAAACCTGTTCAGTGGGGGTGCTGGCCCATTATACTTTGGCTTTTCTGGAAGAAAGGGAAGGAAACAAACAAACGATGGAGGCTCTTTTTCTTTTCCCTTAAAGAAATCAGGCACGTTAACAACACAGACCCAAGACACAGAGAAGTATTAGAGATGCTTTACTGATGATATTAGATGCCTGGGCAAAAGGTAGACATCATCACTGTGGCAAGCTAGAAAAACCAACCAAGGAGCAAAAAAGGTGATTAAATTACCAAATGTCTTTTTCTGCATCTGCCTCTTTTAGACGTCTACCACCCTTTCCCTTGAAAGTGGAATGCAACAAATTGGGGCGATTTCCCACTGTTACACCCATTCCCTTCTTCCCTAAAACCTTT
This sequence comes from Ptyas mucosa, assembly GCA_012654045.1. Taxonomy (NCBI): domain Eukaryota; kingdom Metazoa; phylum Chordata; class Lepidosauria; order Squamata; family Colubridae; genus Ptyas; species Ptyas mucosa. The sequence continues at coordinate 3,923,359 of WNWU01000071.1, forward strand.
CGGTCACTATTTCTACGCTGGCTGTTGCTTTTGATGGTTTCTCCCCCCAGTTGCCAGCCTGAGGCTGCGAGTGCTGACCTTTGGTGCCTTGCCCCTCCTTGGCCGCCTTCTTCTTCCTCATGAAGTCGGCCATGGGGTCTCCTTCTCGCTCCTGCTCCCGCAGCATCTGATCCAAGTCCTGGTCATCGATGTACCTCGCCAGGGGCTTCTGCATTTCCTTCACTGCATCTTCCACGTTTTGCTGCTGCTGCCTGCTCTGTGCCAGGCTGGGAAAGACGCGGGTTGCATATCATGAGGCGGTAGGAGACAATGCCACCACTCTCAAAACCAGTGCACAAAATAGCTGTGGGCTACAGCTTAGCAAGAGAGCACGCCAACATGCAGGAAGCCTCAAGTTCCACTTCAGGCCTTCTGCCAAAAGGCAGTTAAGCGGCAGGTCCTTGCAAAAACCTCACTTTGAGATTCCGGGATTTGCTAGCCTGCTGGAAACCAACACTGGCCCTTTGCCCAGGGCTCCCACACTGAAGCACAGAAACTGCCAGCTCACCCTTTCCCCCACTTGGCGTACTGCTCGTCCCGCTCAGACTTCTCTTCTGCTCTCTTGCGCTGCTCCAGCCGCTCCTGCTTCAGGTCCCTCTTACGGCCCATCTCATCCCGGAAAACTGTCTTCGCGTGCCGAGATTCATCTGAAGGGAAATGGATACATCAGAGGATTCAAAAGCAGCCTCGCAGGTAAGGATGCTTCCAGGTGGAGGTCTCTTGTCCTCTTTTTCTTCCACTACAGGTTCTTGCAGGAACAGCAAAACCATGACAGGGAAGAGAAGAGGGAGAGAAACGGATCCGAATGGCAACACTTGATCCCCCACAGAATCTCAAGAAAGAAGTCGCAAGGTTTAATAATGTGAACACAATGTGGAAGTCTCTATAATCAGGCCACCTACTGCCCTGAACGTCCAACAAACTGGCCACCCGGACCAGATTCTGCCTGGAAAAAGCTGGGAAGAAGCCCAGAGGCTGGTGTTATGGATGCACCACGCAATTTCAGGATCTATAGAAATTCTCACCCTCCAGATGTTTGCTATTGTTGCTGCTGCCAGCCTTCTTACGTTCCTGCTGCTCCTTTCTCAACAGATCAGCTGATACCAAGCCAGCTTTGCCCCCTGACAGCATCTGAGGAACACACAAGGCGGAATCAGCGTGAGTGGCATGTTCCATAAATCATTCATTCACGGAACAGCCTATTGCCTCCTGGCGGCCTCAGCTGGAGAAAGGCTTTCTCCCCGCAACTGGGCACTGCAGCACATCTCAGGTCCTTGCTGGAAGCCAAAGCCTCACCCTCTGGCTGCTCCCATTGGACTCCATGGCCTGATGACGTGGCAAGATAGTAGAGGGACTCCTGGACTTGTGGCCTTTCTTTTTTGCTTCTGCTCCTCTTCGGGGAGGAGATAAGTCCGAATCTGAAGATTTGTGCCGATTCCTTCTTGGAGGGGAGAGATCAGGAGAATTTGGTTGCCGTGCGCCTGGTCGGGCAATGGCCCGTGGTGGCGAAAGGTCCGAATCTGAGGTGGCTTGAGCTTGCCTCCTTGTCGGAGAAGAACCAGAACTGGATTCCGAATCATGTCTCTGCCGCTTCCTTGGTGATGCTGCTGTTGGCTGGGGCTGCAGAGCGCCTGGAAAACCCATGAAGAAAAAGAGACGTTTTCAGAATGCATCACCAAGGATAGCTGATGGTTGCCAAGGTATCACTTAGGGGTTTGGACAACTGATACTCCAAACTACGGGAGGTACTTTAGCACAGGGTTACTCACTTCTGGATGGCAGCCCCTTCTGAGGCGGCAGCAAGTCTCCCTCTGCACGAGATGTTTTCTTGCAAGGCAGCGACACATCAGCACCAGCTGCCGCCTTATACTTCTGGCCGGTGGAACGTTCGTCTGAGAACAATTCACACTGGCTTCCACTCGAGCCTTTCACACGAATTGCGCCTCCTGCTGAAGGCTCTCTTTTAGGGGACAGATCAGGCTGGCCATGATGGGCCCTCCTAGGCGGGGACTGGTCCAACAAATGCTTTTTTTCATTTGTTCTGGAAGTTTCTGAACTGAGTAAGGTAACAAAAGCAACAATCTAACAAATATACCAACTTTCAATCAGCATTGTATTGCAATTCTTGATCCTTGCCTGGGTACTAAACAAGAATCTTAGGAAAAATTCTCCTGATCCAAGAACTGTCTGGCTTATTCAACAATCTGGCAGTAGCATATAACATCAAGCAACACAAGTTTTTCCTCCTAAGCCAAAATCCCAACAACCAGAAAATTAGAAGTGGAAGGGGCCACTGAGTTCCGAGAACTCAAAACATGCCCAGTGTAGAGATCCAAATTAAAGCATTATTAATAGCTTTAGACAGTCCAACCTCTGCCTGAATGTTGCTTGACATCCCCTACTAAACACCATCCAAAGAAATCCTGAAAACAACTACAAATAATACAATCAAGTAAATTTAAAATAAATTAAATAAAGCATTAGAAACAGAAAGCTCATTCCCAATGGACTTTGGATTTTTGTTTTGGAAACTTCACTAAATCAATGGATTGGATAGTGTGGAAATTCAGCAGTTGTGTCTTTAAAAAAGTGCCACTACCACTTACTCCACCCACAAACTGTAACTGCTTCTGCACAAAATGAAAAGTCTCCCATCAGCAGTAAATGCAATTAATGTGGTAAAGCTTTACCCCAAAATATTGTAAAACTCTCCAAGACATACAAGTATGTCAACCCCAAGCTACAAATATTCTCCTTGATTAATACAAGCAATAGACATAGCCGGAAAGATTAGGCTGTTACCTACTCAGCTAAGGTTCCCACATCTCACCTGCTTATTGATGCGGTTGTCATAGAATGTCCAAATAACTGTGACTCTTCATTCTGATCTTTAAAAAGAAATATAAAGCCTTCTTAATACACAAGGCATCCCTAACATCCACAATTGTCTCTCTTCATATGACTGTTTCCCAAAATGTAGAAATTACAACTTGTAGAATTCCTAAAGAGAAAGCAAAGCCGTGGAGATCTGGAGGGCACCAAATTTGTTTCTGAAGAAAGCTTATTTCCCGGATGAAAAGACATTTCATTTTTTTAATGGTTTTTTCAAAGGAAAATAAAATGTGGAACTTAAGACAATATCTACCTTCCCACTTTTGGATCTTCTAAATACCCTACAGAAGAAAAATCCTATTTTCAACAAACCGCATCTTATCAGAGAAGCAAACAAGACACTGTGTTAAATTCCTCATACAAGGCTAGGCGAATTGATTCTGCAAGCACACAATTTTCTTTGTTCAGATGTAAAAGCACTAAACATCCAGTAGTAGTTATCATTCCATTCCACGGCTTTCTTTCCAAACCATGCCAGCTTCCACCTTTTAAAGTGCCTTTTCAGGCAGCGCAACCCCGAACCCTCTTTGCTCAAAGCCTGGATTAGGTAGCAGATGCATGCAGTAAATCCAGCTCAAGTATTCTCACACACAATGAAACGGTTCTCTCAGAGAAACTCCAAACTGCTAACCTCCTAATAACTTCCATTTGTTACTTGCTCGGAAAGTTTCCATCCATTTAACTTCATCTGGCCGCTCATCAATAAATTCAGCCACCTAGAAACAACAGATAAGACAGGGCGGATTTTTTTTCTGCACAGCTAAAAGTCCTCCTACCAAGCAACCAGTTAAAGTAATTCCCTGAGGATCGGCTCCAGCACAGGGAAGACAAAATCTGGGATGCCGGTGATGGAGCCAGATTGGATGCTGCAACCAGTTAAACCGTTTCCACTCCATGGGCCCTGCTTTCTCTGACCGCTTCGGTTTGGCATCTGGCGATGGACCGCAAGTCAGAGTTATAAGCACCTGCAGGCAACCAGCAAGGAAACCCCCCGCCCCCTCCCCCCCCCCCCCCCCACTCACCACGGGCAGGTCACTCTCGTCCCCCTCCTCTTCCTCCTCCTGGCCCCCATCGGCAGGCCTGCTCTTCCAGCTCACGTCGTCGTCGTCCACGATGCGCATCCTGAGGGCGGGCGGGAAAAGAACCCCTTCGACACCGGCTCAGCATCGCTCCCACACGCGCCACCCCCGGAGGGAGGGAGGGAGGGAGGAGAAGCCCCGGGACGCCTGGCCTTCCAAGGCCCCTGGCCGGATCCTCCCCGCAGGGCGGCCGTTCCGCAGATGGGGGACTCCCGCCGGGGATGCAGCCCAGGCTCCCTCCGGGCTTCTCGCCTCTTCGCGGCGCCCACGAGCCCCACCAGGATCCCCGCCGGCCTCGAGGGACGCCAAGCAGCGGCTGGCCCAGGCCCAGGCCCAGGCCCAGGCAGCCCGAATTCACTCACCGGCCCTCCGCCGCCGCCGCCTTCTTCCGCCGCCGTTTCTTGCCCACCTCGGCATCGCCGCCCTCCAGGTAGCGCCGCCGCAGGTACTCGGCCTTCGAGAGGCTGGAGGCCGCCGCCATCTTCTCCGGAGACCCGGAAGCGGGGCAGCCGTCGAGGCGGAGCGTCAGAGAAAACGGCCCTTCTCTGTGGTCGTCTCCGGGGCACAATGTCTCCCTCTGGCGGCGCCCGTGGCTGCCAGCGACCCACTCCAGCGCATCCTGGGAGGCGGCTCTTTCGTTTTACTGGGTTGGGATGTTTTGATTGTTGCGAGTTGCCCAGAGTGAAGGACACCCTTAATTATGACCGTCGCTGCCAGTGAGTTGGCAAGATGCCCCCCCCGCCTGCAACGGAGCTCAGTCTGCCTCTCAAGGTGCCAGCAGACCCCAAAAAGCAGCTCCGATTGCCCTTCCCCAGGCGCTGCTTTCCTAGCCCCTCTCAGTTCCTCTTTCTCTGCTCTGAAGCTACCACCACCCTCGTGGCCAATGCCAGCAGCACCTCGTCTTCCTAAACTGGAGCAAAAAATAAAGCCAGACCTGCAGAAAAGCCCCAGGAATCTGTAACCCTCCCACCCTGTTGGCCATGAAAGTCTGAGCCGTTTCAGTGACCCAAACACCTGTTGCTTGAGTTGAAATTGGATACAGCCGCTCCTTTCATTTGTGCCACGAACTAGAGTCAGCGTAGGGGTTCACCCACATCCTCCAAGTGGCTCGGGAAAGGCAACATGGAGGATGATTCGCTATGGGAACCCCGCAAGTGGAGGTATGCTCTGCATCTAGAGGTCTACCCAGCCCTAAGCACCTCGGTAATCTTTAGAAAACAAGCGAAATCCCCATGCTTGGACTCTGAAGGCCTTGGACTCTGAAGAATTAGAGATGAGCCTCAGAGGTGTTTTTCCTTATTGATCTGTCGCTTTCCTCAGTTATGTATAATTTTCATTATTCCAGTTTTAACTTTGCTAAGGGCCCAGAGTCTCTTCAGAAGGGCCAAGCCAAGACATTGCCAACCTCTCATATGGTAGGGCTCCCAGTTGCTCCAACCCCTGAATCCATCACTCGCACCAGCAGAGCACAGGAGAGTTGTAGGCAATTATCAACAGGGCTCTTGGTAGTACAAGGGCAGCTTGCGAACTCTTGAGAGAGAAGGGTCATGTAATTGCCCGCTTGGGCTTAATGACAGGAAGCCAGAGGTCACCGCTTCCTCACCCGGGAACCCCCAACAGAACCCTTCCGCTTCACTTTAAGACAAGGACACCGACTTCCCTGCTTCAGTTTTAATAGTTGAGTCCAGCCATCCTGCCTTCCATGTGTGAGGCAGAGTCAATCTTGACATGACAACAAGCTGCTGCTTGCCAAAGAAAAGTGAGTCGACAAAAGCTTCAAACCCAACAGTCTATTACTCTCCACATAGTGTCCAGCATGTCATCTTGGCTACTGAGGGGAAGAAGCATCTGCCTCGTAGCCCTCTGTTTTCATGTCATTCAGGCCCAGCTCCTCGTTCTGTTCAAACCGCCGTTCGTATCGCTCCACACACAACTCCGGGTCTTCTTCAGGAGCATAGAGATTCTGGAAGTGCAAAGACAAGACTGTGAGGCAGCAGCCTGCGTGCAATAAATCCCTGGGGTTTGCAGTCTTTTGCCCAAATCCAGTAGGATTCCTTTTTAGGTCTGGGGTTTATAAAAAAAGCCAAAATCAATCATGCTAAGAATCATCTATACCATTATTAAAAAATATCCACAACAGGATAACATAAAAAGTGTCCTTCAGCCCCTTCACGCGCCAAGGTCAGCCTTCTCCAAGCCAACACTGGCCAAAGTCTTGGCTGGCATATCCGAAGAATGCCAGAACAATGCCACCCACAACCCAACAGTTCAACAATGAAGGCCAAACAATTTCACCCGAAAGGGGTAGACTTTAGAGCCACCTCCTACATCCTGCCCACAGGGACACTCCATATCAGAGGGCGCGGGAAGCCTGAAGGCCAGGTATAAACCTATGTTTGCCCTTCACTGAACCATTACAGGCAACATGAAACAGCTGCATTTTCAAACAAAATACCCAATGCCTCTTTTAAAACCTGATGGCCCTTTCCCTCTTCCTCCCATGTTATTTGCATCGATTTGCCTTACCTGAAGGTAACTGTTTCCCGCAGGATCATCCAGAACAAGGTGTACCTTCATCTGCCCATCTACAATCTGGCAGAAAAAGAAAAGCTCTCCATCTGACCACAGAAAGCATTGCCCGCGAAATGCAAGGCTCGCCATCCCTCCCGCAAGGGGCCTGCAGGGGACTGGCGCTGGTAGCACAAGTGGCATGCAAAGGTAGCCTACCTGCTGGAGCTTCCTCCCAAACGCGCAGAGTTTTACTGCTTTGTCAGGGCAAGAGCCGTCCCCCAGGGTGAAAGGGTTCTTCTCCACCTGCGGGAGGGACGGTTCGGGGTTAGGCCCAAGGCAGAGGCAACGCCCGGCTCTCCCAGGCCACCCTAAGGCATCACCTCTCTGATCAGCAGGCCCAGGCGCCCCAAGATCACCCTGAGAGACCCAGCAGTCAGTTCTCTGCCTTCTGCCCAGATGGCTCGAGTCAAAAGGCAGGAGCAGCTCAGCCCAAGGCCGAGGCTTTCACGCTCACCACTATTTCAGCTGATCCCCAGTTCCTTCGTTGGAAGAAATGTGGTAATACAGGATAGACCTCCTATAATCGCTCAGATTTACTCACCAGAGCCTGGATGTCCTTCAGCAACCCTTCTAGAGTGGTAAATTTTCCACCCAGAGCTCCCATTCCTAACTCAAACTCCAGCTCTGGAATCTCTATCATGCAAGTTTCTGACTGCAAAAAAAAGGAAATGTCACTTATTTCTGGGAGAGGCCGGCTGTAGGTCTTTACAAAAAGTGTAAATGTCAGAACTGATGGAAAAGAGTGTCACCTTTAGAACGTCCCTTGTCATGTCTGCAGGGCCTGTCACATGAAGGGTTATCTTGGTACCCAAAGGCTCGATGCCTCCCCCGGATTTCACCTAAGGCAATGGAGAGGGGGGTCTCAAGTGGTAACACGAAGCAGAGCCCTCAATGACCCACCGTCCAGAACGAGAAGACTCACCTCGTTTGTTCTGTGCCCACAGGCATCGCAGTTTGTAGCCATGATGATGACTTCCTTGAAATGGGGAATCTCTGAGGAGAAACAGTAAAGAAAAACTCCACCATGCAGACTCATCAGCCTCTTGCTCCACCCCCCACGCGTTGCCTTGGGGGCAGAGGAGCCCAGTCAGCTCTGTCTGCCCGCCAGGAGCCAGTGCCCACACCAGGGCCATGCATATTTTGGCCATCCATCGCAGGACTGGTGCAGGCAAGCAGTGTCCCCCGCAGGCTCAAAGGATACGCACCAGCTTCATGTTTGTGCTGGCGGGAGCGTTGCATTCAGGGCAGTTGGTGCCGAACTGCAGAACCTGATAGAAGAGAAGCCAGCCTGAGGTGCCTCCGCCCGGAGGGCTCCTCTGCTCCTGACTGGACAGACACCAGTCCGAAGGGGAACTCTGCCACCCAAGTGCCAGCCTCTTCACCACCCACTCACCTCGTTCCTCAGATCCTCTGCAGAGTCAGCTGAATCCTCCTCCAAGCCCTCTTCCTGGGGTGGAACAGATGGGTCCGTAAGCGTTTGGCATGCAGACCCTCAGGGCTTGCAACAGAGCTCAGAGGCCACAGGAACCGCATGGGGCTGCACCCATGCAAGACCTTTCCAAGCCCTCCCTGTCACCTCTATTCCAAGCAGAGCAGCTTGCTGGGCTGTCCTCCTGTAATGGGTGACCTCTAGGGCATCGTCCTTCTGCGGGGCATGAGGGTTCTCCACAAAACTGTTTCCCGAAGGATCGTCAAGAATCTGGAGGGGGAAAGAGGTGCCAGCAAAATCATTCTTTTGCCAGGATTAACAATGCCTGCAGGTGGAAGCTGCTCTCAGCATCCCAAGGTAACTTACAAATGTGAAAGCCGACTCCACTTCCTTCAGGCCTTTCAACTTAGAGATGAATTCGTCGATTTTTCCTGCCACTTCAGTGTCCATTTTCTATGGCCAAAAAGCAGAAACAACTGACTTGCTTTCCCAGTGGAAGCAGCACACACAGGGCAGTCCCCTTCTAGGCTCCGAGCTGGGACTGTTCCCCCAGAAAGGCAATTCTGCAGTAAGAACCTTAAGCCACCAGTCAAAACCACCTGGGCTGGCTTGTTCGTTTTCTGGACCAGCTGACTGCATTCTCTCCCCACCAAATTAAGACAAAGTCGACCCTGGACCACAAGCAGTTTTGCTGTGAAATATTTAAGTTGCCACAGAAGCCTTTGTTCTGTGTTCACAGAACCTCCCAGATGGAGCTCTCAGAATTGCAGCCAGCCATGTGAAAACAGACAAAAGACCAACCTCTCCTGTTGCACTTCCCGAGGGGGCCTTCAAACCCCAATAATTTACAGATGAACAGGATGCTCTAGAATCTTTTGGGCACCAGGGACCGGTTCCATGGTCAGAGGTTTTTCCACGGACTGGAGGGGGCGTGGGTTTGTGTGCTGCCTGCATTCCGCGGAAGGAGCTTCGCTCGTTTGCAGGGACCGGTTTCTGTCCCAAGCTTTCAAGCTAGAAAGTTGCCCCATGTGAGGAAAGCCCCGCCCCTCCTTTTCCCAGATTCCTTTGAGCAGCTTACTCTGCGGTCAGGCTGATCCTGCTCCAGTCCTGCTATTGCTCTGTCAAGGATCCCTTCCAGGGTTGTAAGAACTGATGGGAGGGAAAGCCACGATTACTCCATGCTTCCAGACAATCACAAATTTCTTCCACCCAGACAAGGAAAATAATTACCCTTACTATGAAAAAAAACACCAAACTAATAATATGGCCTCCTGCCAGATCCTCTCGGGCAAGGCAGCGATCAGAAAGAACGCTGCAGTTTCTATCCCTCAAAAGATGGCAACACACACACACACACCAGGAATTCTCACCCTTGTCTAACCCCAAGTGTTCATCCCCCTTGTGCCCTAATTCCAATCGGCCTGGAAAAATAACAGCAGATGGCAGGAGCTGAGCCCCGCGGATTAAAGCCGCACTTCCTCAGAGCCAAAAAGGAAGCCAGCTTGGAAAGGAGCCTACACTCCCCTCCTCAGCCCAAAAGAAAGCTAGCTGGGGGGGCCACAGCACAAGCAGCTCCTCCTCTTCCTCCTCTAGGAGAACAGGAAGGCACGGGGGTGGGGGGAGCCTCCTCTCCCATGTCCCTCCCCCTCCCCAAGAGGTCCCAGCAGGGCCTCATACCCACCTCCCTTCTGAGAAAAAGCGGGGATTTCGAAGTCTAGCTCTGGGACTCCAGCGGTGGCAGCGTCCGTCTTCACCACCGCCCTGTTCATGTCCTGCGGGAGGAGAGCATCAGGAGCGGTTACTCTGCCCCGGGGGGGGGGGGGGGGGAGACGCTCTCCCCGGGCTCCCTTCATCAACAGCCCCCACCCCGCCTCAAAGCCCCCGGGGGGAGGGGAAGAAGCGCCTCTCGGGCTCCCCGTCTTCTCTCTTCCCCTCCTTTGGGGGCGGGGCGGGGCGGGGCGTGTCCGGAGCGGCGCCCACCTGCCGGCTCTTGACGGCCAGCGCGTAGCGGACCCCGCGGGCCTGGATGCGGCCGGCCGACTGGATCTCGGCGTTGGTCCAGCCGCAGCTGCCGCAGGCGAAGGAGCCGACGATGACCTCCCGGAAGAACGGGATGCTGGTCAGCAGGAGCCGCGTGGCGCCCTGCGGGGAGGGAGAGGCTGAGGCCCGCCCGGGCTCCCCGGCACCGCCGCGCCTCCGGGAGCCCCGCCGCCCCGCCCCGCCCGGCCCCGGGAAGCGCCGCGCCCTCACCCGGCGGAAGCAGGCCATGCACAGCGACTCCAGCTCGGTCGGCAGCTGCTCCTCGTCGTCGGCGCTCAGCGGGCGGAAAAGCCCCCCCGCCGCCGCGACCCCCGGCTCCCGACCCACCGCCGCCATGCCGCCCGCCGCCTCCGCGCCGGCTTCCGCTTCCGGCGGAAGGAGAACGCGGGCGCCCTGTGACGTCGCCCTCAGCCGCCCCGCCCCGCCCCGCCCCCCTGCCCGTGAGCGTCAAGAGGGGGCCCGCGGGCGCCGCTCCCTTCACCGGTGGGCGCGTGTGGGGGGTGGGGGTTTCTCTGCCCGGGAATTCCTGCAGAGAATGCAGGACGGCAGAGTTGGGAGGGACCTTGGAGGTCTTCTCGTCCAGCACCCGCTCAAGCAGGAGACCCGCCCCGACCCTCCCTCTTCTTCAAAGGGCCCCCAGGGCCTCCGGGGAGGGGGAAGGAAGGAGTCCCACCGACTGGTTGCCCAGAGTTTCCACCCGTGGCTTCTGTCCTGCCCTCGGGGGCTTTGGAGGCGACCCCCCCTCCTCTGTGGGGCAGCCCTGGGATACTGGAAGACTGCTATCATGTGCCCCCCCCCCCCTTCATCAAAAACCCCCCCCCCCCCCCCATCCATGCCTCCGTCCTCCTGCGTCTGATCCCCCGAGCCCCTTCTGTGGCTCTTCCCTGCACCCTTCCCAGAGGCTCAGCCTCCTTTTTATGAGAAGGGGGTGCAGTATCCCACGTCTGGTCTTCCCAAGGCTTTACAAATGGACACTTCCCCTGATCCCTGAGGAGAGGCGGGAAGCCAGCGAGGGGCCCGGTGGTCCAGGGAAGGTGCCTGCTGAGCAAGGCCCGGGCAGTGGGAACCCCCTCCCTTGGGCAGGCCTGCCAGGTTGAGGCCGCTGCCATCCTTTCCACGGGGTGGGGGATGCATACACAACCTGGGGTGGCCGCAAGGCCTTGGCGCTCCTTCCTGGGTGGGGGTCTCTGCCCCACAGTCACTTGTGGCCCGGTCGCCCCTGGATTGGGCTCCTGCCACAAGGGTTATGCCATCAGGCTGTTGTTATTTAGCTCTGCTTCTTTTCTCTGCCTCTGTTTTCTTTTTAAAATGCTTTAAAATGTTTATTAATATTTTACAGATAATGTTTTATTGTGTGCCACCTAGAGTCACTTTTGTGTGGGACAGGCAGCTCTGTCCAGCTGAAGAATAAATAAAACCTGATGGAGACCCCCTTCCCCTGAGTCCGCCTCCTTGTTTGTTCTCTTGCCCCCCCTCCCCCCCCCTCAGGATCCCTCCCAAGCGTCCGTCCCATCCCCCCACAAGAGACAGAGCCTGGAGGGTGGCTGAGCAGTTCTTTTATTTCAAGCAACAAAGTCTCGGGGTCTCCTGGGAGAGCCGCTGGGCTCCCCTCTTTCATGCTTCCTCCAGGGCGGGAAGGAGGCGCTCCTCAGTCTGCTGGAGGCTCTCTGTGAAGGCCACGAACTTCTCCTTGACTTCCTTCTCCAAGAAGCTCAGCTGGTCCTCCGCCCCGCTGGCATGGGGCTGCAATCTCTCGCCAAGTTTCTGCATCTTTTCCACCACCAGATGGTTGAAGCTGTCCCCGTAGGACCCCACTTGCTGACGGAACTCCTCAATCTGCTGCCCAATGTCCCTCTTCAGGCTGTCCAGGTGGGACACCAGGTCTCCCTGCAGAAGCGTGTCGAGCTGTCCCCGCAACTGCTCAGCTTCTCCCTGGAGCTTGTCCCGGAAGGCCTCCGCACTCTTTTCCACCTGGAAGGAGAGCTCTTCCAGCTGCCGCCTCAGTTGCTCTGGCGTGGTCTGGGCATAGGGGGACAGGCGTTTGTACAGCTCCTCCACCGCCTGGTCCGCCTTGGCCTTCAGCTCTGCAGGGAAAGGGCCCAGCTGCACCTTGATGTCTGCCACCTGCTGGTTGACGGTCTCCTGAAGCCTCTGGACGTAGAGGGAGAGGGTAGCTGGGTCACCCACGTTTTCCTTCACCTGGGCCTGCAGCTCCTGCACTGAATATGCCAGTTTCTGGGAGATTTGGGTGGCCAGGAGGTCTGCCTTGACTTGCAGCTGATCAGTGTAGGGCGTCAGCTGGTTTTTCAGGTTCTCGGCAACCGTAGTCACCTGGTTCTGGACATCCACCGCGAAGGGAGCAATATCCGTCTGCAGCTGCTCCAGCTCTATCTTGAATTTCTCATTTAACTTTTCCACTTCTTCACTTATCTGCGTGACATACAGGATCAGCTTTTTCTGCATTTCCTCGGTGTAGGGATTGATGACCTGGAGCTGGCCCTGGATCAGGTCCCTGGGAGAAAAGGGGAGGGAAATCACAGCTTGTCCCTTTTTGCCTGATTATTTCCTACTGGAGCTACACCTGCGCAGGTGAATGCAGGAGAACCTATTGCCTGCTTTGAAAGGGTTTTAAGCCTCGGCTTTATGCGCAACTCACCTGAACTGCTTGCTGATGTCCAACTGCTGGGCCTGTCTCAGGGTCTCCTTGGCATTGTTACTCATCTGGGTGACGTACTGCCAGACCAAGTCAGTCAGCTCTTGGGGAAAGGGGCTGTCTTGGGCCCCTGCAGGGATGAGGAGAGAAAGGTCAGTCCTGAGGGCCACCTCTCTGGATCACCCAGGCCTATTCAAGGGACTAGAGACCCTCATCTGGACTCTTGCATCCCCCTTTCAGGCCACCTCCACCACAGGGGCTGCTGCTGGTGGTAGTTTAGTATCTCCAGTGTCCACACCCAAGCCACACTTCTCATCTTCTCTGAAACGCAACACCCCCGACCCCGGTCTCCGTTTACAGATCTGAGCCACGCAGCCTCTCTGGATGTCTTTAACCCAACCTTTCTCTACCTTCTGGAGGCAGCCAATTAGCAGAAACACCCCAGCCAGAGAAAGCCCGAGGAAGGGCAGAGGAACTAAGGCTGTTTACAATTAAAAGATGGAGATAATGAGATCCTGATACCTGTGGTGGCAATCAAGAGTCCGAGGAGGAAAGCGGCTGTCTTCGGAGACATGGTGGCTGGCAGGAAACGGCACACAAAGTCCTGTCAGGAACAGACCTGTGGAGAAGAGGCAGAGGTGACCCCTCCTCATGGCAGCCCTTTATCCCAGGCCCATGCTCTGTGTTGGCTCCAGTCCTGCAGCATCACCTCAACAAGGATTTTGGGCTCCCCCAGGTGGAGGTAAGGGGAGCCAGGAGCTTCCCCCAAGGGGAAAACCAGAGCCAATGCCAGGGGTGCCTCTCAAGCTGGAGTGAGGGGTGGACAAAGGGAACGCCAGCCTCGCCCAGCCCACCTCTTGCCCGACAAAGCACCCAGGGCTGCCCTCTTCCATCAAGAAGCCTAAGCACACAGCTTGCCTGGCCCCCTCAGCCTCCAGAGAGGCCGGAGAGCAGATCCCCATTTGCAGCCAGGGCTCACCTTCTCCAGAGGCTTCTTCTGCTCTGCAGCTCTGCCTTGGCAGCCGCTCTGTACTTATATTCCTGGGGAAGGCATCTTCTTGCATCCACGTAGGCTGGTGACACCTCCTTGAGCTCTTGGACTTTAGCAGGAATGTGACGTGGAGGCCTGCATGGCCACAAGATTGCCGGTTATCTGCAGCGTCGCAGCAGAATTCTTCTGCTCACGGTCCCCAGCCTCTGCCAGCAGGGAGAAGACAGCACAACCTGGGCAGGTCTAAGGTTGGGAGAGCAGAAGCAAGATTCTTGCAGTGATAATAAATGTAATGATACAATAATGATAAACGACATGGTCAGGAATGGGAGCAGCCTAGTAGGGGAGGAGGTGGTTCAAGGGGACTCTCCCCTGAAACCCTTCCAGACCTGAAGGCCTTTCTGCACTGGGGGGGGGGCAGGCCAGGAGTCTTCAATGGGAACGATTGGAGCCATTTCCACACACCCCTCTGCCCCCCATGATGAGTTTAGCCACAAAGGTTGTGGGGCTGTCCCGAGACCCCTGTGGAAAAACACATCAGGCACCCAGCCAGCTAAGGGGCCCGGGGGCCCTGGCCAAAGTCTACTGGGCTGGCTTTGCTCAGACTCGACATGGAGCTCAAGAGTCATCCTGCTGCTCTCAAGACTTCCAAGACTACAAAATGCCAAAGCACCCTCCCCACAGCCCCAAACCCATGGACGTCTGGGGCATAGACCCCTCGCATCCTGGACATAAATTGCTTCAACTTCTTCTCAAAAAGACGCTATAGGGCACTGCACACCAAGACAACTAGACACAAGGACAGTTTTTTCCTGAATGCCATCACTCTGCTTAACAACTAATTCCCACAATAGTCAAATAATTTACTAAGACTGTATTACTATTATTCTTCTCTTCCTTACTAGTATCTCTCTCTTCCCCACTTACGACTATAACCATGTTTCTTGTATCTTTCAATTATATTGTTTTTATTTGTTTCCTAATACGATTTGATAACTTATTAGTAACCTTGACTATTACTAAGTGTATCCTTTTATTCTTGATGAATGTATTTTATTCTCCTTATGTACACTGAGAGCATATACACCTAAGACAAATTCCTTGTGTTTCCAATCACACTTGGCCAATAAAGAATATTGTTCTGTTCTGTTCTGTTCTGTTTTATTCTGTTCTGTTCTGTTCTGTTCTATTCTATTAATTCTATTCTATTCTATTCTATTCTATTCTATTCTATTCTAATTCTATTCTAGTGCCCCACCCCCACCCCTTTGCCTGTCACCTTCTGTGGGAGAGGAAAAGAGCAGAATCCAGAGAACCACAAATTCATTGGGTGGTTCACCAGCAGGTGACCGGACGAGGGGAGAGCCCAGAGGCGGTGGAGGAATTCCAAGGTCCCCTCCCTGCCAAGAGGGGGAGGCCCCAAAGGCTTCCTCCCTCCAGAGATAGAGCGGTCCAGGGAGGCCTCCGGAGGGAGCAGCCGCCGCCCAGAGAGGCCGAAGGGACCCTTGCAGGCTCAACGTCCAGGACATTGGATGGCTTTGTGTCTGATGGGAGCCATTTGGGGTCCCGCACACAAATACAAAGTGGGATCTGCATCTTGTGCCAGTTGCATTGCTTCCCTTTTCAGATTTGGTGCCCTTCGGTTTCATCATATGACTGTTTACACAACACAGAACTATCATCCGACCAGCCCTGGCACGCTCCACTTGGCTCGCGTGGTTCATGACGAAGTTTGTGGGTTAGAACAGATTAGACGCCATCTTTCAAAGTGGGCTTTTCTCAGGTGTGAATAGCCCAAAAATCAGGGCTGGCCACACTCTGGGTCTGCCCTGCGAAGCTGCTTGGAGCTCTAGGGCAACATGGCTGGAATTTAACCAGAGCCAAAGGGGTTAGCCCAGCTTCTAGTAGATATTTTGGACATCAGCTCTTCCTATCAGCCCCCCCCCCCACACACACACACCTCTCCTCCCTCCCCCAGCTATTGTAGCAAGGAATTGTGTCTGCAGATCACAAACCTTCTCCGATGATGATGAGGAGGAGAATCTAAGTGGGTGGAGGCTTCCTCTAGAGACAATGTCCTTCATGGTGCCTATGCAACCAATGAAAGGGTTAGGGTTACCCACCCCATTTTCAGTAGGTTAAAAGTTTTGCTCTGCAATCCTGCCAGCAAAATGAAACTGCTGATGGAACATGGGAAAGCCCTGGGTGGGCAAATAGTCACTTGGCTCTCCAGGTCCAGGCCAGGATGAAGGCAGAAGAGCCCACGCAGGCACTGAAACGCTTCCAAGACCCTCCCAGACGCCTCCTCCCACCAGTTCCTGTCTGGCTTTGCCGAGATAGAGGTCTCTCTTTGCCAGCTTCCAGCCAGGCTCACCATGCCAGGCCCACAACTATGATGCCAACAGCAGTTCCAAAAGAAGGGAGCCTCCCCCACCCACCCACTTGGACCCGCCGTCTCTCGGCCACACTTCTCTTCTGCAGTTCAAGTTTTGGCTACCCTGGGGAAGGCACTGGCCAAAGTCTGGGCATGCTGGCACCTGGGTCCAAGAGAATCAGTATCGCATTTGTCTGACAAAGCAGACCAGGGGTGTCTCTCCCGTGGGTGCCTCTTGAAACAGGGACAGAGATCGGGTCTAAAGACTGAAGCTACCTCTCTGCTCTTGCCTCTGAGCACGTGCAGGGGGCCTCCCCCCATCCCTTGACTGAAACAGGCAGCCCAGAGATTCATGCTGTGTGGATTTGAAGGCTTCTCCTGGGGTAGAAATAAACTAGCCTATTTAACTGACCCCTGGCTGGGCTGGCTGTGTTATCTGGGGGTCACAGTCCAAGGCGAGGCAGGGCTGTTGTGCAGGATGAAGGGGCCAACAACACCCTGCCGGGTTCAAAGGTGATCCCATTGGTGCTGAGAAGCCACAGGTTGCCGGAGTGTACTGGATTGGGTGGGAGCCCCAAAGAGCCTGTGGAAAGAAACCGTCTTCAACACGACCATGGCCAGGAGCCAGGGCTGCCCTCACCACGAAAGACCCGAGGCCGGAAAAAGAGAAAAGAGCTGGACCCTCTGGCTTGCTTTGGGAAGCCATCCCAGGCAGAGACCCTGACTTTGCACTGACCCCCCACCCACCCAATCTGGACCAAGCCCCCTGCCCCCCCCTCCCAAGGTGACAGTCTCCCCAGAAGACTATGCTAGCCGGGTGGGTTTGGATCCCTTGTTTTTGTACCCTGATTTCCAAAGTCTCCCCAAAAGAAGAGCTGGCACAGAAACAGGCCAGCCTGGTCCCAGCAAGCACAGTGAACCCGATTTAAGGCCTTTTGGTGGAGAGGCAGATTTACACACATACACACACACACACACACATCCCAAGAGAGACTCCAAACAAGCCTTGGGACCCTTTCCAGGGACTGCCAAATGACTGTGAAGCCCCCAAATCAGAGGATAATAGAAGAGATGGTCAGCTAAGTGGTGTCTAAGTTGTGAGATGCCCCACACTCAGACACCAGAACCCCCCCCCCCCCCCCCCGGCATCCCTTGGGAAGGAGACCCCAGAAAATCAGCAGCAGCCCCGGGAGGAACAGGAAACAGCTCCGCAGGCGCGGAAGGGCCCCCTCTTCCAGTGGGTCTGTATTTCTTTCATTGGTGTCACATTTCCCTGGCCAGTCCAGCTGGGTTTCCATGCCCAGCAAAGAGGAGAAAGTGGCACCGAGCGAGGCCCGCCATGCCCACCCCAGGGCCAGGCCGGGGCTCTGAGAGGCGCTGCTCGGGGAGGGGCCCTGCCAGACCGGCCGGACCAGCGGCCGAATTTCCCAACCCCAGCAGAGGCGACCGCAGGGCAAGGCCAGCAAATGGGGGCCGGAGGAACGGAAGCCCCCCTGCCCTGGCCCGGCCCCTCCCCAAAGCCCCCCCGCCAGAACTTTGACCGCGCAGCCCCCGGGGGGGGTGCAGCCGGGGGGGAGGAGGAGTATAAAAGGGGAGCTGCGGCCGCCCCTTCGCCAGTCCGGACAGCTCCTCGGGAAGCCCAGCCAGAAGGTGAGAACTGGCGGAAGGCAGGCAGCGCTGCGCTCTCCGCACTTCCCAGGCGGGTCCCGCGGGGCAGGCAGGCGGCGGGCCGGGGAGAGCTGCCGTCGCTTCTCCCTCGAGGGGGTCTGAGCCCGTCTCTCGCTCTCTCAGCCTACCTCGCAGGGCTGCGGTTTCGAGTTGAAAGGGCAAAGTTCACTTTCAGCTCCTGAGAAAAGGTGAGAGAGGAGCCTCACCCATCCATTGTGGCAACGCCGGTGCCAGCAAGGGCGCTTGCAGAAGGCTTTCCGACTGCCCTGGGGGTGGGGCGCCGGGACCCCCGCCTGTCTAAGCCCTGGAGGGAACCGAGCCTGCCTGGCCTCCGTCCCCTTCTTGCTCCTTTCGAAAGACGCCCACCCAGGAGTCAAGGGCCCAAGAGCCACCGCGACCCTCCCTGCCACTAAAAGCAGCCCCCTTCCCTTCCAGGCCAGCGACGACCCCTTTTCTCGGCACAGGACCCACCCGGGGAAGATGAGAATCCCGCTCTTGCTGCTGCTGGCGCTGCTGGCGCTGCTGGCCACCGTTGCACGTAAGAGGCTGCCAGGGCCAGGGGGCTGAGCTGGGGCCCTGGCGGTGGGGCCACGGGGTGCTCGGAGAGCGGGGGATGCGCTCTTCTCTTGCCGGGCTCTTTCCCTGCCCCATCCCTCAGGTTCCCCCCCCCCCTTGGTTCCCAGGAGCTGAGGAGAGCCAGGAGACGCTGAGGACCCGTTTCCAGGGCTTGGTCCAGAAGGCGCAAGAGCACATCACCTCTTTCCAAGCGTCGACCGTTTACCAGCAAGTGAAGTAGGTTTTGGGGTCTCTGGCCTTTTGGGGGTGGGGAGGGGAGCCCAGGCGCCACACAGCCCTTGGGGGCTCCTCCTCCTGTGAGTGACTTGGAGCAAGAGGTGGGGGGGGATGGGGAGGGCTGCCCACAGCCTCTGTCCCTCTTCAGAGCCAGTCGTGGATCCCGTTGCATGTCCGGCTTCCAGAGAACCGGGGCGCCTCTCCAGGCTGCCTCCTGATTGGTCAAGACTGTGACCGGACTCTCATTTTGCACAAAGCCTTGCTTTGGCTAGCAAGGACAATCGGGTGGCTGGCCGTGTAAATTCTGCTTCTGCGTCTTGAATCTTTGCAGCCGCAGAGACGCCCTTTGGGCTCAGTGCGCCCAACAGGGCCGCTCGGGGAAGTGGGGGGGGGGGATCTGTTCCCTGAACTCCCTTTCCTCCCCTTCTCACCCCACCTTAACTCTCTCCAGGGAATTGGCAGAGGCTGGGATTGAACATGCCCGGAACGCGATTGAACAAGTAAAGAGTCGAGTTTCAAACCTGCTGGAGAGAAATCCAGCATGAGTCTGGAATCCCATTCCACACCCAGGAGCCCAATGGAGCCACCCTAGCCGTCCTCAGGACCAGGTGCAGCTCTCCCTACTCCTGCTCCTCTGGGGACCCTCATATCTTCTGCCTGCCCCCCGTCCCATGGAAGTTTCCTCATTAAAACTAGCAGAACGTTGCATGTTTGGCTTTTTTCCTGTGCGCCGAATGGATGGGCATCCGCCACCCCCACCCCCCATACCAGTAGGAGCCCTGCTGGGTTTTCAGAGGGGCGTGAGGGGCGGTGGGCTTCCACGGCTCCTCCTCGTCTGCAGATAATAGTCACAAGAGCCAAGGTGCGTCCCATAACATGCCCCTGCTCAGCCCTGGCCGGTGCACATCTTGTGGAGGGGAAAGCAAGGAAGGCCCTGCCTAGGGTCTCTGGGGGCCACTAAGACACAAACCTGGCCTGGGGACCAGGGAGAAGCATGGTTCTGGGGGACCCCCACATGCTGCCGTCAGGCACTTTGGCTATGGCCCAAAAACCTCTCATGGGTCCTGCCAACCCCAGAATGATTGCATTCCAGAGCACCTGTTTGCTCCTGACATTAGCAGGCATCAGCCCCCGAAGCCCATTCGTGGCCCGGCCTGTGGGAAATGCCACCTTCCTGGGGAGACAGACCCTTTGTCCCAAGCATCCCCCTTCCAAGCCTGAGGAGCCCCCCCCACCCCCAAGCTCCGTTGGACTAAATGTGGGGGAGGAAGCTTCCTTCCCATCTCCTCCCAGCTGCCAAAGAGACATGGAGGAGCTTTGGATGAACTGAACCCCAAGTCTCTCACTCCTTAGGTCCCCCCCCCCGGCCCCCCATCATGCAAGTGGACACAGAGATCATTTGTATATCACAGGTTTTTTTATTTGGCACAAAAGAAGAAGAGAAAAAAGTCAAGGGAGGGGACATGAGACTGGCAGCCAGATTGGGGTGGAGGTGGGTTCCGGCCTTCTGCTGTCTTACAGAGGAATTGCCAGCCTCCGCAGCCACTAGGATGGCTCACTGGGATCCTTGCAGGGGGGGGAGGCAGTGCTGATTGGGGGGCACCCATGCAGGGCCTCTAGGAGCTCTGCTGCTGCACCTCCTGTTCCGAACCTCCGGCGGACTCAAAAATGGCCTTGGCGTTCCCCAGCAGGTGTAGCAGCTCCTCTCGGGCCTTTTCCAAGAGGGGCCCGTATTTCTCCCGCGCTTCACTCAGTTGCTGCTGCAGCTCGGTCTGCAACTCGGTGAGCTCAGTCATGGCACTCTGCTCCAGCGTCTTGGCCTTCTCCTGGATCAGCTGCTCCAGCTTCTGGGCGTAGGGAGCGACGTCCTTGCGGAACTCGTCCACATGGCTTCGCACCTGGTCCCGGAAACCCTCGGCCACCGGCCTCAGCTTCTCTTGGGCCACCTGGTTGATGTCCTGGGAGATGGTTCTCAGCTGCTGGAAGTAGGCGGACGCGTCCCGCTGCACGTTCTCCCGAAGCCTGCGCAGCAAGGGCCGGATCTGGGCTCCGAGCTCCCCCACATCCCTAGTCACCTCTTCCTTCAGCTTCTGCCAGGTTGCCTGCAGTTCGATTCTCGCTTCTTGAAGCTCAGGGGCTATCTGCTCCTTGATCTCTCGCAGCACAATTGTTAAGGCTTCCAGCTTCTGCCCTAAGTTCACTCTGCAACAGAGCAAGAGATGAGTCAGAGGCTGCAGAGGACAGAGAAGCTGCCCCCACAATGCCCAGAGCATTTCGAAAAACAATGACCAAAAAAATCAAAATACATATTTTGCTGGAAGATCTGGCTAAAGAAAATGACATTATAACCAATAAAACATAGAATCCTAGGACCAGAAGGGCCCTCAGAGGTCTTCTAGTCCAACCCCAAATTCAAGTTCTAGAAGACCCCCGTCTTATAAGTTAGACATACGCAGCTCCCTCAGCTGTTCACACAATTTAGTCCCCAGACTCTTTTGATCTTTGCTGCTCTTCCCTGCACTCTTTCTAGGGCCTCTGCACCTTTTTTTTTATCATGATGGCCAGAACTGGATGCACAATTCCTAGTCTTATCGATGTGGTACAAAGCTGTACTATCACCTCTTGTAATCTTGATGCTGTCCCTCTGTTGATGCAGCTGCAGCACATGGCTGGCTCAGACTTCATCCCACTAGGATGAAGTCACCTATCTACCATTTTTTCCCACCTCTCTCTCTCTCTCTAGACTCTCCCCAGGGTACAACAGAATAAAACCAACAACGCCTAACAAAAACACCAAAGATTAAAAAATATTTTAATTTTTTTTTAAAAATCACATTGTTTTAGTGAAATGCCCGTGCCCCAAATGATGAAAGAGAAAAGGCAATGTGTAATAGTGATGGCTAGGAAATGAACATCTATTGCTTTTTAAAGGTTCTTACAGGAGGGGAGCAGAGCTGAAAACATATTGTCTGGTGAATTAGTTTCCGTTTTAAATCACGAGAGATGTATTTCTCATTTCAATTTTTTTAAAAAAAAACATGTCGAGCCACTGATTTTCCATAGAAAGATGAGTTGACCTTTGGCTGCCGCTCAAGCAGAGCCGAGCACCCCATGTACTTCACCTACATTTCAGTTTATACATTGTATTTGGAAGGTGAGTCGAATTCAAAGCATATACAAACCACCTCTGAAAAATCAACTGATTTGGAGTACTAATCTTTGTTCAGCCCAAGCATTGCAACCAACTCACTCCTGGTGTGATCCAGGACCAGTAGGCAACCGGCTCTCTTGCAGTAGCAAAAACATTAAAGCCGCATTTAAGAAGATGGAGAGATGCCTCCAGCCTCTCTCAGGTTGCCTTAATCACTCCAGGACCCTGGGGGAGGGGGGGCATGAAACTGCCCAAGAGGCCTCCCCCCCACCTCCCACAGGGAGGGGGCACAGAGGGGGCCATCTTGACCTTGGCATGGCTGTTCTAAGGCTCCCTTTTGCCCGGGGTATGGACAGGTACCGGCCACTGCAGGGCCTCCAACAACAGTGTCACACTCCGTCCCTGAGCCCGTCCACCCACCCTCTCGCCCTGCCTGCCTGCTGGAATGGCTCGTGGGCAGCCTGAACACAAAGGGCTTCTCCCTCAGATCTCTCTCAAATAGGTGCCCCCTGTGAAATTGTGTTTTCTTTTCCTTCTTCAGTTCCTTTTGGCTTTGTTACTCATTGCTTCTCCATTCGAGTTTTCTATTCAAGAGGCCTTTTTATCTTCCAAAACGAAAAATTGCCAGCGTCCTCTACTGGGCCCACCTGCCAGAACTTCGTCCATCACCAGGGACCACGGAGGAGGTTAGTGATGGGCCCAGGTACCCTCCTCCCCCCCCCAGGAACCAGTCCGGCTGGCTCTGGCTCTTCTGCCCTCCGCCCCCAGGGTAGCCCCTTGGAGCCTCCCCCGCCAGCAGCCTTCTCCTGCCCTGCCTGCTCTGCCAATCAGCCCACTTGAGTACATGGTGGGGGGGGAGGGAGACTCACAGCCCTCCAGAGCAGCCACATCTGCCTCCTCCCAGAAAATCCCACAGCTGCCCCCCCCCAGCCTGCTTCCACCCCCACTCCCACCCCAAGGTGTGAGGCACTACTCACTGCAGCTCCTGGGCCACGGTAGAGGAGTCGAACTGGACCACGGCTTGCTGGATTGCCGACTTGGCCGAGTCCAGGTACACCTGGCCAAGCTCCTGCAGGTGTTCCAGGCGGGTCTGCTGGGGATCATCATGCTGCCAGAAGTAGCGGGCCTGGGCTCCTGCAGGGCAAGGCAGAGGGGGGTCAGCGCAGGCGGGGGACTCTCCCTTTGCAGCTACTGGAAGGCAGCCCTTGCGACACCTCTGCCTGGAGCCCCCAGCGAGAGCAACTGCTCTCCTGCCCACTATCGGCCAGGCAGCCTCGTCTCCCACACCCAGCCCACCCCACTTGACGGCTCCTCTGCCCGGAGACTCACCTGTAAGGAGCAGGAGGGCCAGGACAAGATTGAGGTTCTGCATCCTGAACTACGTTCGACCCTGAGAGTGAGAAAAGCCGTTGGGAAAGAGAAGCACAGACCCACAGATCCATCTCCCGGCATGGGCAGTGACCCAAAGGAAATCGGGCTGAGTTCGAGGGGTGCAGGGTGGCTTTTCATGCCCAAACACCATCTCAGCCGAGGATCCGGCCCCATTGCCAGAGGGTCAGCCTGGGCCATTTTCTGCCCCGGCCATCCCCCAGCCCCTGCTCCTCGCCCCCACACCAAGTGTTCCCTTGCCCGTCTTCTCTGCCACCCTCTTGCCTGTGAAGGCATTGCGCGGACGGGTCAGCAAAGAGAGCAGCCGGACGAAGCCAAGCTCAGCAGCTGCCCGCATCTTACCAGCCACTCGGGTGTCTGCCGTGGTCTTTGCTGCATGGAGTCAGTGGAGGCTTTTTATACCGGCCGGGTTGTTTATCGCTGGAGATAAGCAGTAGCTATAAACAGGGAATTCACTCCTGAGCTATGACTATGTGGCGCTTAAGAGTTCAAGGATCAAACACATCCCCAGGCAGGAGAAGCAGGGACAAGAGAACTCGCTGGGATCAAGCCAAGAGCCGGGCTGGGCTTGGGGCCAGGGGGCGTACCCAGCTGGCCAACGGACCCCGAGCAGGCACTCATCGGCCAGGAGCAGCAGCAGTAAACAGAGGGCCCTGGGGCTCTTGGGGGAGGCTTAGTGGCCGGCAGGGCCCTCTGGCCACGGGATGCTTTCACTCTCCAGGCTAGCTGATGGGAGGCCAGGTTCACCCCAAGACCAACAGGCCAAGCCAGCTTTCCTTCCCCTACCAAGGCCAGGCCCGGTGTCCCCCTTCGGCCCCAAGCAGCAGAGCAGTGGCCCACCTGAGCAGACTCCCAGGTGCAAGAAGCAGAGGAATGGTGCAGCAGTGTCAGAGGAGAGGGGCAGACTGGCAAATCAATACCCCTCTGGCAGAGAACACGCACTCCAAATGTTCTGGATGGAAAGTGGGCTTTGCAGAGACCCCCCTCCCCCCGAAAGGACTCATCTGGGGCCTGGGCAACCCCTTTTATGGACACGAGAGCATGAGCTGGTTTGAGTTTCCAACCAGGCCTAACAAATAGTTCAGGATCCGCTGAGTTGGGCTGCATGAGAAGCCAGCAAAGGCCGGCACTCTTGTGGTTCTCCCTCAGACTTGCTTCTCCCATTGAAGCCACCCCAGGAGGTGCCAAAATCCAGCCCTGAGCCCTGCTTGGCACGCGGATGATGAAATCCAATACCCAGGGCAACCACCAGCCCAGCCTGAGGGAGGCTGCCTGCATGGCTGCTGTCCTACCACCCCAGGGATGGAGGTGGGGGGGCTCCTTTCTTTAATTCATGTAGCTGGGCCAAGCCGCATGGGTGGGGGGCTTTGCTTTTCTCAACAGTCAACACTTGTCAGGGTTGAGTGCACGTCCCACCCAAGTGCTCCCACAGCCAGATTTTCAGAGAAGCCCCTGGGGGCACCAGGCCGGCTCCCTTGCTCTTCTCCTAGCCTGCAACCAATCACCAGATTGGGGGCACAAGGATGGAGGTGGGACACCCACCCTTCTGCTGCAACCAGCAAAATCGGAGGGAGCTGCTCCGAATTCTGGACCAAGACTCCCCCCGCTTGTGCCACTGGATGAAATTGTGCCAAGTTCCTTTTCGCCAAGGTGAGCTGCTACCCTGAGCAAGCGGAAGGCTGGCCCAGAACACCCAGAGGAGCCTCAGAGGCCCACTTTGGACCATCTCCCCTGGAAAGGGGGCCCTACGGTGAAGGAGCTGCCCAGATGCCCAGCGAGGAGAGGAGGCCTGGCCGCGGGCACTCCTCAGGCTAAAGCTTTGGAGCTGGCAAAGGCTCCCCGTTCCGGGTCAGGAGAGAGAGGGATGGCAGAAGCGTGGGCCCCCCTCACTCAAGGGCTGCTCTGGCCGGCCAGTTCCCAGAGTTCGGACGGAGGCTTCTTGGTGCTGGCCTAGCAACGAAGAGGGGCTTGGCCGTGTCAGGTCAGCAGCCAAACCCTGAAGGCTCCAAGTGAGACCAGCTTTCCATCTAACTAAGGGAGGCCGATTGGGGCACTGGTATTTGCCAAAACCGTCAGAGCCACAGAGGGGGGCTGCTGCTGCCGCCCTCAAGGCAAAAAGGGCCCCAAGTCACCTTGGGGGAGGCAATCCCTTAGAGCAGCTCCTGGGAGACCCCTCGTTTCTCCCTGCAAGAGGCTTGTTATGGGGCTCTTGTGCAAAGGAGCCCCTGCAGGGCGTGGTCAAAGTCAAAGGGGCGGAGCTTCACCTGCAGCATTGCAGCCATCCTCTTGGCTCTTTTCACTGCCCCATGGATGCGCTGAACCCACCCACCCAGGTAGGGGAGCGTTGGGCTGGGCAGCAGCTTCTCCAACAGCAAGAGAGGAGCGAGACCAGAACTGAGAGCCAATCAGAATCGAGGGTTTATTTGAACAACTAGTTGCAAACAGCCCACCCACCCAAAACTGAACTAAGAATTTACTGAAAACCTGGGGGACCTGTGTGTGTGTGTGTGTGTAGGCTCTTGTTTTAGTCCAACATAAATGAGAAAAATACTCTGGACATTTCCCCAAAACAGAAATTATAGCAAAGTATGTTATACATTCAACATATACTGTAAGTACTGATTATACAATACAAAGCAACAATTTAAAAAAACCCAAAACTGAAAACAAACGAACAAAAATGTGATACTGCAAAACAGCCCAGCCCGGCATGCCCCACCCCCCAGCCTGTTGGAATAGGGCTGGGGGGGGGGGCGCTGCTGTCACCTCCCAGGTAATGTAAACAGGAGGACAAACAATCCGGAGTCCAGAGCTGGTGGGGGGTGGGGGGCTGGGCCACCTTCGGTTCCCCCCTCCTCCTAGAAACGGGAGCTCCAGTTCTGATCCGGCCCAGAGGAGGAGACCAGGTGCTCCCGAAGGAGAGGGGGCTCAGCCAAAGAACCAGCCCTCCAAGGGGCCCTGAGCTTCCGTGCCGATCCGGAGAGCTGCGGGGAGGCTGCCCTTTAAAAAAAACTCTTCCAAAGAGTCAGTAACAGGAATTCGGGGGGAAGCTTCCGTAGGTCCCCAAAGGCAGAGAGACGCTGCCAGGCCCTCTGAGGCACACAAAGGCCTCTTCGCCCAGTCAGTGCCTGAAAAGGAGGGCTCCTCCAGAGGGCAGGGCAGGGCAGGGCAGGGCACGGCAGGCCGGGGAAGAGCCAAGAGAGGGGGAGGGAGCGGGGGTCAAGCAGCACGGCCAGGGGCAGGAAGGCATTCTGAATTAATTTATTAATATTAATAATAATAATAATAATAATAATAATAATACCAAAAAATTTACTGAAACAAATTCCTACATGATCTGGAGGGAAACAAGTTAAAAAACAAGAACCAAACTTTCTCAGAATTAAACTAAAAAAGGAAAGGTAGCACATGATATGAATGAAAAAGAGGTACAAAAAGAGAAAAAAAGGTTGTTTAAGCACAATGACAAAATCCAAACACAGAAAAGTCAATAAATGAGACACAAAAGCAATATTGCACCGCGGCCAGGAGGGGACCGGGGGTGGGGGTGAGGGTGGGGAGAAGAGAGAGCCTGAATCCGGAGGGGGTTTTGGGGGTGGGTGTCGAGCAACAGAAGGCAGGCAGGCAGGCAGGCATGAAGACGGCCCCAGCCCAGCCCCTCGGTCCCTGGAAAGGCCCGTCCCAAAGTCTGCTTATTGCTGAGGCCAGGGAGGCGCCTGCTACCCTCGTGGTTGTGGTCAGTCCATCTCTGCAGCCCCCAGAGGGGCGGTTGGCGCTTCCAGAACAGCTGGCATCACAGGCAAATATGGCAATAACGAACATCCGAAAGGGACAAGCACGCTCTTGGACCAACGAGGAGGAGGAGGAGGAGGAAGAGCAGGAAGATTCACCACCGCCATGAGGTTTCCTTCCCAGAGAAATGCGATGGCTGTTTGGTGCAAGGCTGCAAGATACTGTCGGTTTGAAATGGACCTTTTCACTTCGGAGCGGTACACAACCCTGCCAACGCAACGGCAGGAAGGGAAGTGTGAGCAGCTGAGTTGCAAACACACTGCCCTTAAAGACACAACCCCGGGCCCCCCAGCCCCCCGCCCCATTCCCTGCGGGCAATGGAAGTCGGCACCTCCAGCCTCCCTTTGGTGTTCTGGCTGCTGAGCCAGGAAGCTCCAAGGGGGTCCGGGATGCCCCAGGCCCCAATTCACACCTGCTCTTGGCCCCCCTGCACCCTCAAAAAGGGCCAGCCAGGCCTCCCCTCCCTCCCCCAAAGAGGGCCCCCACTGTTAGAGGAGCCGGGTGGGGCGCAGACTCACGGCTGCCATCGGCTTGCTAGACCCCCGCTTGCTCCACCCCGAAGGGAAGCTCCGGGTGCCTGTAGCTCAGCAGGACGTCGGTGACGCAGGTGGAGGGGTAGCAAGAGGCGTTGAGATGCTGGCTGCCCTCACCCAAGCCGGGCTGCTCCTGGCCTTCCAGGTGTTCCCCACCATCTGGGGGGGGGGAAGGAAAGTGAAACCCCCTTCCTGGCTGATGGGTTCAGCTGCCATCCAGCCAGCCCAAGGCAAAGGGAGAGCTGCCCTCCTGGGGCCACAAGCCGGAGAAGCCCCCCGCCCCTCCAAGGTCCTCCCTAGCATTGTGTCTCTGGCACTCACCCCTGCTCTCTCCCTCAGGGAGGGGCTGGCTGCCCACCAGGGAGGTCTGGCTGAGAACAGCATCGGCCATCCGGGCAGAACTAAGTGCTTTCCCTGCCATGAGGCTCATGCCCAGCAAAGGGTCCAGTTGCACCTGCAGCAGTCGGGGGGGGGGGGGGGGGGAGGGGGATAAGAGAGGGGAACCCACCCACCCAGCCCCGCTCACAGCACAAGCAAGGGGCTCGGGCATTGCCCCAGCCAGGCTCTCCTGCCCCCAACGCACGTAGGCATCGTCACTGTTCTGGATGGTGTGGTGTCTCTGCAGGGGCCGGGATCTGGGGTGCGTGCCAGGAATCATTCTCACTGGGTACGCCGTGAGCCCCTCCGCATCGGCCATCTCCATGTGCCCGGGCGAGGTCCTCTCCTGGCCACCGGTGACCATGGGATCTGGATGGGCGAGGCAAAAGAGGTCAGGAGCCCAGGAAAGTCTCCCAGCCAGCCTGGTCTTCTGCCCCTGGAGCTCAACCGGGGGACAAGAAAGGCCGTCTCCCGATCCAGCCAGGAACCGGCCGGGCCCTTCTGGGTCGCCAAGGGGATCCAAATCAGGGGTCCTGGCCACTTAAGGTCAGCAAAGGCCATGGCAGTCAAGGAGGGCGTTTCCCGGTGGCCGCCTGGGCTGCTGCTTCTCCTTCCGCTTCTGGCCATTGTCGGGTCATCTTCCCTTCATCCCAAATCACTCCCCCCCACCCCCATCATGAGCAGTCAGGCCCCCTGCTTGCCAGAACACCTTGCCAAAGCCCCGCTCTGGCCTCCCACTGCCCCTGCCAGACTGACCTCCACGTAACTGTAGCAGCCCCTAGAACGCCCCCTCCCCTTACCTGCTGCTCTTCCAGGGCTCCAAATCCAGCTCACCTCCCCCCACCCCCACCCCCACCCAGCAGTGCTGGGAGGCCGTGCCCCGAGAACCACTGCCCCCCTCCTGAAGGAAACGCCGGGGCCGCAGAAATGCCAACCCCGCCCCAGGGGAGGAGAGGGCCGCCTTCCCCCTTCAGCTGAGCCACAGAGAGGGCCTTTCTGTCCACAAGGCACCCCTGGAGAGGGGCTCTAGCCGGCCCCTCGCGGATGGGAGACGGCCTTACCTGGGCAGGGCACTTCACTCCGACAGAAGGGGGAGACGGCCTGGGGCCGATACAGGTGGGCTCCCAGCTCTGGCTCACCCTTGGCAGGCCCAAACAAAGAGTCCGAGTCCCCAGGCCCCCCGACGCTTAAGAGGAGCCGTGTCTCGGGGCAGCCTTTGGTCTTGTGGCCTGGGAAAGGGTCCCTGGGCCCCTCGCACAAGCAGTCCGCCGCCTCCTCCTCCTCCTCCATGCTCTCCGAGTGCAGCAGGGCCGAAGGCGGGGCGTATCCGCGGACCGCCCCCGAGACGTGGGAGAGACAGTCCTGTCCCCTGACTTTCAAGAGGGGCTGGGGGCTGGCATGGGGATGGTAGAGGTCAGTGTTTTGGTAAGGCAAAACCAGGGGAGGCCGGTCAGAGAGTTTCTGGGCCATGCTGGGGAGCCCCTGTCCCGCCTCCCCTTGGCTCATCTGCCGGAACAGCTCCTGGAAGTCCTGTTGTTGCTGCTGTTGCTGTCGTCGCTTGATCAGCTGGGCCACCTCCGCCTGGGGCAGCCGCAGGTCCGGGTGGCCGGCCAGCGAGTGGCGGGGAGAAAGCAGCCCCTGCAGGATGGGGGGCACTTGCTGGCGCCGGCTGTAGTCTGGCGGGGTCGGGGACAGCAAGGCCTGGTGCAGGGCGGAGGCCGCGTAGTGCTGCTGCTGGCTGCTCTGGGGGAAGCCCGGGAACTGCTCCAGGAGCGGCACCTTCAGGGCTGGGGCCGGAGGAAAGCCGGCGGGGGCCGTGGGGCCGAAGCTGCTCGGAGAGACGCGGGACGACTCAGGGAACAGTTGAGGGTGGAGGTGCGCCTGGGTGTAGCCTGTGGTGGATGGGTACCTGCAAAGGGGGAGGAGGGAGCCCCCAGAGGGGTCAGGTCAGAGGGGGCCGTCTGGATCGTTGCCCGGGCCAAGCGGATGGGGGAGGCCCGTTCTGCTCATAGCCTGCAGGGCCAACTATGCCTTCAGCCAGCTGGCACGGCCATACCTGTGGGAGGACTCGGCGCTGTCTGCGCTGAGCTGCTTAGACAGGGGTCGGTGTCCGTAGGTCAGGGAGGCCATCAGACTGGCACGATGGTGCATCTGCAGCGGACTGGCGCTGGGGGGCATAGGCATGCCCCGCCCGCCCTGCAGAAGGCTGCTGCCCATGAGATCGCCAGGCTCCTGCATCGGGAGAGGGACGGGCTGCCCCGGCTGCGGCATGCCCAGGCAGGGCAAGGCCAGGTTAGGGGGCGGGGAGCGGTTCCCAGGCTGCTGGAAGATGTTGCTGTGCGGAGGTGGAGGTGATGGGGTCCCGCCCTGGAACGGGGTCTGGGAGGCTGAACCTGCAAAGAGTAGAGCCCTCCTGACAAGCGAGTCCCGACCCCCTCCTCCCCAAAAACTGCTGGCACTGCCTGGGCAGCAGAGAGGCCCCGTGGAGCAAGCCCAAATTCTGCCCGGCAGCCGACACCTACTGTGGGTCTGGAGCAGGCTGCTGCTAACGGGCGGAGGGCTGCTGTCTGTCTGCTTGAAGAGATGATTGCTGGGGTGGCTTGGGGGTGGGCTGGAGGGCTGGATCTGTAATCTAGGTGCCCAAAGAAAGAAGTCAGAAGGATCCCCTGGGTGAGCCGGTCCCTCCCTCCCTCCCTCTCGCTGGCCAGCTCTGGACCTTCCCTACCCCAGCGAGACCCGAAGCAGAACGCCGGAACCTCAGAGCAGAAGCCCTGCCCTGCTGGGACTGAACCCCTCTAGTCCAGCAGCTGTTCTGCCAAGGGCACAAGGAAGCCCAGCAGCTCCCCCAGGCCAAGAGCCGCCGATCCCCAGGACTTCCAAGAAGGGTCCAACCTGATGGCCAGAACCAAATCTTTTGGTACCAAATTCTAATGTTTAAGTAATAAATTCAGGCCCAGAAAATGAAAGGCAGGGTTTTCCCCCCCCCAAAGCCCAAACCCAGGAAAGCATTATAAAACAGAGAGCTCTCCAAGGACAACAGCTCCAAGCTCAGCTTTATTCAGCCGAGGACGATTAGCCAGTTGCCATTGTATTGCTGTGCTCGGCAACTTCTCTGCCTACTTCCTGCAGTCTTTTCCCACTGAAAGGGAGCAGGGCCACAACTCCCCCTGAGGATCCTGTCAGCTGAGAGACTTCAGCCAGGACTTCCTTCCCTGCCCTGAGATCTGCCCCAGAAGGCCCCCGTTTCCCTGTGGGAGGTGTGGGGAGAAGGGGCCTGAAGGCAGGCAGGGCGGAGGCTTGGCTTACCTCTGGAGCTGGTGAGTGAGCAGAGCAGGCTGGTTTTCACTCGCTGCTTGCAAGGGTGGGGAAGGCTGTGGCGGACGGATGCAGTCCTGTGCAGGGAGCAGAAGAGGAAGGACAGAGGGGAGTGCGCTGAAGGGGGGCTCAGCAATGGGCGAAAGGAGAGCCGCTCCTGCATCACAGCTGCCCTGGGATTCAGCAGTCGGCCCGGATACCTGCAGGGCAGCCAACTCTGCAGAAGGTTGGGCGGGCGGAAGTACTGCCCCCCGTCCCCCTTCTCCTATGCCCCCCCACCTGGATCTGCTGATGGAGAATCTGGTGGTGCTGCTCCTGCTGGTACAAGAAGTGCTGCTGCTGCGTCTTCTCCAGGGTCCTCTCGTCCATGTGGCCCCCGTACATCTTCTGGAGCTGCTCACACTCCTGAAATAAGCCCTGCTGAGACTCAGCCCTGCGCAGAGCCAGAGAGGAGGGGCGGCAGCAGGCCTGGCCTCGGGGAAGGGCAGCTGGGGTTACCCAGGACGGCAGGCCCAGAGGCAGCTCCCTCTTCAGAAGAAGCCGCCCGCTGCTCACCCCGCTCTGCCTGCAGAGGAAGGCCTGAGGAGCCTCTTGGGCATCCCCGTCACACTCCCTCCCACCCTTCTCCGCAAGCACCCTTGGGGCTGCCAGCCAGAGTAGGGAGTCCACTGAAGCTTCCGGCAGCTTCCTTGGCAGAGGGCAGCCAGAGAGGTCCAGCAGCAGCCGCTGCCTGGCCAGCAATAGCCTTGCGCACCAGGAACCCTGAACCGAACCCTGGCAACTCTCCAGGGAAGAAGAAGAAGGGAGTTCCTCCGGGCACTACAAAAGATTCTGGGCCCAACAGCGAGAAAAGTGACCAACGGAAGATGCCGCCCTCCGGCCTCCAAAGGCAACCCTGCAGATCAGCCGCCCACGAGGCCATCCAGCCTGGTTTTGCTCTGGCAAAGAGGCCCAGCTGGTTCTCCCACGCTCGGCCCTCTACCTGCTGGAGCTGCTTGATGCTGCTGTGGTTGCCCATCTTCTCCAGCTGCGCCTTGAAGGCCTGGATGCTGGCTGCCCCATCCGAGAAACGGCGCACTGGGGAAAAGCGCTCTGTGGGGAGGTGCAACGTGTTCGAGTCCTTGTAGACGTAGCTGGGGACACACAGGGGAGGAGGAGGAGGAGGAGGAGGAGGTGGTTAGGAGGAGCAGCTGGACCCCAGGGCCATTTCCCCAAAGTCCAGCCTCCCCCATCCACTCCTCCCCCACAACAGAACAGGAGCCACTTGGGACGAAAGAATCTGACTGCTGGCTGCCTGCCAAACATCCCCGACTCATCTCTTATTGGCCAGAGCAACTACTGGCAGTGAGGACTCCAAAGCCATGTCCATGGGGGGGATCTGGCTTCAGGGCCTTTCTGGCCACCTCCTGAACTCCCAAGGACATGGGGGAGACGAGCTGGGGGGTCTCCGCAGCCCCTGCCCCTGATGCCATCTTTCCAAGACCGGGAAAAAGCATTTGGCTTGTGCAGCGCATGCTTCTTCTCTTTGCCACAAGAGCCCAGAAAGGCTGCAACTGATCTTAACTACAAGAGGAGCAGAAAGGAGCTGTCGCTGTTTCCCGATCATCTTTAGCACATTGCAAGGTGCTGAGACCAATCTCCAGGCACAAGAAGGTGGTAGGACTGGCAGAAGAGAAAGGCTTGGCCAGGCCTAAGGCCCCTCAGCTCCAGAACAGACTATCCGGAGGTATCTCCATCAGGGTCCGGCCTTCAGACGAACGTATCCCGGTTGGGGCTGATGGGCCTGCTTAGCCAGCAAGGTCCAGGCTAAGACATCTAAGGTCTCCAGAGAACTGCCGGGAGGGATTTAAAAGGCGCTTTCCCTGGGAGGCCCTGGATGAGGGCAACTGAACGGAGTTTCAAGGCAAAGAAGAGACGTTCCTGGACAGGAAGCAGGCCAAGACGGAATCAGGCTGGCCTTTGGGCGCACTCATCCTAAGCAGTTACATGGAGCCGGCCCTGGCCACGGAGGCCAACCTTCTCTTTGCAACCTGGCCTGGGGCTACCTTTGACGACTCCTGGGAAACATGGGCACGGCCAAGTTCCTCTGGTCCTGCCCACACTGCCCTGGTTCCCAGTTGCTTCCTTGGGCACTCGCCCCATGGCCTAAGCCTCCCTCTTCAGGAATGGGTTTCCCCCAGTGGCCCCGTGGATTGCAGGAGAGGCCCTTTCTCCTCAGCGTTGGCTTTGGGCTTCTTGTCTTGCAAGCACTCCCGCCTTGGGCCTACCCCGAACGCTGTGTGAATCTGAGTGACATGCATGATTTGGACAGCTAGCACAGAAATCTTTCAACGAATGACTGAAGTCAGCCGAACCATCCCATTTTTTCTTGGACTGAGGAGAAGGGAGAAAGAGGAGGGGCCAGGGACAGCTCTGTAGAGGCAAACCCCACCCAGCTTCTCCGCTCCTGTCAAATCCATGAAGTCAGAGCGGCTGAGTGGGCTCCGCCTGGCAAAGGGCTTGTGGGAGGCAGGGGCCAGCTCCTCACTTCCCCAGCCCAGATATCCCACCCTCAACATACCACCTCCAGGGCACTGCAGGCCTCCCCTTCCCTTTGCCTCTCCTGAACGAGGCTTGATTTCCAGATTTCTTCTCCTCCCCCCCAACTCAACAATGGCAGATTTCAAGTCACTGGGCC
This sequence comes from Ptyas mucosa, assembly GCA_012654045.1. Classification (NCBI taxonomy): domain Eukaryota; kingdom Metazoa; phylum Chordata; class Lepidosauria; order Squamata; family Colubridae; genus Ptyas; species Ptyas mucosa. The sequence goes on from WNWU01000071.1 coordinate 3,957,122, forward strand.
ATCTCTGTAGGTGCCTGGGAGCCTTGCATGCCACAGCCTCCATGCAGCTACTCTCCATAATGCCTGCCTCCTCCCCCCCCCCAGCCCCCTTCCTGTTCTACAGCAATGCAAGGGCTGTGGCTGTGGGGGGGGGGGGCAGAAGTGAGCCCTCCACAAAGGCTTTCAGATGGCCCTTCATGGCATCCTGGGGCCTAGCAGAGCGGAGGGAGGGACGAGGCGGCCCAGAGCAGCTTCAGCCAGCAGCCCAGCTGAGTCACAGAAGGGGAGGACTCTTATCTCTGCCCTTTGTCTCGGCTTCCAGCGTGGCACCCATGTGGCCCCAGCTGGCTCAGAGTCCACCTGCTCCACCGGTGACATCATGCTCTGCCCGGGGAGACCACCAGCTCCCCTCAAGACATGGGGCGGCTCAGCGGGGGCAAACGAAGGCGAGTGAGAGAGAGGGAGCAGAGCCCCTCCTGCTGGCCTTCCCAGGGAGGGAAAGGAGTTTTGCACCGTCTCGTCTCCGGCAACAATGTCCAAGGCTGAGAAGTCATTTCGCAATGATCAACGGTCAGCATTGCTGCCTCTGCCCCTTCCACTCTCCCTCCCCCTGGAATTTTAGCCTGGAAGAACTGCAGGCCAAGAGGCCACTCTAGTACAAATCCCCTGAGCGAGTTGTTGACATGGACAAGGTTCAGAGGTGGTTCTCCGAGGGTGGCCTGGAGAGGCAGCCCCTGTGTCAGCACAAACACAGGCGGTTGGGTGCTCTGACCATGTCGTCGTCGTCCCCCCCCCGTCCCATCCCCCGTCCTGCTCACAAATCAGAGTCTATCAAGCTGCTGATGCTGTTGCTGAGGTGGCAGATTTCCAGCTCCACCCTGGATCCACCGAGTCAGAGTTGGCAGGCGGCCATCCACTTGGCCAGCTGCCCACCAAGCTGCCTTCCGGGGGGCTGACAAAGCCCCTGCCTCTGCTATGTTGAGGGGCTCAGCGCTGACCTCCGCCCGGCGAGGCCCAAGGGGACAGGGAACTTGAGAGGCCACCGGCAAGCGGAGAGCGGCAGGCATCTGGGCCACCTGCAGGAGCTTCTGCCCTCCTCTGAGGGGCAGCTTCCCAAGCGTCCGGTGCCGCTACTCACCGGTGCTGGTCAGGTGCCACGTGTGCGGCCCGGGAGCGGAAGGGCTGCTGTCCGAGCTGCCTCTGCAAGTCGGGCGGGATTTCCGCGGTGGGGTTGGTCATGGCCAGGGTGTGCCTTTTTGACCTATTGGCCAAGTATCTGCAACGAGCGGGAGCAGAGGAAATGAGCGGGAGCCCCTCTGGAGGAAAGGCAGCGCCCGGGACCTCCTGAAGGCAGGTGGGCGGCGGCGGCAGCGGTGCCAGCAGCAGCAGCAGCAGCAACAGGGGGGGCAGCCTCTTGCCCACCTCTCTATAGCCTTGTATGAGGGAGGGGGCACAGAGAGGCAGAGAGAGAGAAAGAGAGAGAGCGAAAGGCCGGCCATTTCTGGCACAGCCCCACTCTGGAGAAAGCGGAAGGGCCAGAGAATTAAGCCAAGCAAGTGGAGATGCGAGCAGGCTCACCCAGAAGGAAGGAGGGGCAAGGAAGGCTACCTCAACACCCGTGCTGGGCCCCCCAAGGAGGGCAAGGCTGGCAGGAGAACCAGCAGAGTTCAAGGGCTGATGGGGCACAAAGGGTCAGAGAGGCCCAGCCTTTCAGCCCGGCAGAAGGACGCCATCAAGGCAGCCCATCCAGTGCAGGGCTGGAAGGGACAAATGAACGCCTGGTGCCTTTTCCTTCCGCGTGGGGCTGCCTCGGGAGCACCTGACCCACACCTATGGCTGCAGGTGGGGCCAGGCTGAAAGGAGGCTGCTGGCTAGCAATGACCAGGCTTCAGCTAACCGGGATGCCAACCTATGACCCGTAAGCAAAACAGGAATCTGCCCCAGAGAGGGGAAGGCTGGGAAGGGCCGGCCTGCCTACCTAGACCGGTTTTCCCCATTCTCTGGTAACTGGCGGGAGGGCAGGAAGAGGGCGCATCAAAGGAAGGACACGTAGGGCAAGGCAGCCATGAGGAGCACAGCAACAACGCTTCCCTCGGCCACACCACCATGTACACACACACACACACACACACACACACACACACACACGCATCCAGATGATCCAGGAAGAAGCAGAAGATGACATTAGTGGCCACTGCACAGGCCAGCCCTGCCCCATCTGTGGTTTTTTTTTGGGGGGGGGGGGGGGGGGTGAAGAGGGCCATTTTCTGACCCGCTGCTTGCTCTGTTCTGAGCCTCTGGGGAGCAGCCTTGCCCAACAGGAGAGCCCACCCTAAACAGCCTCTCTAGCCCGTCAGGTTCAGGTGGGGAGGAAAGGCTCCCCCTAGAGCAGCCACCTGGCCTGGGATGATCAGTGAAAGGGAACCGAAGAAGCCAGAGGGATTCCGCTCAGGCAGCCGATGACTCAACCCCCGGCTAAGCGAGGGAGGGAAGGCGCACCGCTCAGGGCAGAGCCAGGCCTGCACGAGGAAGAAGGCAAGATCCGTTGGCCGCCTTGTCGTTTACAACTTCTTCAGCCAGCAGGCGCCTTTCCGTGATGTCACAGGAACCATCAAAAAATCTCATCTCTTATTTTAAAATTGCCTAGATCTTGCAAGTTCTCATGGGAGATTTTAAAAACGAATCTGAGAGGACCTCTGCAAAGGTTGACGGGGGAAACACGCCGGTATCAGCTCTACGAAAGGGTTGGCTGGAGCACCTCCAGGTTGCCTTCCCTCTTCAAAAGCAAGACGTGAGAAAGATCCTTTTCTGCTAGAGTTCCCGGGGAGGTTCCGCTCGCTCTGGTCCCACTCTGAGGTCAGGCAGCCTTTAAAGCGGCCTCACCGGAAGGACCTTCCTCTCCTCTGCTCACCAGGCAGCCTCTGGGGCAGATGGCCGTAGAGTGGCCACCTTAAAGGTTCCTCTGTGCTCTAATGACGTCCCGGCTGTCCCTTCCCGTTCTCTGCTCCCACGAGAAAAGAGTAGCCTCACTTCCAAAGGAGCCTCTGTCCTAAGCATGGGCCAAGTGGCCTGGGAGTCAGGCCGGCCAGGTGCCCAACTGCTCTTATTGCAAGAGAGGCTCAGCAGAAGATCCCGGGCTGCAATCCAAACCGACACCGAACCTTGTAGCACTTTAAGGACTTACCAAAGACTTTGGGGGCCGTAACCCATTTCATCAGATACCCTAAATGCTCTAAAATGCTAGTGTGCCTTTAAACGGCAGAAAGGCCCCTGGGGGAGTTATTATCCCTTCCTTTGATTTCTATAGCTGTTCATCTCAACCAGTGGCTCTTGTTTTTACCACAACAGCCTAATACCCCGAGCTCTGGGAATCAGCAGTCAAGACCACTGCCAGCCTTTCCCAGCGCAGAAGCCCTTCGGCTGTAGGAAAGAAAGCTGCTGGGCACCAGCCAGGCAAATGCTGGGTGCCTCCCCTGGAGCATTATACTTACAGAAGGCAAGTGCCCTTCCCCTCCGGTCAGTGCAAAGAGGTTAGTGAGAGAGAGGAGGGCAGGTCCAGGCAGCAGAACCCCTCAGCTCCCAGGGAAGCAAAAGCAAGCGGAAGCCACCGGGAGGAGGTGGGAGCGTTACCTCTGCACGGCTTCCTGGTCTGGCTCCCCGTCCGAGCTCTCCTCGTCCACGGGGGTCACAGCAGGCACTGCCTGAAGGGAGACAAGATCACTGGCTGGTCCCCCTCGGAGGAGGAGGAGGGCAAGGCAGAACAAGCGGCCCATCCCACAAGGGAGCTTCACCGCCAAGGGCTCAGGAAACAGGGCGGCAACACCAAGGCCCACCAGCCCTCCCCAGGACCCAGGCTGGATGAGCAGGGAGGAAAGCCAGTTCAGAGGCCTCCTCCACCCATGACACAAGCAAGCACAGCCAAGGAGTCCCTTCTGGTGAGCCACGCATGGAGAGGGGTCCCTAAGGAAGTCGGGGCTTACGGGTGTCATGGTTACGAGGGGAGATGGGCCTCGAGGACGCTTCAGGAGCTGCTGGGCGTGCAACTGGATGTTGGCTCCCCCGTCGGAGGCCCTCCGCCCCAGCGGCCCCATCCCATTCAGCAGCTGCAGCGTTGGCGGCTGCAGCAAAGACTGCTCCTGCAACAAAGCTTTCTCTCACTGCCGCTCTCTGCTCAGCTGCCCCTCTCAGGCCGGGACGGGCGCTCTCTGTGCCCCCCTCTCAGCAGCCGGGCTGAAGCACCCAGAGGAAGGGAAGGTACCTTGTACTCCAACTGGCCGGTTGGCTGCAGGTGTTGCATGGGAAGCATGTTGGCTGCCATGTTCACATTTGGGGCCACCTGCAGGAACGGGGCCTGTGGGGCGATTCGCGGGAAGCCGGGGAGCAACTTCTGCAGATCCTCCATCACCTCAGTTCTGCCAAAAGGAAGAGACAAGCGCTTGGACACCAGAAGCTGGAGACCCCGGCACACCTGCCTTTGGGTTCCACGGCTTCTTGGCCAAACTGCTGGGGGAGGGGCTGAGAAGCAATCCCACTAATAGGCCCAACTGTTACTCAGAAGGGGCTGAAGCAGGGGGCGGGGGTGGAGAGGGTCAGCACAGCTCACCGAGGATCAGCCACACCAACGGTGTGTCTTCGCATGGAGAGGTAACGGACCAGAGCTTCGGGAGATGGCTCCTCTCCTTCATCGCTATCCAAGTTCATGGTACCATCCGTCTGTAAGGGAAAAACCCCAGAAGAAGGAATGCAGGAGCCTCCGGAAGAGAAAGGAGAGACCCCGAGAAGAAGCCCTGGATGGAAAGGCCCTTACCTCGACTATCTGGTTGTCTGGGTTAATGAGCTGCACTTGTGGGACGCTGAGGCTCACGGGGTTGCCAGCAGGTTCTGCCTGTAAAGCAGACCCACCACCCAAATACTGAATGCCCTGGGTGACGAGGCCCTGCCCCTCTTGCTCTGCCACCGAGAGCTGCCTTGCCCCAGGTTCCCCACACACCCCCAAACCAGGCCCCCTACCAGGCCAATAGTGGCTTTGCTCAAGAGGGGTGGGCAAGACCATGGGAGGCCTCAGTCTGGGCTGGAAACAACCCAGGAAAGAAACTTCTAAGAGCTCCGGTTAGAAGTATTCTCAGAAGAGAAATTAAGTCCGTCTCTGACTTTCACAGAGAAACGGGCAGCGTTTCCTCTCTTTTTCTCTGGAGAGGCCTGCCTCTTTTGTGGAGAAGGGGGGGAGCAGTGGTTTCTGTCCCATAAGCCACTCCAGCCGGGGAGAAAAGGAATTCTCACAGGGAACCCTGCTTCAGTTTGGCGGTGACAAAGAAAGGCCCCTCTGCAGTACGTGCTCCATCCACCCCAGGGAAGTCCTCCTGACGCCCAGCTTGCCTTCCCTTGGCTGGGCCACACTGGAGCCCTGCCCACCCCAGAGCTCGGCAGGTAGTCAGACAGAGGGCAGAAAGGACACCACAAGGAACCCAGCCACAGCTGCTCATCCCTCCACACGGTGTCCCATCTGCCAAGCCAGAGCAAGAGAGCCATTCCCGGTTCACCGGAAGCTCCTAGGCAAAAGCCCCCCAGGTGCTGTGAGGCCAGGGACGAGAGACCCTTCTCTGGACTTTGCGCTTGCTGGCTGCCCAGCAGCGGAGCCGCCTCTGGCCCAAGACTGACCTGGAGACTGGCAGGTGCTGGAAAGGTCAGAGTCCGGGGAAGGCTGGGCAAGGCCGAAGTACGCAGGGTTTTATGCCTCTTCTGGCGATCACAAAGAAGGCTGTAGATTGCACTGTAGTGGTCGTAGGCCTCGGTCCTCAATGACTAGGAGGGCACAAAAGCCACAGGTCACTCTTCCCTGCCCCCAGAGCGTGCCTAGAGGTCCCCGAAGGGCCAGTGGCCTTGGTACCTGGAGGGTGCGCTCCTTATCCAGCCCCATCTCCGCCATGGCCAGCAGCACCTCCTCATTCAGGGGCTCCAGCTGCCTCTCGGCTTTCAGCTGCTGACATTCTGTTATTAACTGTAAAGCAGAGAACTTTTTCAGGGCTGCTTGTTCCCACAAGAAGAAAAAGTACAGATCCTCAAAGGGAGGAGTGGTTGCAGCTTATGAGCTGGCGGAGCAGGACGTCGTCCCCCTCTCCCCCCGCCCGAGGAAATTTCCCAGCCCCAAAGAGCTGAGAAATGAGAAAGCAAGGCCGGCAGGGAAATCAGCCCCAGGGACCCCACTGGCAGGAACAAGCCCCTCCCCTCCCCTCCCCCTCCCTTCCCTTGTGTGCATCTGCTCTAGGGCTGGCCCCACCTTTACAAAGTCCCCTTTACGCTGACCTGGTCGCCCAACCTACCCCACCTGCTTTTATACCCAAACGTCTTATGAAAGCCAGGAAAATGAAGGAACTCACTGTACTGAAGTCGGTGTCTGCTTCCCCAAGCTTCATCCACTTGTGCTTGCAGATCTGCTCCATGGAGAGCCGTTTGCTCGGCTCCAGCACCAGCATGTGGCGGATCAAATGTTCACACTCTGCAAGAGAGCAGCCGGGATGGGACAGGAGGACACGCGCCATGGGAAGCTCCTGCATCCCCCGAGGGTCCCTCCTTTGCCCTTGGATCTGCGGCTTGATGCGATTCTCAGAACGTGAGTTGGCCCGCACCAACTCGCTCTCCTACTGCAAAGGGCAGGCACCCCGAGCCCCTACTCCACCAGCACCCCACGGCCAAACTGTGGTGCTGCAGGCCCAGGAAAGGGGTCCAATGCCTTGCTGCGAGGACCCCCCAGAAGCAAAGCCCTTTTTACACGGCCCATCTGCCCACCGCTGACGCTAGTTCTATGTTTGTTACCCTCCTCCAGAATCCAAGAAGGACGGATACTGATCCAGCACAGAGGGAGCCTTAGTCTGGCAGGCCAGCCCCCCACATTCTCTCCTTCTGTGTGTCAGGGGGGTTGACCTTCCATCCATCCTGTGTTGTCTCAAATGCTTCACCTGCATTTCCCCCCCACAAAAACTCCACGAAAAGGGGGATGACAAAAAATTCCACCAAGTTCTAGACTGATACCACCATTTTTCTACGGAAGGAAGTCTTCTGCCTCTATCAAATCACTGAGGTTCATCTGATGGGCCCATGTAAACACAAGGCCAAAGCAGGAAGGTTCCAGAACCGGGACCCAGAAGACCAAGAGCAATTGGCCCAGTAGTTTGACCATCTCATTCCTGGCAGGAATCAGGGGAACAACAGAAGCAGCCTGCTTGCTCAGGGCTTGTGTGCTGAAGGTGACTTGTAGGTGAAAGCACCATTGTTCCAAAGCTGAGCCCGGCTGGGACATTCCCTGGCCTGATCCTGGGCCTGCCTAAGGCTGCCCCTCCCTCCCTTCCATGGCAGAAGACATATAAGTTCTAATTAATCAGACCACAGGAAATCATTTTAACACAGTTCTGCAGTAGGCAGAACTAAATTCCACCCACTGAATGTTAGACGATGGCTTCCTGCTCACAGGAGGAGGAAAGGCAGGGGAGCCTCAATTCCCGTTTATACGGGGTGGGTGGGGGGCGGGTGGTGGAGGTGGTGGTAGAGGCAGGCAGGGAAGTCTCACGGAGGCTTTTCAAGCTTGCATCAACATAATCTGCTTTAACATTTCCCCAGCTCGGTCCTCTCCTGGTGTCTCACTTCCTGCAAAACTAAAAAGCATCAGAAAAACTAATCGTGGCCTCCTCCCTCTTTCCCACCTGGGGGAGTAGAGCGGGGTAAGACTCTGGGCCAGGCAGGGGGTCCTCAAGGCAAGCAGCAGCTTGGAAAACAGGAACTGGCCACAATCACCGCCTGACTTTCCCACTGAAGCAAAAGAGACCAAAGAACAGCCGTGCACAGAAAGGCCCAAAATGGGCTTTTGGATCACTCCGAATTTCAACAAATTGTACGCTCTGATAAGCCTGTGCCTGGTCCAGTCAAGCGCTTACTGTTGTAGCCCGTTTTTATCCTGGAGGAGGCAAAGGCAACAGCCTCTTTCTGCAAGCAACCATGTTCCAAATAGTGGGGGGGGAGGGGGGGTGAAGTGATACCCGTTTTCGGGCGCAAGCTTCTTAGGGCCCTGCTGCTTCAGCCAATAGACACAAGGAAGCAGAGCCCAGTTCCTGCGTGTCCGTCTGCACCCACCACCACCCAAACACATGGCCGGCATCCGTGCTCCGTACCTGTTGACATGAAGAACGGGATGCGGAACTTCCCGCTCAGCACCCTCGCCCGCAGGTTCTGCAGCGTGCTGCCATCGAAGGGCAGGGCCCCGCACACCAGCACATAGAGCACCACCCCAAGGCTCTGCAAAAGAAGAGGTCCTGAGTCCCCTTGGTTGGGCAGCGGGGAGGGAGGCCAGGGAAGCAAACGGACCAATTTCCCAGCCCAATGGCCAGAGGAGGCCATCCCTAAAAAGGCCAAGGCAAAGATTCCAGCTTTGAATGCTGGCTTCTTGAAGCCAACGAGGCCCTTTAGGCCGCTCCCAAGAGAGAAGAGAATGCCTTCACTACTTACCCAGATGTCCACTTTCGGCCCATCGTACTCCTTCCCTTCAAAAAGTTCAGGGGCAGCATAAGGGGGACTCCCACACCAGGTCTTCAGTAGCTGACCAGGAGTGAAGATATTACTGAATCCAAAATCTGGAAGAGAAGAAGGAAGGGCCGGTGATTTCCCACCAAACTGCCTATTGCCTAATGACCTGCACAAGAGCAGGTGGGCGTCCAGGGAGAGCAGCACGCAGAGCAATCGTCTGGCAAGAAATGCTGCGCCTGTGTCCCCCCTGGTTTCCCCACAACCCTCCAGCACAGCCCTTAAGGTGCCTCTCCTGACAGGAGCTGGTGATCCACCTCCCCCCCACCCCCGGCCTTTCGACCCCGTTCCCCCAAAAACACTTTCACTGGGTTTGTGCTGAATTGAATTTGCCAGTGTAATATTGTTGGGTCTGCAGATCCTTTTAGATCTCTTCCTGCTTCAGCCATTCCATGCAAAGCCCACCTTCCATCTCTACTGCAAGGACTGTTCATGAACTCCCCTCTTCCCTTCCTTTGCCTGCCAGTCCACGAAGGGGCCGCCTGTTTTGCCAGGAGATCTTTGGAAAGCCTGAGGTACAATGGATCACCTGCTATTTTGATGTTCAGATTTGCATCCAGAAGCAAATTCTCGGCCTTCAGGTCTCTGTGGACAATATGGTGACAGTGGCAGAAGTGCACAGCTGCTACTATCTGCTTAAACTTCTTCCGAGCCTCTTTTTCAGCCATTCGTCCGTGAGCCACCAGGTGATCTGAAGGAGAGGCGGGAGGGATGAAGCCGGTTAGACGTCTATTCTGGGCGAATGATGGGACATGCAAGGAAGTGACCTGGGGAGAAATTGATTAGGCCACCTGTGGAAGGAGACGCGGTGTAACTGCCAGCCAAAACTGCTGGTGGGGTAAACTGCTCTCTTGAACTTCAGCACGTTTTCTCCCAAATCGCCTGCAGGGAAAGAGCGAGGCCGATTTGCAGCAAAGGGTTCTCTCCTGTTGGAGCAGCGTCCCCAGGGGAATGCTCTCGGCCCGGCCCCAAGGGTGCCTACCAGCCCTTCAGGCACTGACCGGAGCAGCTTCCGAGGCTTCTCGACACGACCAGGCTCGGCCTTGCCAAGGCTTTTGGGGAGAAGCCAAAGAGAAACCTTTCTAGGCAAGAAGGATGGCCCCACAAGGCATGGCCGCCATTTTAGATCCCACTCCACCTCTCACACACACACACACCCAAGGGAAACAATAGTACCCAAGCTGCTCCATTTAGCGTCCCATGGGGTGGCAAAAACTGCCATTGTCATGCAAGAGTGAAGGAGATTGTGGGAGACACCCCCACGAGCCCATCTTGCACCAATGGGGAAAGCCGTGGGAGGCAGTAATGGAAGACAGAATAGACAAGGGCCCTATCTCTCCTCCACTGCCTCTCAGGCCACGGGTGGGGGTGGGGGTGGGGCAGAAAAACCAGGCACCCTGCAACACACAGCAGAGAGCAGGAAGGTGACTGAGCTCAGCAAAGATTGGGGGGGGGGGGGGGGGGGGGGGGGGGGGGGCACACTTGGGGGAGTGCATGGGATAAACATCTTCCTCGTGCCTCTGACCAAAGAACACAGGGGAGGGGAGAGTAGCCATCGGACTGATCCCTAAGAAGTCCTGTAATAAAAAGTTGGGAGTAACCAGCTTAATGCTCATCTCAGATGGAGCTGCCAAGGACGCTCTGGGCTTAATGGTTTTGGCAAAACTTTTATTCTCCCCACCACCCACCCACCCCTCAGTGAAAAGAGCACCTGGCCTCCCTGGCTGGGACAAAAAGGAGCTGAACCTTCATATGGGGGGGAGGGGGAGGGGGAACGACACCCCTTCTGCAACTGGACCTCTTTGTCCGGATGCACGCTGAGGATTTCTGCTAACAAAGCAACCTACAACATCCGGTGTTTGCTCTGGGCAGCCTTAGGCATGCTGGTCACCTCCACGAAGGCTGAGCTGCTTTTGAGAGCGATCAGGCCAGCCAGTGCAGACAGGCCTTTGCCCAAGCTGAGGGGCCCCGATGTCTCATACTCCCCTTTTTCTCTGAGAAGCCTTTCCAGGAAGAGGAAGCCTAAAGGGCCAGCGAGTGATGGCGTCCCGGGCGATTCCTGGATCCCCCACAGTCCAGGCCCCAGACCGGAGCTGGGCCACTGAAACAGCTCCCCCCGCCCCCCCTGACATTTGCTCCTACCATAATCGGGACTTCTTTGGAATGGCAGAGCAGGTTCAGTCAGCCTGCCCACGGGGAAAGGGGAGCTGGGCAGAGCATGGCAAGTGAGGAAGGGCATCCTCCACACGAGAGGGAAGAAGAGGGGCTGGGAGGGTCTCGCATAACCAGGGAGGGCAGCATGCAGACAGAGCCAGGAAGAGAATGGCAGCACTGGCTTTCCTGGACCTCGGGGAGCTGGCTAGGCCCCAGGGCCGGCAGCAGGAAGATGGTGCCCGGGCCACTGAGAAGGGCGGGCTTTCCTGGGCTCTTCATCTTGGCAACTCGCCCTGCCAAGAGGGGCTCCCCAAAGCCTCCAGGCAGCTGCAGAGCGCCTCCCGAGAGGCTGCTGCCAAAATGTGACTTAATGTGATCCCAGATGAGAATGATAAAATACATAGGGGGTAACCACAGCAAACGTGTCCAATTATAACATATTTTAATTATATTTAAACTTTTAGTTTTTGCTCTGGCCCTGCCTCCTTTTTGGAATGCAGTGCAGCAACACGAGAAAGCCAAGCGTGGCTGTGGCCCAAGAAAAGGAGGGCCCCTGTGGGTCATAAAGGCTCAGGGTGGAGTCTCTTTATGGCCTCTTTATCAGCTGAAGCCACCTTGGCTCTTCCGTAGCCACTGCAACTTTGTCCTGTTAAAAATAAACCTGCCCAAGAAAGGAAGTGGCCTGGATGGCCCTGTTCTTGCGGCTAACCTGGCTTGCCAGATGGTTTCTGGTGCTCTGGGAAATTCAGCAGGGCAGCCCGGTAGGTCTGCTTGGGCTGCCCAGGGACAATTCTAGCTCCGTTGGCAGCTGACCTGCACCAAAGGCCAACATCCTTTGCGGGCTGTCGCTTTCCCCAAGTCTTCACATTCTGAGAACTTCGTTATGACAAGCCCCCTCAGAATCCTCCGCTCTTCCTTTCCTTTTACCCAAGTGCACCAGAGCTCACCAATCTCGCTTCCGCAGCAATTATGCAGCAGTGGAAACTTCCAAGACCAAAGAGCATCAGCCACAAAGTAAGGAAAAGGGCCAGCAGCTATTTTATTTACTGGAGTTGACCAAGTATATTTTGGTTGAATAAGGCAAACAAGGCACTTACCAAATATCTCCCCTCCGCTGGCATACTCCGTGACCAGATAAATCATTCTCTCCGTCTCCATGACCTGCACAAGGGCAGAAAAGCAGCTGATACGGACAGGCCCAGGACAGAACACCCTCGGCTAATCTGGCTTCTTCTTGGGAGGAGGGGTCCACAGAAGGGTTCCTCAGGGGACAGGCACCAAAGGCTCCACAGACTGATGGTCTACGGTTTATCTTCTATGCTCCCAACAAAACTGTTTTATTCTGAAGTCACTGTATCCATCTGAATCAGCAAGAGGCCTCTTGATTGTGGGGGCCAAAAGGAAGCCTTGCAGAAGCCAAGAGCCCACCTCCCCAGCGACACGCAGAGGTTCCCTTTGGACCCAAAGGAGCCCGAAGGTTGGAGGCCCCTCCTGCCCCTCCCCCAAAGTCTTTACCAACACGTTGCCTGTCCCCGTCTCAGTTACTCAGCCGCCAGACCTGATACAATCTGATGATATGAGGGTGGCACAGCATCTTCATAATCTGCACTTCTCGGAAAATCTTTTTGAGGTTCTCTTCATCCAGCTGAGTCTTGTCAATGATCTTTATTGCGACCTGAAAGGGCAAACATGAGAGTAGATATTAATAAACCCAGAATGGGCAGGTTGAGCAGAAGAATTGCTGCTCCTCACCGTCTGATTCATTCTGAGAACGTAAAGCTACCAGAGAGCAAGAAAAACGACTGGTCTATTGAACCGAATGGTTTATTTCTAACTCTGAATAACTTGCCAAGGTTGGGCCAAAAACCCTAATAGGTATGACAGAGATGCCAGCAACTTTCTATAAACTGTGCTCTGAATGGTGGCTTTCCATGAATTTAGTAATTTGAGGAAGTAATTTGAGGAATTTAGTAATTTGTATAAATTGATTGCATTCATCCGTAATGCCAAGCATTCTGAACTAGTCAAAGTGGCCTGATTCATATACTAATTTAAACCCAAAACAAGAAAACCACCTTATGTGCAGGAATCAGAGCAGGTGCTTGGGGGAGGGGGGGGGTGAGAATAGCAAATAGACTTTGTAAATACCTTAGAAACTCTCGAAGGTGTTATTTTTACAATGGAAGGGAACACAGATCATCCAATAAAACTTTTCTCTGCTCAAGCGTCTCGTTTTTAACCCAAAACATTCAGAAAACAAGACTGCCCTAGCCAAGAGTTCCATCTTGTGGAGCTTTCAACTGCCAAAAATCCATGCAGCACTCAGTTTAGAAACAGGGATGTCAGAAGGTGGTATTATGGGTTAGCTGAAGGGTTCTAGCCCTTGCCTAACAAGGCCAGGCATCCCTCCAGTCTCTGTCTTTGCCTTCGGCCTTGCCCCCCTTCCAAGATTGGCCTCTTGGTCTCCTGATTATCTATTTTGTGCTCAGAAGGTCTCTGGGCACCACTTGTGGAACAGCCGTTTTGGGTTGCCAAGGGCTTCCTTTTCTTCTACAGATGCCCCCTCTCTCAGCCCAGCCTGCCTACCCCACAAGGTTGTTTTCAGGGGGAAATGGGAAGAGTAAGCACAAGGTACCTTGACTTGAGCTCCCAAAGGAAAGCGGAGATCCAAGGTCTAATGTAAAATGAGTAAAATAAACTCAAAGTATCTAAGTTCCTGCAAATCCGAGTTCTTCAGCCCACCTCCCTGCCCTGCCCTGCCCTGCCCAGCCCAGCCCCAACTCCGCGGGCAGCTGTGGGAAGAGAGGCAGGGAGCCCACGAGAGGAATCAACCGTGAACGAGGCTGCTGGCAGGTCTCCACACTGCTCAGTCACTGATGCTCTTTGGTCCACCCCGTCCCAGCAGATCCTTGCTGAGACCTTCGCTCCGGTGCTTCCAGCCACCTACTTTCCTGCCTGGGTCTCTGTCACCATGGCGATTGCAATTCCACACAAAACCCAAATCTATGCCACTTTCCAAGGAGAGGAACTCTCTGCTTTGCCCTTCGGACAGCAAAATGTTTTACCATCAGCTCTTTCTGCCTTCTTGAGCCTTTTGCAGAGGCCGTCCCGGAGCGGTAGGTCATCTCTCTTGCCTCCCTGCTCAGGGCTTTCGTGATTTCGTGGCCCTTTTCAGGGGAAGAGGGGCCCTTTCCTCCCAACAAGCTGCTGATCAAGACCATAGGGCAGCTCTGCTCACTGGAGGGAAAGCAGGAGAAGGAAGGGAGAGCAAAGCTGGAAAAAACTGGCTTCATCGGGGAAACTCTCCTCCCCAGCCGAGGAAGCTTCAGCACAGGACAATAAAAGCCATCCTGCTCTCTGCTGAAGCCCCCAAGCGTGGGCAGGGGATGCAGGGTCTGGAGCACCTCCAGGAAAGCTCTGTGGGGAAGCAGGTGTGCTTCCACCTCTGGAAGTGTGCTACAAGGTCCCTTAATAAGCTTTGCTGCTGCTTTAAAAAAGCCAAGGAGGCAATCACTGAGGGAGCCGCCGGGTGGTTGACATCCTGACTAAAATTAAGGCTTTCTGTACGGAACCTTCGGCACTTACTTAATGATCCCTCCACCTTCTCTCTTGGCAAAACAGCCAAAGAAGACACTAAAAGGAAATCCTTCAGTCCAATTATTAAACACCTCTTGAAACTCCGACTCTGGGGATAACACTGATCAATCTCCCCACTGGACTGATAGCCAGTTCATAAACAGATGCTCATATCAGCAATCCGAGAGAGTCGATCGTGGGCTGCGTTACAATGTTGACGAATCTGTTTTGCTGCCTCCTCCGTGCTCGATACATCCCTTTCTTCCACACAATAAGCTTCCAGGTTTGTGACATGCTGTTTAATTCAAATGTAGGCCCACTTCTTTGAACCGTGTCAATCTTTGCAAAGCTGCATCTACAAACATCACCCTGAGTCTTCCCAGAATGGTCAGGAAGCCGGCACTGGAGCCAACGTGGCCCAGCCATCTGTTCCCTGTCTTTGCGTGGGCAGCCAACAGGTGGCACCACTGACACACTTCCACAGCAGGAGTGACCCACTGAACTCTCCTGGGAAGGCATCCTCCTGCAGCCTTCGCTCCCACCTCCCAGCCCCGGAAATGAGCACAGCCAGAACTGTTCTCACATGCGTGTCACATCCAAATAGTCATCCTAAGAACTATAAACAATCTAACCACCTTTGGGTGCCTTTGCTGGGACTGAGCCCAGAGCAGCCTGGCCAAAGAAGTTGGGGTGCTTCTTGACCTGAGTTCTCCAGGCAAAACTCAACTACATAATATAACATCACAGGATTTAAATTTAATAACCGGCAGTCAATGACAGGCTCAGCCAAATGGCAGCATGCCTCTCTGTGCCGTGGTCCAATCTTGGCATGCCAGGAAACGGTGCAGTGGGGCATAAAAAGCTCCCAGGGATAATGGCTAACAATTTGGAGATCCGAGTAACAATCTGGGCAGCCCCACATATTATGTCTTGCATTATATACAGACTTATATAGTATACACACACACACACGTGCATATGTGTGTGTGTGTATGTACTATACACAATGTGTATAATGTATATGTACCTATACCTATACCTACCCACCTACCTGTATACATACATACATCCCATTTTTTCTTTTTAATTAGCATGGCAAATCCCCCCCCCCCAATTCTGCCTGGGTTCGATCCCCTGTGAAATGGTCCCAGGCCCCTCGGGTGCCCCAGCCTGCCCTAGGAGCCTCCGTATGGCTTTTCATCGAAGCTGTGCTAGGAGCCTTAGAAATGGACATTGTGAATTTGGTGCCTTTGGCTTCAATACTGAAAACAGAAAAGGACGGGCAGGGCAAGGCAGAGGAGAAAGAGATGATAGCCATTCCTGTCGTCCTGCCCAGCGCTCACAGAACCGGCCCTGCCTGCAGACCCCTTCCCTGTGTGGCTGCTGTCCTGGCTTGTGGGCACCCCTTGCCCGCCTCCTCTCATTCCTAGTGTTGCCCGCCTCCCCTCCCCTTTCTCTCCCTTTCCAGGGAGCACAACTGCTGCTTTTCACACTGCCTCTTGGTGACCCTTCTTTTGCAGAAATTTCAATGATCAGGGCATCACGGGGGTGGGGGTGGGGTGGGCTGGGCATGAAGGAAACCTCCTTCCCCCCCTCCTCCCTTTCCCCCTCAGTCCTGGAAGGGCACCCTCTGGGTTATCCGCTGAGCCAAGCTGCTTCCCCGATGTGAAACCCCTGGAGTTGGGAATCAGGGCTCTCCTGATGGGTGCAACTGCTCAGGGAAGCTCTTCCCGCATCTCCTTTGAGGGGAGGCACTTCGGATAAAGCAGAGAGTGACGCAAGCACTTCCACCAAGGAAACACAAACCCAGAGAGCAGATGATGATCCAACCGAGGCTGTTCTGTCCTCCAAGCTGCTTTCCCACACATGTCCCCAAGCCTTCATCGCAGCCCGTGGGTGGGGGAGACGGAAGCCATCTCCCGGGGATGCAACCCTGAGCCTCTCAGAAAGAAGGGGGAAAAGGGGGGGGGGATATCCGTTCCTTCTTCCGAGCGTGGAGTGGCTCAGGCACGCCGATCATCTTACCTACCGACAAGGAACGGGGGTGGGGGTGGGGGTGGGGGTGGGCACACAAAACGGACATCCACTTTTAAGATGCATGATGGAGTGGAATGTACGTCTCTCTTGACGGTCTGTCAACTCTGGTAAAATAGAATTTAAAATGTCCAAATCTCATTCATGGTTCTATCGAGGAATTTCTTTCAGTTAACTGATCGGAAGGGCGGAATAGGAGACTTAAATGGACCTTGTTAAAGAGGGGAGGAAAATGGGGAAAGCGGCCCTGAAGAGTTCCTGGAAAAGGCTCCAGGTAATTCAGAGAAGAAACTCTTGGGAACTCAAGAGCTGGGCGGTTATCAGTGTCATGAAAGCTGCAAAAATCGCCCACTTTGGAGATTAGAGGCAGCAACCACTGAACAGGGCTGGGATGGAAAAGAGAGAGGCAGCATTTAATCACCTGTGAGATAACGTATTTCACAAAAATCAAGTGAGCGTGCGTGACACAACTGCCAAAACAAATTCAAACTAAAATCTAACCACATTCAACTGTGCAAAGCTGCCAAACCTTCAGTGATCAGATAAGGTAATAAACATAATGTGTACCCATTAAACGGAGGCTATGAAATCACCGAGTAGCCTCTGCTCTATTCTCTGAAGCAGAAGCCAGCAGGAGCAACCTTGATGCCAAGCAGGACAGTCCGTCTGCCAGCCGTGGGATAACCTTCCTCTCAATGAATGTGGCTCTTAGATCACTCGGCAGGAGGTGCCAACGGAGCTGGAGCCCAGGGCAGCTGCTGAGCACTGGCACAGCGTCAGTGAGGAGCCAAAATGCCACGCAAAGTTGCTTAGCAGCCCAGGAGTCCCAGCTTGCCAGAGCAGCAGAAGCATCCTCAAGAGCCCAGCATCCAAAAGCAGGCCGGGACTCCTGAGAAATGGGCCTGCTGACCTAAACCCGGGTCCTGGGCTCCCCCAGACCAGGGACCTGGACCCAAAGGGCAGGGGATGACAAAGCAAGTTGCCTGTGACTGCTGTCACCCTGGTTATAGCAGTGGAAGAGAGCTCATAAAGATGAAAGGCTCAGCAGCCTCTGCTAAATCTTGGGCTAATCCGCGCATTATATACTAAGTGGTGTCAATCTGGATTTGCCAGGAGGAGGACTGACAAACCGCTGATATCACTGAAGGCCTCCTTGGGGCCTCCTCCAGGTTCTGCTAGGCATGGCAAACATGGACTCAAAGTTATCTTTTGGCATCCCATCCTTGTAAACCAAGGCTAGTTTGTCCCAGCCCTGCACTCTCCCCCCCCCCCCCCACACCAGATGCCCCCCTTGCCCATCCCGAAGGAGGTTGCCTGGTGGCCAAAAGTACTTGGCAGCATAATTGCTAGGTGCCTCCCATCTGGGAGTCCCAACCCCTCGCTCAGATGCTTTCTCTGTTGCCAACGATTAACAGAGGACCTCTCCCATCAATTCCTTCCCCACCATCATCATCATGACTCCTTGCCAGAAAACGAAATGCATTTTGTAGCTTTGTATTTCTATACATACTGTGTACACACAAGTATACACACACGAATCCAAACACATGCACACGTATGTCCGTCTTTAATTCCTTGTCATCCAAAGGTCCAACCACGACTCTAGCTGACTTCTTCTTCCAAGGAATTCAGTTTTATTGGGTGGCTGGTAGATTTTAATGCTGTGCTCCACAAAACCCCTTTTTGAGAATTCTCAAAGACTTCTGAAACATTCTTTGCAAAAGAAATGTAGATTCTTCAACAACCCTTTTGAAATCTATTGTCTTCTTGTATTGTTTACATATATTCAAGGATATGTGTTCCCTTTTGTTCGTATTAGGCAACAATTCCACTATCTAAAGGAAGCTTTGTTTTTGTTTTCTTGACACCTCTTGGAGATGATGGTATTTAACCTGACAACAGTATGCATTAGAGCTGATCTGCCATGTTTTGTTTATATATAATCCCCAGGTGTTCTTGGAAGGATTGACATCTGGACTTTTTCTTCAACCACATCATGGCCAGAGGCTTTTGGGGGTTAGGAAAAAACCAGATCTACGTAGTGTATAGTCTCCAGGTGCATGAATTATCCCCTATAGATTCTGGCTGGCTCTACTGTGTGTCCCTGGCCTGCCTGCTTCTATCCTGTCGCCACTTGGGTGAACAAAAGCATTTTCATCCTCACCTCAGGAGAATGATTCACATCAAGCCAGACACAGCCTTTGCTTGCGATGCCTCCTCTCCTTGCTCAGCCGGCTAAAGGACAGGTCATCCTTCCGACATACAAGCCGGGACGTATCCCAGGGCGTGCACTCAAGCGAAAGGCCCTGGGATTTAGCTGGCACCTCCCAAAGCACCAGCAGGGTGCTTAACCTGGATCGCTTTCAGGAAGAGAAGGCGTGGGATGCCTTGGCTTGCACCCCAATTGGCAATCCCTTCCAGAGGAATTTGTCACTGTGTCTAATCGCTCCTTTTACTCCACTTAAGCCAGAAAACCGGGTGCTTGGCGGAGCCGGCTAACAACAGCGGCTTCTCACCCTGAAGCTTCCCCTGGTCTGAAGGGGAAGCCAGGGGGCAAAAGCAGGTTCATAATCTAATTGTTTGTTTAATTTAAATATGTTGAGCAAGAATCTCTTGCCAGCTTGGCAATCTGGACCAAAATCTCCTTTACTATTCTGTCTATACATATATATGTGCAAAAGCAGGGCATCTTTTAAACACTGAAGCACCATCACCAAAGGAGAAGCACCATCTTCACAGCAAAGTTCCTTCCCAAAAAGACCTTTTTAAAATGAATATATATTGTAATGACACAAAGAATTCAAAGGCCGATCCCCTTGGATCCTCTGTTCTCACAACGGACTGCCACATACTCAGGCTGAACAGGCAGCAGCCTCATAAAGGCAATTACACTTTCCTAGCAAATGGCATATTTGCAATTGCCAATGGTAACAATAAGATGTTTTGTTACCAGTAGTAATTTTAGAGTTTGTATGAGAAAGCATTTCTTCTTCATATCACCAAATGTCGCAAATGTTTCCAAATCCTGGTTATATTACAAGAGAGGAAGGAAAAAACCCTCCCTTAATGGGTTTGTTCTAGTTCTGGTATTATTTTGGCTGTCCTCTTCTACATCTCTTCTATAGCACTTTTGAGGTGTGATGATAAGAGCTGCAGTGTGTCAAGAGGGAAGCGTGGCTGATCTATAGGCAGGCTCTGAGCTGCTGCCAGTCACTTTTCCCAAGTTCCAAAGAGGAAATCGGACACCGCAACAGGTTGGGCCAATGCTTCCCAACTAGCCTCTTTTTGTATCCCTGCCAGCTCAGGAAATACCAGGCTTTTAACTGAACTTAGCAATATTTATACCAATGTGCATCAATTTGTACTTGCTTATTCTAAACCGCGCTTTCTATTTCCATTTTACTACGGTAGTTTAGAGAACTTTCTGACGCTCTTCTTTTTATTGAGAGCACAAATACTCTGATGTTCTCGGGAAACTTGGTCACCTTGTTGTACCTCGATAGTCTGCAAACCTCCATAGGAAACACTGAAGGCAGACATCATAACCCTTCAATGTAAGGATTGTCATTTATACTCCCATTTTTTAATCGGCTTTTGTTCCACAGAAGAACTTCATTATTATCACGTTACGGTTAATTGTGCTAAGAGATCTTCGATTAAAGATTTTGCCAGAGGCTTTCTGAAAACTATATAAGCAACGCAGACAGAATCATCCACATGGAGAGAATTCTTCATAGAAGAAAGGTAGATTCCTGGGCAATATTTCTGTCTATAAGCTTGGCAATTTGCCTTTAATAATTATTTTCACTCATTTATTCATAACAGCCTTCAGGTGACCAGTCTAACTTTCTGGACTCCCCGGGGTCCATTTTTAAAATCAGCATCATGCTGGCCACCTTATGGGCACGCTGCACATTTGACTGTGTTAACCTATGGATATACAGTATCCGGACTTGGCAATCTGTTGGTTTTCAGTGGGTCAATATAGGTTTTAGAATTTAGGCTTTCACTTGGTGTGATTGCTATTTGTCTTTGCTCTTCAGATTCCCACTCTGAGAATAATCGTTCAGGCATGATGAATACATTGTCTTCAAGCTGTTCCCTATCTGGTGTTATTTAATTTTAAGGCTGATCTTTATTAACTTCTCTAGTGATTACTTTGCAAAGCACTTTGCTGGTACATTTTTTTTTTATTTTTTCCACACTGTCATGTTTGTTCAGGGGCCTGTAGCTACTGAAGTTCCCGTGCCCCACTTCCGGTTCCCTTCTTCTGAGGACAGAGACTGGACCTCTGGGAGGAAAGTCTTCTCGGGAGCCCATTAAAGCTGGGGTGGGCCTGGCACACCCCCCCCCCACCACCCTCCTCTGCTGCCTCACTAATAATCCCGGCTGGGCCAAAGGAAGGAAGGACGGTGCTCCTTCTGCTCTTGGCCAGATCCATTTCAGTGGGGTTTTAGGACCCAAATTGCCTTGGAGGAGGTGAGCTACTGTGGGGGATCTGGAACCTTTCAGATTAACTTCTGACAAGCATTTTCTATGCCATTTGCAGCAATCAAGCCAGCAGTTCCCATGGAAACCAGGGCAAAGCAGAGGCAAATTTGGGTGACATAAGCTGCACAGCGACTTCTTGGGGAGCCTTTGGTTACCTGCAGAGGCTTCCAAAGGGCCCTCTTCAACCCCCATCTCCCCACTGCTTGCTTTCAAGAACACCCATTAAAACAAGAGCAGGCTCTTTTCTCCTTAGTTCGGACACTTATGTGAGCCCAGCTCAGCTTTCCCAATTTTTAACCGTTCCATGCCAAACCTCCAGCTTGCTCTGTGCAGATGAATGCAGGCCTTGGTCCCCAAAGGCTCAGGAATGGGACACGCGGAGGTCACTTTTGACCGACATCCACTTTTTAACTCTATACCTTTGAAAAGGTTCCCTTATAATGCATGTCTCAGAAGACTCAGGGGGTCCAGACAGCATGGACAGGAATGAGTAGAGTGAATTAAGACTCCTTCGGACTAAAACCCTGACCTCACCAATTTCTTTCACACCCACAACTTACAAGCAGACCTCTGAGACTTACACAGCCTAACCCAAAGGCAGATGCCCCTTGCAAGCACACAATTTTGCAGTTGTCATTTTCTTCCTCTCAAAAGTCTCACTTCTGTTTTGATGTGTCCTGCATTGAGGAACTAACTATGGTTTCTCAGAAGTCCATGCACAGATTTTGAACTCACCATTTTCCTAGGCAGAATACATCCATAAGTAACACTCTGGTCCTATAAGGAGTGGAACTACACATTTTTCATAGTCAGTAGCACACCCTAATGAAGACAATACAGTCAGGCCAGTATCAGCCAGCCAGCTGCTGATTGCCAGAAAACATCTGGAAACTACTCTCTGCTATGCATTATTATCAGGAAAGCTGGAGGCCAAGTCCCAGGCCTTTCATCACCCTTGGGATGGCAGCAATTTTATGTCAATCTCCTGGCTTGGTGTCATTCTCGGCCAGAACTTGCCAGGGAAGCACTGTGCCATGTGGCGCCACTCTAAGCATCTTTTGCACCAGGTCACAAGGGCCGGCTTTGCATAGACCAGAATGCAATAATGGTTCACACATCACACCAACCGAGCAAGACAAACAACAGTCATAATCAAGCTGGAATGACTGAGCCTCATATTTGGGAATTCCACAAACTACTGTCTGAGCCAACCAGTTAGAAAAAAAGATTAACAGAGTTTCTGCTGAAGACGACACTTTGAGGACCTTGTTTATATTAAGAGTTCATATCCGCAAGCTTCCTGTTCCTTTGACCAGCGTTCCTAATATCTGCAAGCGGGCTTGTCCCTTAAGAGCTGTTCCCATCCTCTGAGCCAAGCTTGTCATTCTCGCCCTGCTCTCTTCAGTGCCCAGCGTTTAGGAAGCAGCCTCTGAGCTGCCCAGGGATCTGTGAACTATCGACTCAGGTTCCATCGTCAAGCCTGTCATAGCCATAATTATTCTTCCTTGCTTAAGACAAAATATGTTTCTGTTTGAACAAAAACATCTTGGAATGTAATTATTCTGGAAACAGTTACCTTATTATTACTATATTTTAAAAAGTAAGGAAGAAAATTTCCAAGGGCTGCCATGTGGGAAAAGGACAAGGAGGCTCTGTCCCTTCTTAGCCGGTGTCTTTTGCGGGTTTAACTCCAAGAAGTTAAAAAGGTGGCAATTCCTACCATCGAAAAAGCAGAATAGCTCCTTCTGGTGTAGCTGTACTTCGGATCTAGAGTGCCAAAAGATAAGTAAGGATGGCTGATGCATGGACTTACAGATGTACAGGAAACCTCTCCTACAGCTGCAATGGAACAGAAGTGGAAAAGGCCAGCATTTTGCCCGGGGGCACAGGAAAGGCTGGTCCCTGCCTGGCACTTTGCAACATGCCGGCACTTTCAATGAACATTGGGGTTGCATTCCATGGGGCAGAAGCCACTTTGCAGTACTGAAAGGAGACGGGTACAAGATGCTCTGCAGATGCTCTTCGTATCACACTTTGCCTTTCCAAATATTGCAGGCCCGCAAAGCGTAACCCCTCCCTCGAGAAGACAAGATCTTCCTGCCTTGCAGCTTAGTTCTCCTCCCATGCGGTGATGCTCTGTGCTGGGCACGCACTAAGCCAATTAGCAAAGGTCTCCTAAAATCGTCTCAGTGCTAGAGCTGCAAGAGACTGACGTAGATGGCCCTCCGGAAGAGGCTGAGGAGATCAAATGAAGGAGCCTGCAGGAATTCCAGGCCACCGAATTTCTGCTCGTCCCAACTCATTCCCTGGGATGCCTTCTTCTGTCCTCCAGAGACAGGAAAGGCTGACGCTGCACAGGGAAAAGCCAGCCGCTCACCAGGGGAGCGAAATGGGCCCTCCAAGCGGAGAGACAATTCTGGAATGAATAATCCCTAGACCAGAAAAGGAGGTCAGCAACCACAGAAGCAAAGAGTCCCTGGCAATCCATTTTTCATCAACC
The DNA here is from genome assembly GCA_012654045.1 of Ptyas mucosa. NCBI lineage: Eukaryota > Metazoa > Chordata > Lepidosauria > Squamata > Colubridae > Ptyas > Ptyas mucosa. The sequence continues at coordinate 3,980,427 of WNWU01000071.1, forward strand.
TTGAGCCCAGCAAAAGCTCCCCAACTAAGGACAGATGTGGCACAGCTGCTGGAGGGTTTCTCCACTGCAAATCAATCTTCTCCTCCTCCTTCACCATTGGAAAGAAAGCCCCTGCGGCTCCTCCTTTGAGACCAGCCCTCGAACAGAGAGAAAATGCCTTCCTCTCCTGGCAGGGCAAGGCGGGAGGCCCCGGAGGGCAAGGGACATTCCCAGGGACGCTCGCTCGGCTGAGCTCTCCTAACCACCAGAGCTATTACATCAGGCCCAGAAATGCCTCAGCTGCTGCCGGCAGAAGATCCCCTTTCCCAGGGCAAAAGCCAGGCTGCCAGGAGGAGCTCAGGGCCACACAGCTCCCCCCTCCCCCCCAGCACTTCCCACGGAAGGATCAGCTCCCAAAGGTTGCTTGGACATTAAGGACACCAGTTGTGGGATATCTGACACAAGCGCACACGTACACGCCTAGGTTGTGCTTGCCCTCCCTCCCTTGATCAGGCTTTCTTCCGTCTTCCAACCAGCTTGGGACCTCAAAGTGGTTTTAGGCACAACCATTCAACAGCATTTTTTTTCTGCTTGGCATCCTTTCTTTCCCTCTCTCCTTGTTTACATCTAGAGCCACGCAGCAGCAAATCCTGAATCTCAGGATCCAGAGTACTTCCACCCCGGAAAAGAAAAATCAGGAAGAGCAGAAGGAAAAGGAGACGGAGGTTACTTGAGAACAACCCTCTGGGCATTTCTGAAAAGCAGACAAAGCACCAGGCCCCAGCATCTCATCCGTGGCTCCACATTAACCTGAACAAGCTGAGTGCCTCAGGGCTCAGTCCTGGTCCCAGGGCTGTTTGACATGTGTATGAAGCACTTGCAAACAACACATCAGAAGGAATGGACAACACTTAGAAAAGAAAAAGATTAAGGTTGAATGGTTGGCTAAATGAAATCATTCCAGGTGAAGCTTCCAAGGCTCTTGAGGCCAGCTGCGGCCGGGGGTCAGCCTGGACACTCCAGATCTACAAGCCTCTGCAGGAACAGCGTCAGGCTCCCTTTGGAGAGGGATCCTCCTCTCTGCTCTGGCCGTTTCAGGACCAAGCTCTGCATTTCCTGAAAGCTGAAGCCAGACACAAGGAGACTTCCCTGCACTGGCCTGGCAGAGGATACTGGAGAACATTTGGCAGTGCCGCTTGGTGCCAAGCTGCCCGATTCAGCCCCACGTGCAAAACTGAGCTTCTTTCCAAGGTGAAACAAAGAGCTCTGCCTTCTCTCCTTCCCTCCGGCTGACAGATTCCTTTATCAGAATCGCCCACAGCAGGCTGCAAGCCAAAAGGAGCAGGGCCAGCTCCAAGTTCCTGCAGCAATCCTCTTATCAGCCAGGACTTCACATCCAACCCCCCCCCCCCCCCCCCGAATGTTTGGCCTTGTTTGTTCAAGAAAGGGGGCTGGCTGCGCATGGTGCGCCTGAGGGCAGGAAGCATCATTTCAGCCTCAAGAAAGTCCTGGGGAAGGGAAGGTGCCTCAGCCCTGCAATATGCAGGGGGGCCGAGGGGCAGCCTGTACCCCCCACCCACCCCCCACCCTACCTCCATTTGTCCTCTATTTGTGCCAAGACAGCAGGCCAGGATACAGGCTAAAAATTGCTACTGTATGAGGTTTCGATAAAAATACACGTGTTTACAGGAAAAGCTCTACAGAGTAACAATGATTCATTTGGCAGGAATGCTCCCATCACTGGGATGGAAAAACCGGGAGATTAAAGTGCTGAATCTACCCCTCCGTGCTATAGAGGTGGGAGAGGCCTAGAACGCACCAAACCACCCCCGGTTCCGATTGTTGCTGCTGCCCCCAAAGCACTGAAGAGAGGTGAGGAAATTGGCCCAAGAGCAAGGAAGGGAGAAGACCCACCCAGCACAACCGAGCTCAGTCTCAACTTCACTGCAATGTGTTGCAAACTAAAACCGGCCTTCTGGGTCCCACCCCCTGGCCCGCCTGGGAAACGGCTCCCTCCCTCTCGTATGTTTTGTCTGGAGCACAAACACACACAGACTAACAGATTGAGAGAAGAGAAGCTGGGACACAGAGACTGTGCCTCTATTCGCAGGGCGAGTGTTTTGGTACGCGCAAGCACGCACAAACACACACACACCCAGACACAGTCTTTGCAGTCACAATAGGAGTATCGCTGTTGACCTCCCTGAGTCAGACAAGATGACAGATAACCTCCGAGGAGAGGCTGCTTAATTGCAAGGCCTCCCAGCTCCTGCCGCTACAGACCCAGAGCTAAAATGCTCTGTTTTCAAATACGGCTCTTCCCTCGGTCTCTGGAGTGAAATTAAATGCCAGGTGTTAGCTTGCTACTCTGACTGCAACGCTAGGCAATTATTCCATGGATCCATGAAGAGTTCCTCTTGTTTGTATTATTACTAAACAGGTCAAATTACTTGCTCTACGTTTTTAAACCATCCTTTCAGCTGTAACCAAGCTTTGAAACTGCGTTCTTGTCTCTCTGGATTGGGAAGACTTGTTTGGAGCTTGTGACTGCATGACTGTAACTTTGTTGCTTGTATCCTTGCAATTTATATTGATATTGTTTCCTAGTATGATTTGATTGCTATGACTATCATTAAGTGTTGTACCTTATGATTCTTGAAGAGTGTATCTTGTCTTTTTATGTACCCTGAGAGCATATGCACCAAAGACAAATTCCTTGTGTGTCCAATCACATTTGGCCAATAAAGAATCCAATCCAATCCTATTCACCCTGCAGACTGGGCTGGTGGGGGCTTGGGGCCCAATGCACACTTGGGAAGCCAGAGAGTCCCTGCCTTTGATTATTGCATTGTGAGGGCTAGACAACCTCTGTGATGGTCACAGAGACCAGGGCTAGAAAATATCTGAATTGACACATGTTCCACTTTTAAATGCCCAATGATGGATTATGGGTGGCAAATGCAAGATGCCCTCTCCAAAAAAAGGTGCATTAATTCCTTTTCCAGAGTTAGTAACCGTCATTAGATAGATCCGTATGGAACTAGTGAGGACAGCCGCCTCCCACAGGCTCCCTCACATCTGGTGACTAGCCCTGCTAGATGGATTGTCCCCACTGAGGCTTCCAGCCAACCAGCCTTTTGTCAAAATTAAAAACATCTGCAACTGGCCAAAATGCAGGCTCTTGACACTCCCAAATTGCTGGTTCCTGTTGTGACTTGAATAGGGTGAAAGCACAAAAATTGCACAAGCTCATCAGAAAAGCATCCCAGGCAAAAGCCACAAGTGGAAAACAGCAAAAGTTGCCCACAGTCCCGGGAATGTGGCTTCAGACATTCCATGGGATTCCATGGTGCTTCAATCCCACGCAAGCATCCCTTCTCTGTCTCTGCTGTGGGGGAAACGATGATGATGGTGCCACCCCTGGGTAACATCCTGATCCTGATCCAGATCCTGACTGCTGAGAGGAGCCTTGCAGCCTCCAGGGACGGTCAGGAGGGTTGCCGTTAACAGCAGCAGCGGATTCCCCTGACCAGGAAGGATGAGCTGAGGGGTTTGTAGAGAAGAACTTTTTTTTGCTTTTTGTCCACCATCACGTCCGTCTGTTTTGCTACTGAGGAAGATCACATGAAACTCCTGTAAGAAATGCCAGGCCATTATCACCCCTTGGCCTCCCTCTTTCCCTGGCAGCAGCTTTCCCAACCTGAGCCCTCCATCGTACAACCCAGTTGGGTTGAGCTTAAAAGGGGAAACCAGTGCAGTGCTTGGGAGTTTGAATGTCTGCAGTCATATGACATCATCTGACCGAAATGAAGCCGGGTGTAAAAAGGGGACAAAATCTATGTCCGTCCTTGCAAGCTGCCTGTGCTTCTGCCCCATCCTTGCAATGCTTCCCAAGTTGCTACCCAGTCTTTACATTGCTTTCTTTTCCAGGAAATCATTTTGGTCAGACCACACAGGTGGTCCTCGCATGACGACTGCTTGATCAGAAACCATTTGAAGTGACGCTGGCACTAAACAAACGGTGCTCATGGCCAGTCCTCGAAGCTACAGCCACTGAAGGATTCCTGTGGCCACATGATCAAAATTCACAGCATAGATTCAGCTCAGTCACCGTGATAATTGCCAGCAGGCCACTCTGGAACCCTTTCCCTTATTTTGGGAAATGCTACTGTGAGCAAGAATAATTCTAGAAATCAAAGGGCAAAAATGTCCATCGCTCTATTCACAATATGATAATGTGGGATATTTGTTATAGCCATTTCAGAGAATATGACTTTTTTTTTAAAAGAATGAAGTTTTATTTAAAATAAGAAAGGACACTCAGGACTGGAGAAGGACATTCCTGGCTTTTTTAAATTGACAAATTAAAAAAACCACGACTTCAGTAGCCTGGCCCTTCTGGGTCTTTGAAGAGAGCATCCCCAGACCAGAACAGTCCCTTGCCTCGTGGCTGAGGAGGGATTGGCTCCCTGCAGGGAACAGCCTGGGGAAAGACACACCCCCCCGAAGTCTTTGGGGTGTGTTGCTGTGGAATCAGGTTTGCATCCAGCTCAGCTGTTATGAGGAGACAAGGGGACCTACACCAGAGAAGAGGTTACCCCTGGCTAACCTCTTTTTGGCTGACTTGGCAGTTCACCTCCCCGCCTACCAAAGAAAACCACCAGGAGGGTCTTCCCTTCCTCCTGGAGGAGCAGCATGGGAACCACAGCAGCTGGACCTGGTGATAGCAGAATGGGCACCAGCTCAAGAGCTTGCCCCAACTTCTCAGAGAGAAGGGAGAGTGTGGCAATGATGTATTGCCAACGAAATGCACCCCTTGGCTGCTGGTTCACTGCAAGAGAACCAAAGGGCATTTCAGCCAACTGAAAGAATCAGACTTTTGTTATCCAGCTCCAGCAATTCGAGCAGTGATTAGTACGGCCAGAAACAGGACGTCGCTGCCCTAAAGCTAGCCTCACACCACACAAAATACCTTTTGCTTCTTTACTGCTGGGCGATTGTCTGGATTCAGACAATTCTGGCTTGTTCAATAAACCATGGCTACAAAGTGCAAGGGATCATCATCATTCTCTTAAGAGGAATTAAGGCACCCGCCAAATCCAGGGCTGCCTTGAATCGTGTACGTTATCTGGGCCAACATAACAGACTTTAGTGTTGTGCAGTGACAGCCTAGGACAGCATGCTGAGTCCTTATATCCATTTATATAGATCTATACTTCATGCAGCCTGCTCCCTCATCCTATCAGCCAGACTGAACGGTAACATCCTTTCAAATTTGCAAAGAAATAAGTCAAAGATATTTCTGCTATAGATTCCTAGAATTGAGGAGGGCCACTACTCGCAAAACAATCGGAGCTGGCTTTCCTTCATCCAAGACGTTTGATTATTTGCCCGCAGAAAGGAAATCTCTTACACCAATCTTTTGTCGATATCAAGTTATTTCCTGTTCTCATCAACGTCGTTTTGAATTTTTCGGGTATTTGGAGGTAGGGGATATCCACAGGCTTTGAAAGGTAAAAATACAAAGCTCAGTTCCTAGTGATTTCATGGACACATCCATGGCATTTTCTTGACAACAATACCGAATCACCTTTTGGAAAAGTATGTTTTGCTTCCAGTCTGAAATGGTCTGGTGGTCCCAAGCAGAAAATAGCCAGACCTGTAAAATTGTAAAACTGTGCCATCCACAAGGCTGACAAAAGACAATCCTCTGCTATCTCAATCCAAGCCTCCTTCCACTTTGTTAGGGAACAGTCTGAGAATCCTTCAAACAAGCCATAAACCCACCTGTCAGGGGTCACGGAGGTGTTAGCTGAGTAAAAGTCTTGCCGCTGATGAGAATAACCAGCACACACAGACACACACAAAGATTGAGAACATTTGGAAAAGTGTTCAGAGTGGATTCTTGGAACTGTTAGATAAGGGCCGACGTGGGGGAGTGGTAAGGATGTTGGACTAGGGAGACCTCAGTCTTGCTAACGGTTAACATTTTCCAGAACACCGAAGAAAAGACAAGGAGGTTTGCTGTCCTAGTTCTTATCCTAACCAACAGAGAAGAGCTGACTGGGCAAGTGAAAACAACAGGAACCTTGGGGGAAAGTCATCTTATCACCTTGGATTTCACAAATATTACAGCCAACCAAATTGGAGCATGTTTGTCCTTGCCCACTCGACCACGGAGGAGCCCATTTCAACAAGCTTTAAAGAAGCTGTATGAGGCAGGGCAGAATCCTCAGGCAGAGGAAAATACAAAAGGGGTCGAAGCTTCTCCAAAACATGTTACTACCATAGAAGCACAATCAGGGATCCCTTCCACGAGGAGAAAAAAAGCGAGGAGGGGAAAGCTTAGGAAACCGCTGCTCAGGCGCAGACATAAAAGGGGTATCTATAGGAAATGGAAGATGGGTGGGATCACTAAGGAAGTACTGTATCTGCAGAAATAAAGGTTGAAGCACAAAAGGAGCAAAGGCGTGCAAGGGAAATGAACTGTCACGAAAAGGGGGAAGGGTGGGGGGCAATAGTACCCGGAGGAGAGGGAAAGGAAGGGATGGGCCTTCGGTCCAGAGAAGATGGTCAGACGGCAACAGGTGGCCAAGGAAGGGCAAAGCGCCTCAATTCCTATTTTCCGTTGGATTTCTCCCCAAAGGGGAACCCTGGTCAAGTGGGCCAGGACAGAGCAACGGGCCACTTGGAGCAGCAAACCACGTTAAGACCCAAAATGGTTAAAAGAACTCCTAGCCAACCCAAATGAACTTAAGCACCCGCAGCGTTCTAATCCAGCACACTGAAGCGTCTTGACCTGCGTGTGTGAAGGTCAGCTCCTTTCTGTCCTCCCTGAAGACCCCTGGAAGACCAGGCCACTGCCTGCCCAGGGAACTGGGGTGGGAAAGAAGGCCCAGGGCCATGAGAAACTGCTTGATGCAGGGATTGGACAAACCTCCGAAGCCGTCGGTTTGGGAACGTTTTTAAAAGACCACGCTGGGTAGCACAAGCCTGCATGCGTTTATTAAAAAAAGCACAAGACACGCCAAACAAGCTGATCTGCTTTTTAGACAGAGTAACCTGTTAGTTGACCAAAAGAATGTCAGGGATATAATCACAAGTTCAGCAGAGCATCTGAAGAGCCTCCTTTGAAATCCTAAGAAAGAGAACAACACAATGTGGGCTGGACTCTGCTGTCACTGGGCGGATGCAGAACTGGTTGAACAATTGCTTCACGCACACACACGCACACACACGCACGCAAACACAGAAGCCAGCAGTTCTGGGTCAAGTGGAAAAAGGGTACGGAGTGGCATACCATAAGAGTTCTGTTCTAGGTCCTGCTCTCTACAATGTTAGAAAATACAATTATTAAATTCATGGTAGACGCAGAGAAGAGGAATAGCAAACACATTAGAGGCCAGGATCAAGTTTCAGGGTCTTCCTGGGCCCCACAGCGAGAAGATACCAAACGGAAGAATTCCACCAGAGACAAAGGATGGGAAACAGAAGCATCATGAGGGCGGAATGGGACGGACGACAGAGGCAATCGATACGTATCAAATGATCTGTGTGTCTTGGTGAATCAGAATATGATGACCATGATGGCATAAATAAAAGATGAAGATGTAAGCCAAAGCATGATGCAGCTGCAAATGAGGCAAATGCAGTTGTAGGCTGCATCCAAGAAATGCAATCAGTATTCTGTATTTATCACAGCACCCTCCATTTCCGTCTGCTTCTGAAAAAGACTTCAAGAAGCTGGAGAAAGTCCGGGGGGTGGGGGTGGGGGGGAGACGGACCTTGGTAGGGGGTGGGGTGGGGGAAAGTTTGGAGACATTAGGTATGTTTAGCCCAAAGAAGAGAAGACTGCAGGGAAACTTTGAAGGGCTGTCATAGAGAGAAGGGGGTCCATTTCTTCAGTGCCACTCAAGGAGCTGGCTTTACGTGATGGGAAAGCCGCTTGTAAACTGGCTATCAGGGAGACCTTCCTAGCAGCAGGAGCCTTTCCTTAGTGGCGGTAGGGGAGTCTCCTATCCCAGACTTTGGTTTTTTCCTCGAGGAAGACGTCTCACTTCTCATCCAAGAAGCTTCTTCAATCAGAACTGAAAACGCTTCTTGGATGAGGAGCGAAATGTCTTCCTCAAGGGGAAAAAAGAGAGAGAGAGAAAACACCTTTGAGGCAACCATGATCTGGACGACTCACCACAGATATTCTCCAATCCTGGCATGTTTAAACATATGTTGGGTGGCCATTGTCAAGGAACTGTGGAAGTAGGGCAGGGAGTAAGTAGAGCTAGGTTTTCCCCATAGCTTCTTCCACCCGTTTTATTCTAAGACTTCTCTAATTTGGTGCCTCTACACATTCTGGATCGTAATTCCCTCTTTGCCATCGGTCACGGTGGCTTCATACAGTTTTCTCTATTGGAACTAACTACATTCTTTCTCCCTGCAGAACTCTCCCCATTCTGAATCCTCCATATCCCAGAGCATAAAGTGCTTCATCTCATGCAGGAGATTCTGGCTGTGGAAGGCATTTCAAAACTATGCCAGTCTCCCATCCTGCCCCCCCCCCCAACTTACCCTGTTTGATTTTTCCTCTCCTCCCGAGTTACAGGTACCCTCGTTGCCATGGTGAAAGCTGGGAGGCATTTGTTTTGCAGTCCACGCAGTTCCTTGCTTGACTGGCACTTACTGGTTCCAGGTGCCTGAGACTCACTGCTGCTTCAGCACCTGTCCTCTTCCTGCAGCCTCAGGACCTCCAGACAGACCAGACTACAAATTTCACCCACCAACCTAAACGGAAAGACCTCGGTCCATAGGACTTAAACTCATGTTTGCCCTCATCAACATCTAAAGCACTCCAGGTGTCTGGGTGCCACTTTTAAACTGCAGAATGCCAACGCACGGTTATTCCATTGATACAGATTTCACACACATCTCCAAAATAGCTTGTTCCACAGTTGCACACACCCAGGTAATCTCCTTCGGTATACATCGAGGTACTATTCCCTTCTCAAGCAAATTTACTGATTTCCTCCCATAGACTCCCCTCACAACAATACTCACTGAAGGAAAAATCCCTTTGCTGATGAAGCACGTGGGTGGCCTATGGTCAACCCACCGATACATCTCTAGGAATATCAGATGAAACTACACTCTCTACTAAATTGGCAAACACTCTCTTCCAAAACAGAAGACAAAGGGCCGTGAAAACAGAGCTCAACCTTTCTTTTTCCCAATTATGTCCACTGCAGTTTCTAGGGAGAGGAGATGTATTTATCTTCTTTTAAACAGAGGCTATAGTTCATACAGACATTCATAGTCCCCAAAACCTCTACAGCCAGTTGCAAATCAGTATTGCAGACAAATAAGTGAAGGTGGGCAGAGGTCACCATGCCAGCTGCTCAGCGATCACACGCTACTCTCAGGACTGGGAGGAAAAGTGCAACTTGTTTCTCAGTTGTGCAGCCAAAGCAGAAGAGCACCTGCAAACTCCTCCAGTCCTTGACCAGACAATTCCCTGAAGAGCAGCCTTGGGGGTGGAGGAGAGCAGCTTGTCCGCTTTCAAACAGCAAGATGGAAGACCTTCATCAGCCAAGGCATTTGGCCTCACTCTGGGTGAAAAGGAAAGGGCAACAATCCGTTGACCAAAACGTTCGGCTTGGTTAGCAAGGCCAGGCAAACCTGACTAGCCCCAATGCAGAGGGAGGACTAGGGAGAGGACTTGCATGCAACTTCCCGCTTGGGCCACGCAGGTGAGATTTCAAAGGTGTACTTCTCCTGCCCAGGTGCAGGCACATTCTGCAATAGCTTAGACTGAGAATTAACATACAGAGTATCTAAACAGCCTTGGATAAACCTAGATACTGGCCTGCCAACTAGACAGAGTCACTCAGTGAAGAGTTTTAGGAGTAAGGTATAAAGGCATAGCAGGGAGGGCCTGATTAGTGCTTGGACGGAGATTGCTGGGAAATCCCAGGACTGCAGTCTAGAGGGGGTGGGGGGTGTATCATGGCAAAAGGCAATGGCAAGTCAATTCCCTATTATTCCCAAGAAAACTACCTGGGCCTGTCACTGAACTGACCAGGAGCCGCGTTCAGCTCAGGGGCTTTATGTAAACTCGAAATGCCTCCCTGGTGTTCCAGAGTGATTGTCATTGCTTTGATTCCGAAAATCTGCACACAGGACAACTGTTCTACAGTAGGTACCTTCTTAGCTCCTTCTCTTTCTTCTCCTTCCCTCCCCTTCTGTTACTTATGCCAAGAGCAATAAAGAGTAACACTAAACAAAACACTGGCTGAAGTGCCTTTTGGCTTTTACTTAGTCTTGCTGAAAACGTTACAGTATCGCTCTTGTTCTGTGGAGGACAATAACAGGCCCTGAGGAGCACTGAAGCTGCAAGATGCTTGCCATCTTGGTCGTTATCAGGAAGGCTAAGCAAAAGACCCATAATGCTGAGCCTTTTCTTGCCATGCCAGTGAAAACGACAGGCTCCTCCAGAGAACTTGGAGCAAGCATGGGGGTCAACAACTAAACAACTTCCAGCAGCCTCTCATCAATGGCATATAATTTTCAGGGCCCTCAGCTACAACGTCTGAGCGGTTCCATCAACTGAATTGCACAGCATAGATTTAGCACTTCCAGAGAACGCTTATACCCACAACATCCTTTGAGCTAAAATATTATTCAGAGCCCAGATAAAGTAGTGAATAGCCAAAAAGTATTTAACACATCCTTCCATCACTCAAAAAGCACCCAGGGAATCACTGAGTGAAGAAGCTGGCAGCAGCTCTCGGCTTCTTTCCCCGTCAGCTTAAGCTTCCTTCTCTACAGAGACTCACTTGCAAGCCTGTCTCCAAGAGCCCCAGAGGTGCTGCTAAAAAGGGGGCCTCCGATCAGTGACAAAAAGATCCCCCACAAGATTCAGCAGGAGGTGAAGGTCCAGCGGTCACGTTGCTGGTCAGATTCGAAAGCCAGGGCAAGCTGAAGGAACTGCCAGAGCGCCTTGTTCAGGAGGCACGAGGGTCTCTCTGGCACACCAGGAAGGAGCAGAAGAGCCAAAGGGGAGGACGCTTCCTTTCATGCCCACCAGCCAAGCAGGCAGCCGAACAGCTGATCTGCCCTGCGCTGCCTGCCTGCCGCCTCCATCCTAGAGGGGCCTTTTAAGAGGGTACAACAGAACTGCCTTTCTCTGGTAGGGCTACCCTACAAAAGACTCCCCCTGTTTGCTGTCCTTTCAGCAAAGTAGCCACAAAATTATCCCCCCACAAAAAACCAAAACCAAACAAAACCCCAATATCTTATTTTTTACTTCCGCTACTGGCAGGTGCGAAGCCACAAAGGGAAAGCTCCTGAAGGGCAAAGCTCTAGCAAGGCAGCCCTTCCCACTTCAGTCACCGGCCTGGAGCTGAAGCCCATTGCAGATTGTTCAGCCACTCAATTACATCTTTCTCTTGCTCATCTTAAGGATGTGAAAACTCGCTCTCCTTTCCCAAATGACCGGGAGGGAGGCAAGAGCCCGCTGCAGGGACATCAGATAAGGCTCACTTGGCCTTTCGAAGAACGCAGATAAAAACCAGAACGGCTCCAGCCAAGCGCATTCCCAGTCCTTCATCCACTCCCACTAAACAGCCAAACCGGTAGCAACAGGAGCCCTCAGAACAATGCAAGTGTAACGGGGGTAGCAGGGGCATTCTGCTCGTCTCCCCACCACAGGACCCTTGGAAGCCTGCACTCCGGACTGTGAGTCACGGCACACAGTGAGGGACTTGGGCATCAGCAGGGCACTCCTGTTGCATGTGAGATTTCAAAAGAAAAGCATAAGAGCATTGGCCACCAAAAGGGTTGGCATTCAAGGGCCTGCAGGATATTGGTATGGTGGGTCCCATGCCCTTTCTTTTGCCCTCGGAGGAGGAGGAGGAGGGCGGCTTTAGATCCTCACTCTGGCTCTTGAATGCCAGCCTTTTGGACGGTTGATGCCAATTGCTATATTTGTCTCATAAAACAGTCATCAGTTTTGATAAGCAACCTTTGGATTCTCTCATGATTTTCTTTATCACAGTTAGACATTTCCAAAACTCTTAAAGTAAAACTTAATTCCAAATCCATTATTATTCCACTCCTCCTTCTTTTCGTGCTGCCTTTTGAAACTTGAAGAATGAGAATAGGGCACATCTTTTTATTAGCCTCTGTTGATACTGTGGAAGTTCTTTCTTCTGAAGAATAGGATAAAAATATTTCAAATAATACACATACAAATAAACTTCTACAACTTTCAAACACTGAAAAAAAACTTCATTATAAAATTGAAGTGCCTTTTTCAAATAATGTCCCAGGGTCCCCGTTTTTTCAAAAAATGCCCCATAAACCTCCCTGTCTACCTAAGGCAGGTAAGCCAATCTGCAGGCAGGATTCTTGTCAGCACGGTTAGCCCTTGGGAAGGGTGTTCTCCATAATGACCTTCTTCCTACTCCAAATCTAACCCCTGACTGAACCAGTCAAACTCTCTGGTGGAATATGTAAACAATCATGCATTTGTTTCTACATCTGGAAGCCAATTGGCGCTCTCTGAATCACTGCAAGAGACCATCTCCAGTAAAGACCACCGAACACAGAAGCTAGCGAAATCCTGCATAAACAACCTTTTGCTCATCATGGTCTCCTTCAGAAACATAGCTGAGCTTCAAGGACCAAAGAAATGGAGAGAAAAAAGAGTTTTTGTCTGCAGAAATGCACATTTTTCAGGCTGATCAGAGGCTTGGCTTTTAATGAGCAACCATCCCTCTCCACTCAGGAGTAGATCTTAATCAGGTTCAGGATGCAATTCAGATGCCAGTCAATGTCTCACAATCCCACAAACCACTATATTTCTGTACCGAGGATCCTAAACACAGGAAAAATGTTTTTTTCTTATGCAAGTACCTGGTTTTAAATACTGTAAGAGTGTTCAGCCAATAAGCTTCCCTAATCTAGATATCATTTCAAATCACAAAAGAATCATTACCAGGTAAACTTCCAAGAACGTTGCTGCCACAAAGTAGTGATCTATCACTAAAAACAACAGCAAATAAAAAAGTAGATCATAGATGTCCAGAAGGCACACACAGCCAACCCAACATCCTACAAGGGCTCCCCCATCCCCCTGCCTTAGGCCTGGGAGAACGGACAAGCCTTCCACGGCTTTCTGAGTCTCATCCGGGTGGGAGCCATCCGGACCTCCGGAGTTTGCTGCTCCAGGGACAGGCGCTGCAAGGCCCCCATATGGGACACACCAAGAGGCTCCTTCCTCTGCCTGATCTCACTGCCCCAGCAGAAACCACTGGAGGCCGGCTGTCCCTCCAATCTTCAGGTTGCAAGAAGGACCTGGGCTACTCTCTACCCTGGACAGAGGCGACCCGGTGGTTCTGCTGGATCATCCCAAAGACACCGATGTGGGATTTGGCAGCCGCTACCCTCTGCCCCTGGCAGCGATGGATGGAGGGGCCGAGGCAAAGAGCAGGAGTGGCAGCTACCGGAGCCAACGCGCTCCCCTGACAGCAAGAGGCCTCTGGACCAGATTCACACCGGAGAGCCTGACCAGACCATCTCTGCCTCCAGAAACAGGAACTCCTGCGCCGGCCAGCACTGGAGAGCAGCAGGCTAGGTCGGTTTCAGCTTCCCAGCCCGACCCGAGGGAGGACTCCGGTGATGCCCGGGCTTATCCCGGAGACCTCAAGTCCTCCGGCTTCTCCCAACGACTCGCTCGGTCCCGGGAGAAGCGGCACAGGCACCCGCCCTCCGCCTTCAACCGCTGGGCGCCCGGCTCAGCTGCCAGTCCCGAGGCGCCCCGGGAGCCCTTCCTACCAGAGCCGGGCTCCCCACGGCAGGAAGGCCCCGGACGGCCTGGGGAAAGCGGGGCGCTTCTTCGGGCAGGGGAGCCTCCCGCGGAAGGTCAGAGCCAGGGAGGCCCCCGCCGGTTCAGAGCAGACGCGTCCCGGGGAGCCTCCTGCCAGCTGCGCCTCAAGACTGGGACGCGGGGGGAGCGAATCCCCGGGCCGAGGCGGGGAGCGGCGGGGCCGGCTGGTCCGAGCGCCGGAGGGGCCGCAGCGCCCGCCCTCCCCTCCCCTCCCCTCCAGCCGGCCCAAACTCCTCCGCCGGGGAGGCCTCGGACTGGCGTAGCGCGGCTCACCTTGACGCGGGTGACGAGGTGCGTGGCCAGCTTGACGACGGCGAAGTTGCCCTTGCCGATGGTGCGCTCGATCTCGTAGTAGCCGATGCGCGCGGGGCCCGGAGGACGGCCCGCGGTGGGCGGCGGGGCCAGGCGGGGGCCCGGGGACACGAGCGGGGCCCCCCCGGCGCCGCCGGACACCGCAGCCGCCGCCATCTTACCCTGAAGGAGCCGACGACGACCCTCCCCCCGCGCCGCCGCCGCCGCCGCCGCCTCCTCCTCCCGGAGCTGCGGCACCGCGTGAGCTCATCCGCACAGGGGCGGGGTCGCCGCCGCCGCCATAGCAACCGGCGGGGGAGGAGCGCGGCCGGCAGCGACGGCCGTGACGCGGAACGACGTCAGCGCCGCCAGGAGCGACCCGATTGGCCTGCGGAGGAGCGCTACGGCGCGCGAGAAGGCACAAGCCGCCTCGGCCTCCGTCGGGGACGCGGTTCGCCCTCGGGAGACCGGCGCCGTCGCTGGGCCCGAAGGGGAAGCAGCCGCGACCTCCGGGAAGGCCTCCCCAGGCCCGCTTTTCTGGCGCCGACCTGGCCCGGAAAGCCTTCCCCCAACCCCGCTTGCTCCGTTCAATGCGGAGGCCCGAGGCCTCCCCGCGCGGTCAAGTCGAGGTCGGTGCCAGGCACGGAGCGCAGAGGGAGGCTTCCGGCCCTTGCCTTTCGGCGCAGTTGCAGGAGAGACGCCCGCAAAGCCGCGAGAGACCCGGGCAGCCTCCAGCAGCCGCTCTCAGGCGACCAGCAGGAGCAGCAGCGGGGAAGGCCGCCTGAGCGAGGCGCCCTGCTTGTTCTGAAGAAACGGAGCCGAGGCCTAAACAGGCGGTTCCTTCGAGCCAAATAAAGGTCCTGGCGGCTCCCTGGAGGGATGGAGGGATGGAGTCGTCTATAATAGGAATTGAAAGGGAGGAAAAGATTATAGGACAAATAGGAAAAATCTCAGGCCCGCAGTTTATAAAGTGACATGAAGGTAGAATGGGATTTTCAAAGGGGCCTCGGGAGTAAAGAGTTTGCTCTCGGTCTTCAAAGCTTCGACAAACCTGAGTCAGGCTCCTGGGTTGTGGTGTTGGACGCTGCAGGCCAGGCTCCATAACAGCCTGTACAGCGATAGGCTCAGAAGGCGCTGGGCCGCCCTGGATTGAAGCTGGAAACTGGAATTGAGAAGCAACTTCCAGTCTGGGATTCCTGAGCAAGAGCTGGGAAGGACTACTTTGTGCCTGTGCCCTCTAGAGTTCTTGACCAAAACCCTCCCAGGACCTTGCCGTTGGCCACACTGGCTAGGATTCATAAAGAGTTAAGACCACCCTGAAATATTTGCCTGGTAAACCTAGTTTACCCATCCCAGGTTCTGAGCAACTTCACGAAGGCGACGGCTGTCAATGGAAACTAGTTGCAGTACTGTATTCCAGTCTCCCAGTTCTCTAAAATACACTCCCTAAAATTGAGAAGTTGGCCTCTTTGCTAGCTGTTTAAAAGACCTTAAATATACATTATAAACAGACTCTGGTTTATCATAATTGTTGATGTTAATTTTTCTCCTTGTACATTTTAAATTGTTTTCCTCGTAATCACTGAGGCACTTCAGTAGTTGGTGGTTTATTAAGTAGTGATGTTTTAATCAACAGGAAAAGCGAAATAGGTCTTAGTGTGAGTTGCTAGTACAGCCAAATGATAATTGCTGTTGCTTCATGTTCTTGGGAACTGGCCCCAGGCGTCTATTTGGCCACAGAAGGTTGGATAGACCGGCTTTTTGTCTGCTGAAGTATAGCTTATGTTCCTATGGCATTCTACAAGCAACAGGTGTGGGGAAGATGAGTTCCATATTTGAGTTCATTAGAAGAGTAGCTGCACTGAGACTAGACATTCCATACACCCTGTTTGTTTATTTTTATTTATTTATTTATTTATTTAAAATTTATATACCGCCCTTCTCCCTGAGGACTCAGGGCGGTGAACAGCCGAAATTAAAAACATACAATACAAATATTAAGAATTAAAATACATATAAATTTGGCTCCAATTTTAAAAATAACAAACCAATTTAAAAAACGTCTAAAATTTCTTCCTAAGCCAGCCCGGGTTGTTGAAAAAAGTAGGTTTTAAGGGCACGGCGGAAGGCACTGAGGTCTTGAGATCTCCTTATCTCAGGGGGCAGCTGGTTCCAGAGGGTAGGTGCCCCCACAGAGAAGGCTCTCCCCCTGGGGGTCACCAGCCTACATTGTTTAGCTGATGGCACCCTGAGGAGGCCCTCTCTGTGGGAGCGCACGGGTCGGTGGGAGGTCATTTGTGGCAGTAGGCGGTCTCGCAGATAACTAGACCCTATGCCATGGAGCGCTTTAAAAGTGATAACCAACACCTTGAAGCGCACCCGGAAGACCACCGGGAGCCAGTGCAGCTCGCGCAGGAGCGATGTTACATGGGAGCGCCATGTTGCTCCCGTCACTACCCGCGCAGCCGCATTCTGGACCAGTTGAAGCCTCCGGGTGCTCCTCAAGGGGAGCCCCATGTAGAGAGCGTTACAGTAGTCAAGGCGAGAGGTGACAAGGGCGTGAGTGACTGTGCACAGGGAATCCCGATCGAGAAAGGGCCGCAACTGGCGAATCAGGCGAACCTGTTGTTGTTAAGGCCCCGTCCCTAACTGGATCTTGTTCAAGGAAGATGAGCAGCCATCCTGGGCACCCTACGTAAGTTCTGATAAAATAGCTATCAACAGTAATAGCACTTAGACTTATATACCACCCCACAGTGCTTTACAGTACTCTCTAAGCGGTTTACAGCATTAGCATATTGCCCCTAACAATCTGTTCTCATTCTACCCATCTCGGAAAGTCTGAATCAACATTGAACCAGTCAGGATTAAACTCCAGTCTGTGGGCAGTTTGCCTGCAATTTAACCACTGTGCTACTAGGGCTGTTGATACCCTGCCCCTTGTATGAATGTTTGAGAAGATGAGAGTTGATCTGGTCTGATGAGGGCAGAATTTAAAGGTAAGAATGTGATTCAAAAAATATACACATTTCTCCTTGTCTTGTCTTTTTTTTTTACCGGATCTTCGAAAGGCAAGAGGAGGATAACTTCCCATTTTATATTCCTCCTCTTCTTCGTCATTCTGTTTCTTCTACTAATAGCAGCTACCAAATGATCTTGACCCGGCCACGGAAAAAGCTATTGCTTCTTCCAGAATTTGAGAGCTAAATACATGATAATGACAGTTCTAATCTATCACAAATGTTGACTACTGATGATTAATTTTGCACAATTAGTCCAGATGTGGGGGGGGGGGTTTGCACAATGTTCAGATGTTTATAGATGTGGGTCATGCAGGCAACAGCAAAAGGAGAAGCTGCATGAGATGAACTCTGAGTTAAAGGGTTGACTTCGCAGCTGGCCGATGGGCTCTGCTCCACGTAGAGATCTGTGGCCTGCATCTTTTACTAAGGCTGTTCCCTTCCAAACTGTTGCCTAGGGAAACAGTGGAATTAGTCTTCGGCAGTCCAGTGGTTGCCAGTGGCAACACTGGAGCATCATCTCCCCTGAAAGCAAAGAACAGGTATATAGTTACCTGTTGAAAAGAGAATCAAAGGGTAATCCTTGCATGGAGGAGAGGAAGGAACTGTCTCGTGCTTAGATGGCTAACCTGACCTTTTTGTGGGTTTCAAGTGAAAAAGCATATTCTGTGCCATTGCTTTATTTGGCTACTTCCATTCTACCACCATCTTCCTTTATTCGGTCATCTGCGCCTTGTTTTGTGCTGTGACCTCAAAAATACCCAACAAGGAGTTATTGTTGCTTCTCTGGCTCAAACTCAATAGAAAGGCTAGATAAGACATTTTATCTGGGGGAAGGCATGAAAGTAGCTGATGCTCTGTGCTAATAAGAGGGTACAGTTTCATCTTCTACTCCCTGCTCCAACCCTAAATATTTTGCTTTCTCCTTTCCCAGAGTTTAAGTCTTGTATTTATTAGCCTTGGAACAAGGCTTGTTCAAACACCTGATATCTCCAGCGTGGAAATCTTTGGCTGTCTATTATTCCTATAGTGACAAGCATCCAGTTCTTAGCTACTTAGGGTGGGTACCTCTTCTGGCAAAGGAAGACAGAGCCCCCAGCCAGAAAACATCAAGGATTTTAACATGCAAGTCTCTAAGCATCAGCAGATAGAAAGGAATTTGGTTCTTCAAGCAGCAACTAGATGGCAGATCACATGAAGAATATTAGCACCAAGGAATATGCTCTTGGTAGGAAAAGATGAGATGCTTTGAATTGAGGGAAAACGTGGCAACTCTACACAGCTAATTCCTTTGTTGTTGTTAGTCGTGAAGTCATGTCTGACCCATTGCAACCCCATGGACCACGTTCCTCCAGGCCTTCCTGTCCTCTACCATCCCCCGGAGTCCATTTAAGCTCACGCCGACTGCTTCAGTGACTCCATCCAGCCACCTCATTCTCTGCTGTCTCTTTCTTCTTTTGCCCTCCATCGTTCCCAACATTAGGTTCTTCTTCAGTGAGTCCTTTCTTCTCATTAGGTGGCCAAAGTATTTGTGTTTCAACTTCAGGATCTGTCCTTTTAAAGAGCAGTCAGGATTGATCTCTAGGACTGACCGGTTGGATCTCTTTGCAGTCCAAGGGACTCACTCCCAGGAGTCTTCTCCAGCACCAGAGTTCAAAGGCCTCAATTCTTTGGCGCTCAGCCTTCCTTATGGTCCAACTCTCAGAGCCAGACATTGCAACTGGGAAAACCATAGCCTTGACTCTACACACTTTTGTTGGCAGGGTGATGTCTCTGCTTTTCAGTATGCTGTCTAGATTTTCCATAGCTTTCCTCCCCAGGAGCAAGCGTCTTTTAATTTCTTGGCTGCAGTCCGCATCTGTGGTGATCTTGGAGCCCAGGAAAATAAAGTCTGTCACTACCTCCATTTCTTCCCCATCTATTTGCCAGGAATTAAGAGGGCCGGATGCCATGATCTTACTTTTCTTAATGTTGAGTTTCAAGCCAACTTTTGCATTCTCCTCCTTCAACCGCATCAAGAGGCTCTTTAGCTCCTAATTCCTTTGCAACTCTACAATTAAACATTTTTGTTTTGGGACTGATGATCACCCAATGGTTAATGTTACATGGTTTCCTATTTTAAAATGTAAGCTATTTAGGATCTCTAAGAAATTTTCAAACTCCAGTAATCGGGCCCAATTTAGTGGATTTCAAATATTTATTGTCCATCAGTGGCCAGGAGGCTTTGGGGAGCTGAAGAAATGGGGTGACATATGTCGCTTGTTGCCTCGGCTAAACCGGGACCAGGCAGCGGTTTGCATCACCGTCTCCGCACTGCCATTTGGCCTCAAGCAGACGTGCCGCACCGTGGCTGCTTCGGAGCTCCTCCAAGTCCAGGTTCCAGAAGATTTGGCTCTGCTCAGGAGAAACGCTGCGCCGGACTCTGGGCCAAGACCCGGCAGGCAGGCAGGCAGGCGCCCTTCCAGAGGGTGGGACTACTAGGTGACCTCCAGCGAGGCCCCGATCCCACCGTCTCCTCGGGCTGCGCCGCTGAGCCTGCGGGGCCGTCGTGGTCACCGTCCGGCCGCGTCCTCGCTCAGCAACGGGGACACAAGCTCCGCGCTCCCCGGAAGCCTCCGCGGCGGCGCCCAGTCCACGTGGCCAGCAGCTCCAGGGCTCCCCCTGGAGGCCGTTCAACGTCACCGGCCGAGGCCCCGCCCCTCCAAGCGCGTCACTCTTCCCGCCCCCAAGAGGGCGCCGGCGAAAAAAGCCCGCGAGCGGCGCCCCCTAGGAGAACGCCGAGGCGCCAGGCAGCCCGGAGGCGGGACTTCCCGCCAGAGCCGCGAAGACCGCGGAAGTGGATCATCGCGCAGGCGCGCTGCGTGGCGGCCGGAGCGGGGGAGGGGTGCGCCCGTCGGAGCCGCGGGGAGGCTGAGGGAAGGCCGAGCGGGCGGAGCGGATCGTCGGCGAGGAGCCGCCATGGAGGCGCGGGGGCAGCCGCAGTCGCCGGCAGCGTGAGTGCGGGGCGGGCGAGGGACGCGAACCCGCCTCCTCCCGCGCGGCGGGGCCCTGGGCGGCCGGTTCCCATGGCGACGGGCGGGGCGGAGGAGGGAGGAAGGGAGAGAGGCCCCCGCCCACCCCCTCCTCGTCTCTCTCTCTCCCGGCAGGGACCGGATGAGCCAGGGGGACGCCAACCCGGCGGCCGCGGCCCACATCGCGGAAGACGTGCAGGGCGACGACCGGTGGATGTCCCAGGTGAGCCTCGCCGGGCGGGCCCGTCGTCCCCCGGGGCAGCGTGGGGGAAGCGGCGGAGCCTTCGGGGTTTTCACGCTGCTCGTCTCCTTCCCTGCAGCACAACCGCTTCGTCTTGGACTGCAAGGACAAGGAGCCCGACGTGCTCTTCGTGGGCGACTCCATGGTCCAGCTGCTGCAGCAGTACGAGGTACGGGGCCTCGGAGGGGCTTTTAGGCCTCCCCAGCTGGAGGAATCCCATCCCTTTATGGGACTTTCTCCTAATTCACATTCGCCATACGATGCAGCATTCCACCGCCTCTGTTCATCAGCTTCAAATGGATCAGTAAGAAACAGTAACGCTTCAATAAATAACCCTTGATTTCCAGTGGAAAAGCTTGGATAATTCTGATTTGAAAAGGGAGGGCAAAGGCCCGCAGGCTCCAGTGAAGCCGCCTTACGGAGACTCTTCCTCAAGACTCACAGAGCAAAATGCCAGTGGGTGTCGAAAAGGTTCTTTGCATCTCTTACCCTGCAGGCACATTTCTAAGCGGTTTGAGGATGCACAAGCAGCTAGGGCAGACCAGGTGCCACCTCGGTGGGCAACGTCTGGTCCTGGGGGACAGTGCAGCATCTGAAACTCACAGAAGGCATCGTGGCTGGATTTCAGTATCATAATTTGGTTGTTTTTTCTGGTGTTAGTTGTGTTGCATATTGGGAATGGGCACGGGAGGTTTTCCAAAGACAGACCGATTCCATTCCCAATCCATAAAGTTTGGTAACCTCCAGATGATCGGAAGTGTCCAATGCACTTTAAGTGTTGCCCATCCTTCTCTGGATTGCAGATGACCCGGGATGGACTTTTTGCTTCAGCCTGAATAAAAATGTTCCCTTTTTTAATCTACGCAACCTCTGAATGCTTAAGTATATCAATAGTTTATTCCTGAAATCCCCTGCCTTTGTTCAAGAATGATTCTGAAAATGTTATCATTGCAGATATGGCGAGAACTTTTTTCACCATTACATGCGCTGAATTTTGGGATTGGTGGAGACACTACAGGACATGTTTTGTGGAGACTGAAGAATGGTGAACTGGAAAATATTAAGCCCAAGGTAGGGTGCCTGTAATTGTGAGAAAGAACAAGAAACCTCCTGTAATATTCTCCCCTCCCTCCCTCTCTCACACACAGAGACAAACACCCGCTGCCCTTTGCTAGCTTTTGTTATACCCAAAGCATTTCTACGTTATTCTAATTCAGAGCCTGATTGATATCTGTGACTGGCAAGGGAGCGGAGAGCTGTTGACTGCCATGTTCCCTGGGCACTGAAATGTTATATGGGCAGCATGCGATGTTTCCTTTTCCTCTGAAACCGAGTAATGCAGAAATCATTGCGGTTTGTCTCTTTCTGGTCCCTCAATCACAGGTCATTGTTGTTTGGGTTGGAACAAACAACCATGAAAACACAGCAGAGGAAGTAGCTGGTGGAGTAGAGGCCATCGTGAGACTGATAAATACCCGGCAGTCCCAGGCTAAAATTATCGTACTGGTAGGTAAAAGTAGCATCTTCGATGCATTTGTATATTTTTGTAACTTGTTTTTTTTAAATCAGGTTGAAGGGAAGCATCTTAAGAAGAACTGCGCTGGCTTTCGTTACAGAAAGTCAGTTGGAGAAGCCTTATCTTGACTGAGGAAGGGAACTGGAAGTCTGCCTCAGACACACTAATTTAACCATTGTTTTTGACAACTTAATTTTTGTAAGCATCTGGATAATTTCTTCCACAAAGGCAACTCTAAGATCATGTTCATGTCATGGTCATATTCTCCTGAAAAAGGAAGGCTTTACGTAAGAGCAATACATGATAGTATAAGTTTCCACATACTGATTAATCTTTTAAAAAATGGCTGTTAAAAAGCCAAAAATGCATCTGTGGGAGACATTTTAGGACCAGAAGACGACAGATGCTTCTGAAAGACGAGTAAGAACAAAGGTCTCAGCTTGCCAGAGAGGCACGTATGTCAATGTCCAGACAGCGGACAGGGCAGTGTCAGTGGACAGAGTGATGCCAGGCCGGGGGTTGGAGGTAAGCTTTCCGTAGGGTTAGGAGCCTGCTAACCTGCCCTTCTCACCTCCCTCGTTCAAGGGCCTGCTCCCTCGAGGCGAGAAGCCAAACCCCCTGCGGCAGAAGAACTCCAAGGTGAACCAGCTCTTGAAGACCTCCCTGCCAAAGCTGGCCAGCGTCCAGCTGCTGGATGTGGATGGAGGCTTTGTGCACTCGGATGGCACCATTTCATGCCACGACATGTTCGATTTTCTGCACCTAACGGGTGCCGGCTACACAAAGATCTGCAAACCCCTCCATGAACTCATCATGCAGCTGCTGGAGGAAACCCCAGAAGAGAAACAGGCAACTCTGGCCTGACAGCCTCCCCATCCTACCCCATCCCAGCGCCATCAGCCCAGTTCTTTTTTCCATGGCACTACTGAATCCTCGCTCAACGTGCTTTCCATTGTTGAATGTTACTGGGTGTTGTGTTTAGCACTGGAAAGGGGGGTGGAGGGTGGCGTGGCCAGTCCCACAGCCTGTGGCTGGCCAAAGATGTCCCATGGCCTCTTTGGTCACTTGGCCTGAACAGGTTTCTTCTAACGGGATCTCCCCATAGCCGTTTCTCCCTCATGGGGTGGTGCAAATGCTGGTCAGCGGCCTGCTGGCTCCTGCTGCTCTCCTTCCCATTCCTGCCTCCTCGGTGTCCAGGCTGCCCACAGCGCTGAAATGCCTAAACTCATCGGTCGCACTCACATTCCACTCCCTGGACTGAAAAGTAGCTGCTTCTTTAAAAGTTGGAATTGTTTGAAGAGTTTTTATATTTACTGGATTTGGGTTTTTGTTTTAAGTGATATTAGCTGCTTTCTTGCTTTGGGAAACAAACAAAACCAGAACAGGAGACAGCTACCTGTTGACAACTTGATACATGTGAACAATTATGTGTTGAGTGAGTGAACACATTTAACTTGGCTATTTCATTTCTTCGTTAAAAGGGATGTGTGATTCCTTTGCTGGGAATAGGATGGGGGGGTGGTCAGCTTCGGAAAACTTGCCTCTGAGGTGTGTTGGTGCAGCACTCCCAACTTGTCCAAGGCCTTGGAGCCTGTCTGCTCATTCCCATCCAGATTAAACTGACGCTGCTTCTTGCTAGGTTATCTGCTGCAGAATGCTCATTTTTAAGAGCAAAAAGCAAGTGATTGTTCCATTGCACCCTTCCCCCAACCCACCCTCCTTCCCTTTTGCAAGGCCAGAGCTTCACAATCCCAGGGCATCCCTTTCTTTTTTTGGGTCAGCCTTGTACAAGTAATTTACTCATGCAAATGAGGCCTCTGGCGGTAGCCATGTCATCTGCCCATGATATTCCAGGTCTGCCAGAATATAGGCCCCTTGTGAAGGGAAGCCTCTTTCTCTGGGCTTGGTGTGATGAGAAGTTTTTAGAAAACGTTTCTGAAGCATAATGCCTCAGTTTATACTTCCAAGAGATTTTCCTGGGAAGAACTTTCAGTCTTAGATAGTAAGTGAGATTGTGGGAGAAAGATTTTATCCCTAAACAGGCAGTGAAGAAGGAAGATGCTTCACCTCTTTTTACCTGAGCGAGTGATGGGCAAGGGTCTGCTGCCTCAGTTCCCCAAATGTGGTTTGATACCAGAGAATGCAGTGTAAGGAATGCAGTGTGTGACCACCCAGATGTTACCATAATTTCCCTCCCCCGTAGGCCATCCCAGCTGCAGCCCCTGGAAGGTCACCCGTTACCCACTTGGCTTTACGTTTGTTCTGAGAAGACCTCTTCATTTGTGGATGAGCTCTTGGCCATGCGTGTCTTCCTGAGGCTTCTGCCCTGGGTGGTCCACGGTCATCCAGTCAGTCATCTTTTCCCTTGCATCTCCCAGCACAAGCTTCAGCTTGACAAAAGCACAAGGCTTTGCTCTGTCCAAGAATTCCCAGAGTGAATCCGCCCTCCTGAGGCGCTCTGGGTTGGCATCCTGGGATTGGAATGGGCAGGGGCCATCGCAGTGCCACCTTGCTGCTTTCCTGCAGGGATGCCTCCGGCCTGAGGCTGGCACCTGCTTGGCCGTTTCCGACCTGTGACTGCTTTGTAGCCCAGCGGCTTCTCTTGCATCCAGGCCTTGGCCAGCGTCCTTGGATGGGGACTTGATCGCAACACTAAGAAAGCCCCATGTCTTCCCATGGGATTGGCAGCCTCACCAGAGTCCCCTTGAGGTCCCTGCTGCATCCTTGGCGCCAGTGATCTATATCCTGCTGCTTCCTTGCATCCCACAGAGGTCCTGCCCCTCACATTTGTTGAGGATTCAGGTTGGCTCATGTGCTACCCACCGAGGAGCACCACTTGCTTGTACAACCAGCCTCCTCCTCCTGGGCTTTTCCTCACAGACCCTCATCTTGTTCCTGTTTGCCAGCGTGTACTGCACCCCGAATCTTGTCTGTCCTGTGATGTTCGAGCATTGCCTATTTCCTATTTATTGCAGCAGATGGGGAGTGTGGATGAAGGCAGGGTTGTCTTTTGCTTGTAACCTGCATGTGGGAAGGGGCTGCCTTTGCTTTGTAGGAAGAGCTGAGAGTTGGGGTGCAGCAGTCGCTCGGCCCCCCTCCCATCAGCGGCTTCCAGGCGCCCCGGAGGGATGAATCTGCTCTGGCTAAGTGGCATCGATGACTGGTAGAGCTCATTGGTTTCGTGCGTGTTTCCATATAAAGATCTATGTTCCATCCACAGCCTTGTCCGCGTCTAATTGGAGGGGGGGGTCTTTCCGCCTGGGGAGCTTCGCAATGGGGCCAGCAGCGTCTCGACCGCGCCGCTCCGTCTGGCTGGGGCGGGCGGGCAGGCCGGCCCTCCTCCTCCGCGGCCCGCCCTCGCCCGCCTCCCCTTTAAAGGTGGCGGCCTCGGCGGCGCCGCCCAGACGAGCGGAGCGCCCGTCCCCGCGGCTGCTGGCCCCCGCCGCCGCCGGCCATGCTGAGGGCGCCGCTGCCGCTGCTGTTGCTGCCGCTGCTGCCCCTGCCGCCTCTTTCCGGGGCCGCGGCCGGGCCGGCCGAGAAGCGCGTGGTGCAGAAGGAGGCGGCCTTCGAGCAGCTCTACGGCGACGCCGTGAACGAGAAGCTGCTCAACATCTACGCCTTCAACCACAGCGTCTCGCGCAACCGGGTGAGCCGCCCGCCTCGGCCCCGGCGCTCCCTTCTGGCCGCCTCCGCCCGGGCCCGGCAGACGCGCTGGCACCTCGGGTGGCAGGAAGCGGGGGTGGCGGCGACGCCTCCCGAAGAGGGAACCGGCCCCGGGAGCGGGACTTGCCCGCCAGATGAGGCCCCTTTTTCGCCCTCTCCGCCCGGCCGCTCCGACCTTTGCCCCGCGCTTGCCAGCTGGCCCCGAAGCGCTGCCCCGCTCCGCCTCCCTCCCTTCCTCGCTGCCGGCCGGGCGGGCGGGCTCTGCGGCCGGGGGTCCCTTGGCCGGGGCGGCTCGGCCTGAGCCCCCCACTCGTTGCCCCGCAGACGGAAGGCGTCCGGGTGTCGGTGAACGTGCTCTCCCAGCAGAAGGAGCGGCCGGTGCTCTTCGTGGTGCGGCAAAAGGAGGCGGTGGTCTCCTTCCAAGTGCCCTTAATCCTCCGGGGCCTGTGAGTATCCTGCTCCCCCCCTCCCCCGCCCTGGTGGGGCTCCCCCGACGGGACGGCCCAGCTGGGAAGGCAGGAGGCTGGAGGGCCCGCTGGAGCCAACAGCTGGCGCCCTTCCCTAGCCCGCTCCTGAGAGTCTGGCCCCGCCTCGGCCCTCCAGCTGCCCCCTAACAAAAGGAGGAAAGGCTGGCTGCTTTGGGGGAGCTCCGGGCACGGGGCCCGATTGCTCTGTGGCCCCTCACGGGAAGGGCCCCGCAGCAGCTCCTCCCCCCTCCCCCCTCCCCCGCAGGTTCCAGAGGAAGTATCTCTATCAAGATGTCAGCCGCACTTTGTGCCAGCCGCCAACCAAGAGCGAAATCGAGACACAGTTTTTCTTCGTGGACGTCTCCACCCTCTCCACCACCAACGCCTCTTACCAACTGCGGGTCTCCCGCGTGGAGAATTTTGTACTCAGGTGAGCTGGGCTGCCCCTCCAAGGCAAAGGGCAAAGGGGTGGCAAAGGTCCCGGCCATGGGGAGGGGAGGAGGGCGGAGAACCCAGGTGGGCCCTAGAAGGCAGGGAGATTCTCCATGCGCAGCCCCAGAAGTGCACAAGGACTTGGGTTGTGAAAAAAGTCCTGCATACAAAACACTCGGTCAGTCAGTGAGGAGCAGCAGCTTCTCTGTTTCTGGTGGGGAGGGGGGTCTCTGAGCCAAGGGAGCAAGTGGTCAGTGTGGCCCCTCTTGCAGTAGCCCTGCCCGCACCAACCGCTGTCCTTGCTGGTCTTTCTTGACGCAGGACAGGGGAGCCCTTCACATTCAACGCCACAGCAGCCCAGCCACAGGTAGGCTTCCCCGCAGTCTAGGTGGGTGGGGGTGTTTCCTGGATGGGAAGAAGACACTGCCCCCCCCCGCCCCCCTGCCCCTCCCCAGCCAAGGTTTGGGCATCTGCGTTCTGGCTCTGGCTGTCAAACGGGGACAGTTAGCCAGCGGTTATGTCCGTCTCACCCCAGCACTTGGACTGGCCTTTCCGTTGTCCTCCGGCCAGGGATCAGGCAGGAGCTGAGGGAGGCCCCCGCCTGCCAAGCTGCAGCCCCTTTGCTGTGATTCTTCTGCCCTCGGAGCTCTGGCTGTGGGTTCCCAAGCAAGATGAGGCCTTTGGTTGCTTGATGAGGTGCCCAAAGAAGCTTCCCAGCCTCAAGAAGGCCCCCAAGGAGCCACCACAGCTGGCAGGCAGAGAAGGTCCAGGTTGGAGGTTGGATGTGCTGCCCCAAGAAAGGGAGGTGTCATCAGCCAAGGTCTTCTGAAATGGCTCCCCTCTCTCCTTGACCCACAGTACTTCAAGTACGAGTTCCCGGAGGGGGTGGACTCTGCCATCATTAAAGTGACCTCATCCACAGCCTTTCCTTGTTCGGTCATTTCCGTCCAGGACATTCTGGTCAGTGAGGGGTGGGGGATGCTTACAGGACACAGGAGGCTCCAGGCCTCCTTTCGCCCAAGAGGCTGATTGCCCCTTCTTGCTTGCTTTCTTACTGCCCAGTGTCCCGTCTACGACCTGGATAACAACGTGGCTTTCATTGGCACATACCAGACCATGACCAAGAAGGCAGCCATCACAGTGCAGGTACAACTGATTGGCTGGGGCCTTTGCCAGTCGGACCCTGTAATCTGACTGGCCTGGTCAGCCTTCCTGTTATCTGGGATAATACAGGAATCAGCCAGGCAGCACTGGGCCTGAATGGCCCATCTTGCCTTGGCTTCTGAAGTGGCCATCTAGAACCACAAAATCAAGTCTGGAGGGTTCATCCGCGTGTTGTCTGTAACACAACGTTTAGTGAGTGGAAACCAGGGTGCTTGAGGAGGCGAACAAGGAGCCTCCAGCTGCCCAGTTTGGGGTCTGAATATCAGTCTTATTTCTGATCTTCAGTCAAAGATTTTCCCCATTCCTTGCTTTTCGCAGAAGAAGGATTTCCCCAGCCACAGTTTCTACGTGGTCGTGGTAGTGAAGACTGAAGATGAAGCTTGTGGGGGACCTTTACATTACTACCCTTTTTCCAAAGGTATCAGGGGGGGGGGGGGGCTTGTGTGGGTTCAGCTTCTGTCGAGGCTTCATCAGGAAGGCCTCCAGGGACGATGGGGTGGAGATGACCTGGCCCGGGGGGAGTGAGGCTGTGTTCCAGGGCTTCTTCCCCTGACCCCCTTTCCCCGTTTGGTCGCTTCCATCGGTGCATTTGGGGGAGAAAGCAGACGTGCACATCGGAATAAGGGGAATGAGAGCAGGAAAGCCTTGGGAGCAAAGAGAGGCAAGACAGCAGTCTCTTCTGTAACATCTGGAGAGACTGGAAAGGTTTTTAAGAGGCCTTGGAATTCCAGAGTCGTTCTGCCTTCTGGCCTCCACTTTTACAGCTAGTCCAGCGTCCCGTCTTTGGGGCAAGAAGATGGCTTGCCTGAGCTCACCTCAGCTCAGGGCTTAAGGGCCTCCAGGGAGCCCCTCGTCATTAGCAAGGAGGTGGCTGGTTGAAGGAAGGGCCACATCGCCAGCGAAGGCAACCTGCGGCTGGGCTCTTTGCCAGGCGAGCTGATCCTGCCCTTTGTGTCTTCTAGATGAGCCTGTTGACCAAGGCAACCGCCAGAAAACCTTGGATGTCGTGGTGACCCCTGCTGTCAGTTGTAAGCAAGCACCTCGGCTGCGTATTCCCCAGTGTGGAGAAGGAAGGGGAGCAACTCCCCGCCTCCTCCTGACTTGAACCTGGCTCCCCTGTAGACCTAAGTAGCAGGTAGCACTGGGCCTGGGTGGGAGGGGAGGTGTTGAAGCTCCAGGAACCTTTGAGTTGAGGTTAGTGGCTGAGAGCGGCCAAGAGGCTGCGAGGGAAGCCCCTGGGAGGGGGAGGAGGGCCAGCAGCCCTTTGCTCGCAGGGGCTTCCTAGCCAGGCCTGCCAGGTGCGTGAGGCTGTCTCCCGGCTCCTCCGCAGCAGACACCTACGTGAACGGAATCCTCTTCTGCCTGGGCGTCTTCTTGTCCTTCTACGTCCTGACGGTGCTCATTGCCTGCTGGGAAAACTGGCGGTGAGTCTGCCCATCGGGGTTCCTCTCCCGTGGGAATGGCTTGGGCGCTGCCGCTCCTGTCCCCTTTGCTGTCGGGGACCTGTTTTCCTTGGCAGCGGGGGCTTGGTCTCGGCAGAGAAGGTGGCTTTGCCCTGCTTTTGTGGCAGGGAAGGCAGGGCAAGAGGGCCTTTAGGGTGGCAGCGTTCATGCCACCCAATGCCCGCTTCTTCTGGGGAGGAGGGGAGCTTCCGGGGAAGGCAGCCGCATGTTCTTTCAGGGGGATTCCTTGCTTGACAGGCGGCAGAAGCGGAGGCAGCGGCAGCTCCAGCTCCTGAGTGCTGTGGACACACCCTGTTCCGATGGGGGGGTGCGAGGTAGGCGGGGGTCCGGTGCCATCGGGGAGTGCAGGGTCTGCGGCCAGGGAGGGGCCTGTCCTGTTCGGCTTCTGCTCGGGGTGCTTGCGGTCCTGACCGTTGCAGGCCTTTTGCTGAGTCCCGGTGGGGAGTGGTGAGGGTGCAGGCTGAAATCCAGTTGGGGTCTGACTCTTGCAGGGACCAGCCCTCAGTTGCTGGAACTCCAGTGCTGAATCAGCTTCACATGCAGCTCCGTACTTCATGGTGGGTTTGCACAACATGCTGGACTGCGCTGAAATGTGGTCAGGGTGCTGCAAGAACTAGTTGCTGGTTGTGCATGTTACACAGACATACCGCTTAGATTTTGATAGTCTTGGGCTGGGAAGTGGCATGCAGAGACTGAAGAGCTTAGAGGCGTGTTTCAGAACCACAGCATGCCTCCCCTCATATCAGGCAGTTGCCTTAGTTTATAAACAACTTCTTCCTTCCTTCCTTCCTTCCTTCTTTCCTTCCTTCCTTCCCCTTCCTCCTTTCCTTCTTTCCTTCTTTCCTTCCTTCTGGGATGCTGCTCCACGCCAAGCTTCTCTCCTTGGTAAGCAGTCAGCCTCCCCCTACTCGGCTTCTCTTGCTTCCTGTGCTGGGAGAGAGCCCACTTCCACTCGGGTAGGCCCTGAGATCAGATCCTCCCCCCGCACTGAGATGTCCGGACGGGCTGGCTGGTCCAAGGCCAGCTAGGCACTGGTTCCATGAGGGGGCTCCCCCTGTTTTCAAGCGGGGTTGTGGCTCTTTTGTTGCAGGGAACCCTCAGGACCTCCCAGATTCCTTCCAGGGACACCCTCCTCTCGGCAGTCAGAGTTACGGCTCCTTTGGTGAGTTCCAGCCTCCCTGCCAGACAGAAAAAGACGGGGCTCCTGTCTGTTGGGGAGCGATGGTGCTTTCCTTTGCTGCCGGCTGGGCCCGGCAGGTGGATTATTTCCTTACCTGACTGGTGACTCACCCGGGGGTCCCCCTCGCTCCCCCCCAGCAGACACCGGGTCGGCTGCCAGCAGCGAGAATGTCACCGATAGCCTACTTTCCACAGAGGCCTCCTCCAATTATGCTGGTGAGACGCGTGGCTGGCACACTGGCACTTGGGATGCTTCCTGTCACCCGGCTGCCCCCTGCATGCATGTGGAGTCTCCCCAGGAGGACGGTCTGGGCTGCGCTGTCCTCAGCTTCTAAACGGGCCTGGCTGGACAGGACTGCCCCCACTTTGTGTAATCCTTTCCTTTCTCCCCAAGGGCAGGATATGTGCCAGCAGCGGCAGAGACACTGGGCAGCCTTTGCAATGGGTAGAGAGACTGGCCTCCCTGTCAGTCTGGCATCTCCTTCCTGTGCCCCTTGCCTGGCCTGAGTGTTCTCCTTGGCCAGGTCCCTTGATTTGGGGCTCTGCAGAGAAGAAGTCTTCTTTAAAAGTATTTCTGAGCTTGAAAATATGGGCCGTGATTGGAAAGAATAGGGAGCAATGAGGCATGCGCCTCTCCCTTCCTCCCTGATCCTGTCAGTGGGGCAAGGTGTGCTCTCTGCACATGCTCTGGGCCAGGCTCTTTCCTAGCTGTTCCGTGCCTTAATGGTCTCTCGGTGGCCCCTCTGCCTCCCGAGGGAAGAGGGAACATCTGCAGAACAACTTTGAAGGCCCAGGGCATCCCCCAAGTAACTTTCCCTCAGGGCCTTAACTATGCAGGCCTGGCCCAGTGGCTGCTTAGCTGGAAAGGGCACCGGCGGTGGATGCCAGACCCCCCCTTTCCCTTGATGAACTGAGGCTTCCTGAGGGGCTGCCCCTGTGGTCAGGGAGGGAGCCCCATCATCCCAAGTCTTCCATGCCCCCTAGGGGTTAACCTGGATGTCCGGCCTATGGGCCACCTCTCCCTCTGCACTTGAGGAATTGCAGCCCCTCAGAAAGCTCATGTGGGGAGGGGGGCAAGTTTGCATGATGGTTCCCCTCCCCATGCCAGGGGTTGCATGGCTTCCAATCAGCAGGGCGAGGGTGCTTGGGAAGTAGGGGGGCTGCTGTTAAGCCCTGTCTCTCCTCGGGCCTCCTGCCCACTCAACGTCCAGACAGGCCAACTGCCAGCAGGCTCCAGTCAGTTCCATCCGTAATTGGGTGACATGGGCTGGCTGGCACTTTCAAAGCGTGGGGTGCCCCAGATCTTTGCTGTAACACTGGTTTTCGCCCTCTCCAGATCGTTCCCTAGAGAACTTGGTGGGGCGCCCCCGGCTTGATTCACTCAGCTCCGTGGAGGAGGATGATTACGACACGCTGGCCGACATTGAGTCAGACAAGAACGTCATTCGCACCAAGGTTGCCCAGTGGGAGCAGGCCGGCTCTGGGGCTGCGAGTTGCCCAGAGATTAGGGAGATGATCGAGATTGGGTGCTGCTCTGGCTGCCCAACACCTCCTTTCCTGGGGGGAGGGGGGCTGCAGCCGCTGCTGCAAAGCCCAGGAAAAAATGCAGCTCCTTTGAGGAGGGGCCCAGGAGGGCTGCGAACCCTTTGCCCCTCAGTTGGAGGGCTCTGCAGGGCCTGGATCGGGTGGTAGTGGTGGGAGCTTGCAGGGCGCCTGGGCACGTCCTGCATAAGCAGGCTGAGAAGGGCTCTGGATGCGGTGAGGCCTCGGGCCTCTCCGAAGGGCTGTGAAAGTTGGGGCTGAGAGAAGACCAGTTTGTGGTTCGTGTGAGCCCAGGGGTGACTTGAGTGCCCCCACTCCTCGTTACCTGCAGGAGCCTCTTCCTGGGTGCCAGCAGGGGAGGCGCCCCATTGGAAATGCTGCCAGTTTGAGGCTCCACAATGGGAGGTTACCAGGGGAGGCGAGGGAATTTGGCGTCTTGTCACGAGACCTCAGCTCAGCAAGATGCTGGTGTGTGTTGCAGAAGTTCCTGTGTGTGGCAGATCTGGCCCGCAAAGATAAGCGAGTATTACGGAAGAAATACCAGATTTACTTTTGGTGAGAGAGTTGGGTGGGCCTGGGGCTGGCTGTGTGTCCCCCACAGATACCCCTGGCTGCACATTGCCAGAGCAATTGACCAGGGTCTTCTAATGGAGAACGTCCTCTCGTCCCCCTCGCTCCCTCCCTCCGCTGCAGGAATATTGCCACCATCGCTGTCTTCTACGCCCTGCCGGTCGTCCAACTGGTCATCACCTACCAGACGGTAACACAGCCCCCAGCCTTCCCCTCAGAGCACTGCCCACCCTTGCTTTGGCCCTGTCCTAAGCTAAGCCTCGCCTCACCTCGAGCCCCATGGCTTCCTTGGCTCAAGCCCTCCTGGACCCCTGGCCAGCCCCTCCTTTGCCTCCTGCAGGTGGTGAACGTGACTGGGAACCAGGACATCTGCTACTACAACTTCCTCTGCGCCCACCCTCTGAGCAACCTCAGGTAGGAGCCGGGAGGGTGGCCCCCGCCTTGCCCCCCCCCCCTCAGCCCGTGGGGCCTGACGCCATCCCTCCCGCCCCTCCAGCGCCTTCAACAACATCCTGAGCAACCTGGGCTACGTCCTGCTGGGCCTGCTCTTCCTGCTCATCATCCTGCAGCGCGAGATCGGCTACAACCGGGCCTTGATGCGCAACGACTTCCAGGCTGTGGTGAGGCACCTGCTGCCAACGAGGCCGCTCTCTCCCGAGGGCCTGGGAGGGGCCCGTGCCTCTTCCCCTCTCTTCCCCTCCGCCCCCTCGGCCTGGAAAGGGGAGCTGAGCAGGGGCTCCTTTCTCAGACGGGGCTTCCCGTTGCAGGAGTGTGGCATTCCCAAACACTTCGGCCTCTTCTACGCCATGGGCACCGCCCTCATGATGGAAGGCCTCCTGAGCGCCTGCTACCACGTGTGCCCCAACTACACCAACTTCCAGTTTGGTGAGTGGCTCCCTGCCTGGTCCCTGGGTGGGCAACCTGGTGCTGCAGCTCCCAAGGCCTGAGAAGGCCCAGCCCGGTGGTCCGTCTCCGCCATTCAGCCGGGTGGCATCCCTGGGCTCAGCCCTGGCTCTTCTGTGGCAGACACGTCGTTCATGTACATGATTGCCGGGCTGTGCATGTTGAAGCTGTACCAGAAGAGGCACCCGGACATCAACGCCAGCGCCTACAGCGCCTACGCCTGCCTGGCCGTCATCATCTTCTTCTCGGTCGTGGGGGTGGTGAGTGAGCACAAGCGGCAGGCAGCACCTCTGGGCTCCCACAGGGCTTTAATCCTTGGGGGAGATGGAAGGAGGCGCTGGGGGAGTGGGGGAGCCCCAGCCGCCTCCAAGAGGGGGATCCTCTAAAGGTGTGCAGAACTGGGGAAGCCTTTCCTGGGACACCCCCCACCCCCACCCCCACCCGGCAGGAGACGCTGTGTTCCTGAGTTCAAGGAGAGAAGTTTCCCAAAAAGGAGCCCCCTCCCCCTCTCCGCCCACTTTGAAGCCTCTGTCCCTGCCAGTTCTGCCGCTCAAGGGCTCTCTGGCCCCCAGGTCTTTGGCAAAGGCAACATGGCCTTCTGGATCGTGTTCTCAGTCATCCACATCCTGTCCACGCTGCTGCTCAGCACCCAGCTGTACTACATGGGCCGCTGGAAACTGGGTGAGCGGCTGCCAGGTCTTACTGCGAGCTGTGGGGTAGGGGGCTGGGTGGGACTGCCGACGAGGGGGATTGCCAATGCCGGCTAGGATGCAGACCCACCCCTATCCTCTTTGGGGGTCTTCAGCGTCTCCATCTCCCCCCAGATTCTGGCACCTGGCGCCGGATCTTCCATGTGCTGTACACAGACTGCATCCGACAATGCAGCGGGCCAATGTACATGGTGAGTGGGTGAGAGAGGGGGAGTGGCCCCTCCCTCTTTTCAACTGCTCCCGGAAGGAATCTCTCTTCCTGAAGGCCTCACCCATCGCCTCCCCCTCCCCCTCCCCCCCTTGCTTCTGTCCGCAGGATCGGATGGTGCTGCTGATCATGGGGAACCTCATCAATTGGTCTCTGTGAGTGAGAGCAGCCAGCCAGACATGCCCAGCCCTGGGGGGCAGCCAGCTACCTCGCCCCCTAGAGCAAAGAATGCCTGGCAGCCTCTGGGGCTGAAAGAGCCACTTTACAGGCAGCGTCTCAAGAGGCTGTTTTGGGCCTTGAAACCCACTGGGGAATCTCTCTCGATGCTCCTGAGGGGAGTAACGGAGTTAGGGGCCCAGCTGGGAGGGCTGGCGGTTGGCCCAGTAGCTGCTCTCAACCCCCTTCTTCTGCCCAGGGCGGCCTATGGGCTGATCATGCGCCCCAACGACTTTGCCTCCTACCTGCTGGCCATTGGGATCTGCAACCTGCTGCTCTACTTTGCCTTCTACATCATCATGAAGGTGCCTTTCCTCTGGCCGGGGGTGCTTCTCTCTCTGGAGGGGGGAGGGCCTCCCCGGGACCCCTCGATGGCCCCCCTGACCAATCCCTTTCCTGCAGCTCCGCAGCGGCGAGCGTCTGCTGCCGGTCTCCCTGCTCTGCATTGTCTGCACCTCCGTGGTGTGGGGCTTCGCCCTCTTCTTCTTCTTCCAGGGCCTGAGCACCTGGCAGGTGAGCTCACCCAGGCCAGGGGAGCATGGTTGCAGCCTCTCTCAGCCCCCGTGGGGGGCTGGGTTGCCTTGGGGCTGCTTGGCGTCCAGGCAAGGCGAAGATGGGCTCCCTCCTTGGTGGGCTTGGTCCTAACCCTTCGCCCTCTTGGCTGGGCTCTCGCATGGCGGTTGGGCTGTGCAGGCAGTGGGCGAGACGAGCGCCTGCTTCTCAGTCCCTGCTGAGCAGCCAGCCTGCCCTGTACTTGGCCCCGTCCTCCGGCCTGCTGCCCATCCTGAGCCCGGCTGGTCACTGCTCTCCACAGAAAACGCCGGCCGAGTCCCGAGAGCACAACCGGGAGTGTGTCCTGCTGGCCTTCTTCGACGACCACGATGTCTGGCACTTCCTCTCCTCCATTGCCATGTTTGGCTCCTTCCTGGTACGTGTCTCCAACCAGCTTGGCTGGCCCAGAACCTGCAGAGCCAGAGCTGAAAGCGCCACGACCCATTGCAGCCCGGCCCCTTCCCAGGAGCCGTGGGGCTTGCCTCCTCCCCAGAGAAGTGGGGAAAAGTTCTGGGTAGAGAGCTTGGACCGGACTGGCCTTTCCAGGGCTGGCAGCAGCCAGCCCTGCGCCTGTGATGCAGCCCCTTTTCCAGCCAGGGGTGGAGCACATATCCTGCCCCCCAGTCCAGAGCCTGATCGGTTTCCTTGGCAATCACATTTCTTAAGACCACTCAGTTGCTTCAGTCAGGATCTCTTGAGTGAAGAAGCAGAGTGCTCCAGAGTGGAACACAACGTGGCTTTAGCCTGGGGAGGGGTGGGGGAGAAAGGGGGATTGACTGCTGTTGGAGATATGGGGGGGGGGGGCTCGCAGGGGACTGCCCAGCATCGATCCTCCCCCACCTTCCCCTCCAGGGGCATCTGATGGCGCCTTCCCTTTGCATAGGTCCTGCTGACACTGGATGATGACCTCGATTGCGTCCAGCGTGACAAGATTTATGTCTTCTGAGGGTGCCTACAGACTCCTTGGAACGGAGGCCGGGATTGTTCACTGGACAGGTCTCCTGCTGGCGGTGCTGGGGCCACAGCTGTGGGCTCCCCCTCTCCAATGCATCAAAAGAGAGTCTGCGGAAGGGGAATGAGGTTGTCATCCTGAGCCTCCGAAAGCAGAGAGAAAAGCTCCTCCTGTCGGGGTCCAGCACTGCCCACAACTCTGGGGAGAGGCTGCAAGCGGAACAGCTGGGCTCCCGTTCAGTGGGGCAGCCCTCGGAAACTGACTGCTCTCTTCCTTGGTGCCTGCACTGACCTCCAAAAGGGCCTCCCCCTGGGACGCAGTTGCCTTCTTTGCTGAACAGGGAGTAACGGCCACTCAGTCCCCCTCTGTCCACCAGCTGCAGCTGCAGCATTGTGCCACCGCCGCCGCCTCTTCCTCAAGCCCCTGGGTGCCATGTAGTCACTGCCTATGGGGAGGAAGTGGGCCGGTGAGTCTCCTCCATGCAGGTCGGAGGGGCTGAAGGCCTGCGCAGCTGAGGGACCCCGGGGGGGCGCCTCTCTAGTTTTGGCCCCCCAAGCAAGGCAGGCCCTGGTTTCCTGGCGGCGGGGGGGGGGGGTCTTCTGCAGATAGTCACCATGATGCAGGGGGGAGGGGGGCAGAAGAAGATCAGAAGGGCCAGTCCAGGAGGCGGAGGCCAAGTGCTTCTCTTTCCCCACTCAAGGATCGGGCCTTCCTTCCCTCCATGTTTGTCCATTCCTGGTTTTGGATTGTGGCCGAGACAGTTTTCCTTTGAAATGGTTCTTGGTATAAAACACTGTTGAAGAAAATTGGCATTTTGATCTCTACAGATGCTGCTGCCCAATGCAAGCGATAAAAGATGGCCTTGCCTTCCTTTTTTTTCATTTAATAGGGAGGCTGGAGGGGGGGCAGCTGCTGTGAGATGGGGTGGGGATGTCCCTAAAGAACCGAGTCCCCTGAGATGCAGTGACATCAGCTCAACCCCCAGCTCCTCTCCGTTTGCCAGGCAGAAGGCCCTACCTTGTCTGGGGGGAGTAGCCCCAGTTGCTCCAAGGGCCTGTGGCCCCAGCGGGCCCTCCCTCCCTCCCTTGGTCTCTGCACCCCGAAACTCGAGTGACCTCATCCAGGAGGCAGGCATGAGGTCAGGGCTGGCCTGTCTGGCTGGGAAGAGTCCTGCCTAAAAAGGAGAGGCTGTGCAGGGCCAGCCCAGGCCGAGCATCCGCTGAGACTCAGGCATTTCGAGAATGTCTTGGGGCAATAACTCTGCTCGACTTTGGAGTCTTTCCCCAAATATGGTGCGCAGCTTCAGCCACCGAGGAGGGGGAGGGACGGTGATGTCACAGGCCGGAGGGCCGGAGCCTTTTAGCCCCTCTCCTGGGGCTGCGGAGTCCTGGCAGAGCAGCATCTCGGGAGCCTCGGAGCCAGCACAGCTGTAAGTGCCTCTCTAGCCCATTCGGCAGGGGCTGCCTTGCGGGTGTCTGCTCTGCTTGGGAAGGGCCACCTGGAAGAGTTCCCGAGGGGGGCAGAGCAGGGGGGAAGCCAAGGCTCTAGTGAAAAGCTGGGCTGGGGCTGGTCCATCCCTGAGGCTCCAAATTGAGCCTCTCCCCTGGCAGGAGAACGGTGCCCGGAAAGGCAGGAGGAAGCTGAACTGCTGGAAAATGCTGCCTCCGTAGGCAGGTGAAGAAGGGCAGAGGGTCCAGGGTGGGGCCCTTGGGATCTGCCAAGGGGTCCCTGGGATGCGCTTAGACTTGCTGGCCAGGAGATGGGGCGTGTGGGATTCCAACAAGGCTGCGTGGGGAACAGAGGCTATGAACAGAAGCCAGAGAAGGGGTGGCGTGGCAGGATTTACCAAGTGGCTGCCACCTCCCTGGCCTTTTCTCAATGTGCCCAGGCTGGGGCGTGGCGGCTGGAAGGGTCTGGAGTTTTGGCCCTGGACAGGAGGGAAAGAAGGCTGCAAAGCCTGGGTCGGCCAGGCCCAAGAGCAGCCAGACTGGGCGCACTGAGGATGGCCATGGTGTGCTCCCCCTTCCTGCGTATGAAGGCATCTGTGCTGCCAACGCCTGCTTCCCCTCCACCCTGGCCTGGGTGTGGGAGCGGGTACTCCCTGCCCTTTGGGACTTCCACCTCCTTGCCTGAAGCGCGGGTGAGGGGGCAGCTCCGGGAAGACCTCTGGCCATCACTGGACCACTTGAGTGGGGCACAAGAGCGGCTGGAAGTACAGGATGGAAGATGGCAGGACCTTGGGACGGATCTGCCTCCTGTTTGTTGCTGCCAGATTAGGAAAAGGTGCAGTTGCCTGTGCAGAAGCGGGGTGGGGTGGGGTGGGGAGTCATCCAGCTGTGTCTTCTTCAGCTACCTGGCAAATGGGGAGCTGACCAAATTCCTGGGTTTGAGCAGCAGAGGAGCCCTTGTGAAGCCTAGGGGGGGGGGGGGTGTCTGGGTGGAATGGTGTAAGGGGAAGTGGGCAGAAAGTTTTGTTTCCCTGTGGTACCCCACCCTGCCTAACAACCATGGGGAGGTCTGGGAGGAACAGATGGAAGCCTGTGCCTGAGTGGCCTCCCATTGTGTTGCCTTCCTCCCTCCCTCCCTCCCTCTTTTCCTTCCTTCCTTCCTTCCCTCCTGGTGTTTTCCGACCGCCGGCAGAGCAGCCCAGCTGCCTTAGTCTCCTCGCCGACTGCCTCCCCCAGACCCGTCCTGTGGACATGGCAAACAAGGGGCCTTCCTTTGGGCTGAGCAGAGACGTCCAGGCCAAGATCGAGAAGAAATACGACGATGAGATGGAGGAGCGCCTAGTCGAGTGGGTGGTGGCCCAGTGTGGGAGTGAGGTGGGGCGCCCCGAGCGAGGGAGGCTGGGCTTCCAAGTCTGGCTGAAGAACGGCATTGTGAGTATGGGGGCTCCTCGGCCGGCAGCCTGGGAGGCCTTGGGGTGCCCTCGGAGGCCAGGCCCAGCCCTGGCAGGAGTTGCAAGCGGTCGTCTCTCTTGGCAGATCCTCGGGAAGCTCATCAACAGCCTTTATCCCGGCGGCTCCAAGCCTGTGAAGATCCCGGATCCGCCCCCCAGCATGGTCTTCAAGCAGATGGAGCAGATCTCCCACTTCCTGAAGGCAGCCGAGGATTACGGGGTGGTGAAGACAGACATGTTCCAGGCGGTTGCTGTTTTGGGGGGGGGGGGGGGGGGGAGCTTGTGCCATGGCTCCAGAGCCAGCATTTGTGCTCACCTGGTCCCAGAAAGATTGGGACCAGGTGGGAGCCCATCTCCCAGAGTGGCCCTCAATTGCCCCCAGGGGGACCCCTTTCCTGGTCCTACTGGTGGCCGGGAGGGGATGGGCAGCCTCGAAGGCCCCATGGGGCACTCTGGGGGTGGGGTGTTCCCAGCCCTCCCCCTTAGAGACACGCAGGGGATGTGGGGAGACTGTCCCAAGTGGGGGCTCAGTCCTCAGCCCAGCTCTGCTTTTCCCTCCAGCCAAGGACATGGCAGCCGTCCAGCGGACCCTCATGGCCTTGGGCAACCTGGCTGTGACCAAGAGCGATGGGCATTACCAGGGGGACCCCTCGTGGTTCATGAAGTAAGTGGCGGTGGATGCGCCCTGTAGGGAGGCTCTTCCGGTATCTTCTGTGCTTGCCCTGCTCGACCTCCAGTGGCAGAGGCTGCCTTCAGGGAAAGCAGAGCACCAGGGCTTGCCGGGAGAGTACCCGACGCCCAAGGCTCCATCGTGAACCCCTTTTCCCTCCCCAGGAAGTCCCAGGAGAACAAGCGGGACTTCTCCGAGAGCCAGCTGAAGGAGGGCAAGAATGTGATCGGCTTACAGATGGGCTCCAACAAAGGGGCGTCGCAGGCAGGCATGACAGGCTACGGGCGACCCCGGCAGATCATCAGCTAAGCCCAGTCCAGCTGCTCTGCTGCCCACCCACCCACCCCCAAGCCTGCCGGTCTTCCCGCTCTTGCTAACAGCCTGGCAAGCTCTGCCCTGCTGCTGCCGCCGCCGCCAGGGGTATCAGCAGGGAACGTCCCCACCGTGCCCCCTAAGCAGTTCCCGAAGGGGTGCCATGCCCAAAGACTCGTGCTGCTGCTGCTGCATAGCAACGGCCGGCCAGGCAGCCAACCTGCTCCAGAGCCGCTGGCCTCTGCATGCTGCCCGCTTCACCCACCCACCTGCCCACCCGCCGCGCACCCTCCTGGCCTGCTTTGGCCCTGGCACGCATTCTGGGGCTGCCGGAAGGCTTCTCCCAACTGCAGAACCGAACTTGGCTGAAGTTGCCCAAGGAGCCTCTCTTGACAAAGTCTGCCAGGGACGCCGAACGAAGCTCCTGTTTTGTACTTTTTTGGGGTTATTCATTAGATTAAAAACTGAATCTTTTAGGTTCCTTGGCTACGATTTGAGTTTCTTCTCCGCGCTGTAAACCAGGACAAAGGCTGCCCAGCAGAGGAAGGGACATGGCCAGTCCTGGGGGGGGGGTGAGGGTGGGGACTGAGCCAGAGATGGCCCAAACTTCCTGTTGAGCGAGTTCCCCTTTTCCAGCCGCCTCAGGAGGTGTGGGGGGGGGAGGGGGGACTGGGGCTGCTCCTTTTGGCTCAGGGCCGCCTCCTGGTGCACAGAGAGAGCAGCAGCAGCGCCGGAGTTTCAACAACCGTTTATTTTGGAAAAGTGCAAAAGAATTCTGGCTGCTGCTCATCCAAAGCCAGAGAAATCAAAATACGTCGTCCAGCTTGAGGGTGACCTTGGGAGAGGAAGCCAAGTCCCCAGAAAGGCCCACGGGGTGGGAGGGTCCCAGGAG
Source organism: Ptyas mucosa (assembly GCA_012654045.1). Classification (NCBI taxonomy): domain Eukaryota; kingdom Metazoa; phylum Chordata; class Lepidosauria; order Squamata; family Colubridae; genus Ptyas; species Ptyas mucosa. The sequence continues at coordinate 4,021,158 of WNWU01000071.1, forward strand.
TCTGAGTGGAAGAACCAACTTGGTGCCCTCCGAGCCCCTCGGGCAAGCGTAGGAGCCGTGGCAGAATCTGGGGGTGACTCCAGGCAGGGGGCACAGCCAGTCGGCGCAGAGTGCAAGATAAGGCAGCGGGTTGGCAGAACCAGGACCTGCCAGGCCGTGGGGCGAGGAGAGGAGCTCTGGGTGCGGCATGAGCCTGCGGCCACAGCCCCCTTCTGGCCAGCAGCAGCCCCTCTCCTCCGCAGGCCAGTCTCTCGTCCTTGGCTGGATTTGTCTCGTTGCCCCTGCGCTGCCCAGCTGCGGCCCAGGAATCCCCTGTGGCCCTCTTTAGGGGCAAAGAGGGGACGGGCACTGCCAGGGCAGCTAGAGAAAAGCCAAGCTGCTTCTCGGAGAGCTGCTGGGGCAGGAGAGGTCTCTTGGCTGATCCCCGAAGCACAGAGCAGAGGGAGGCAGCATTAGCATGCTCAGCAAGCCACAACCAAGGTAGACTGCTCCTGCTCCAGGTTTAGTAATCCTCTCCCCAGTGAGGGCCTTGAGATCCCCAGCCCTCCTCCAGGTCTCGCAGGCCCAGGGACGGTTGCTGGGCTCCAGACTTGGCTTCCTTGCATAGGGGAACCGTGTCCTCCATCAGACCTCCTCCTTCCGGGCTCTTGGAGGCCCGGTGGCTCCGGGATGGGAGGTCAAAGGCCCCGTTGTCGCAGGTCAGGAACACTTCCAGCATGTAGTAGAATGTCCAGAAGACAGCAAAGCACCCGAGCAGCATCAGGGTCTGGAGAAGGGAGCGGCAGGGGCTCAGGCAAAGCACCTCCGAGCGGGCAGCGCTGTAGGGCAGCCGCAACTTCTGGGGGGCTCAAGACCCCGCTCGAGGGCTCCCTCCCCCGCCCCCGCCCAGCACAAAAGGTGTCACCTTGAGGGTGTTGGCAGTGAGCGTGTAGGGCTGCTGCTCGGGGATCCGGAGGCCCGGGGGGCAAGGCAAGGCAAAGTCCTCATTCAGGAACTGGCCGCTCATCGCCTTCTCCAGCAGCCTGCAGAGGGGGGAGAGGGGCCCTGCTGATCACCGCAGGGACAATGGGCCCCCTTGGCCCAAGACGTCTTCCGCCCCCATCCCGGAAGTACCGCGTTCAACATGTCACACGAGAGAAGCAGCCTCGTTGTACGCCAGCTGTGCAAAAGGAAGCCGCTGGAGGGCAACTGCCGAGAACGGGTCCTTCCTTGTTGGCCCAGGCGTTGCAAAGCTGGTGCTGGGCCTGGAGAGCTGCAAGGCCAGCTGCTTTTCCCTCCATGCTGTACACTCCCCAGCCCCCACCCTCTCAGCATGCCTGTGGAAGCTGTCCCTCCCGCAGGCCCGCCTGCTGCAAAGTCTTTCTGCCGTCGGCCCCTCTCACTTCTGCCGCTCCTGGATCTGAGTAGGGGTCCACGATGAGCCGTAGAGGGTCAGCTGCCACTGGTCCAGCCTGCCTGGTCTCAGCGTCTCGTCGCCTGAAGAAGACGCGGGTCACAAAGCGTGGGGAGAGCCCTGCTTCCCCACTGCTCAGGCGGAGAGGTAGAAACTCACCCACGTCACGGATGGCCAGCCGGTAGGTGCCCTGGGCCTCCTCGCCCCAGCAGCGCACAGTGGAGAAGGTCCAGTCCACAAAGCCAGTGGGGTCTCTGTAGGGGAGGCAGAGAAGCTGGGGGGAGGGTCTCAGACCCTCTAGAGGGGGAGGGGGCTTCTCTCCTTGGCCCCTGCCCGGCTGAGCCTGGCAACTCTCTGTCTGCCAGAGAAACACAGTCGGGCCTTCCCTGGAGCTGGAAGGGATGGTCCTGCCCCCATTTCGGCACATCTGGTCCTACAGGGCTCCCTTTCACTCCTGCCTGAGAAGCAGGGCACTTACGAATCCATGGTGCGCGCTGTCCCAACCAGGGAGTCCATGCCGCTGGGACAAAGGAGGTGTATCTCCAGATTGCCACGGCGTGGGTGGGTGATGCTCACTGTCACAGCCACGTGCTCCAGCGTCTTCAACCCTGACGGCTCCAGGTCGGCTTTGGTCACTAAGGAAGGAAGGGGGGGAGAAAAGACCCAAATGCAGGGTCTGCAAAGGTCTCCCAACCCAGAGGCTTTCCGAAGGCCCTGGGAAGGGTTAAGAGGACCCAGCAATGCAGGCAGCATTCAGAACACACACTTCTCTTCCCGCCACTCGCAACACTGCCACAGACACACACACACACACCCCCGCAAAAGCCCCTAGGAGAGGTGTTTTTAACAAAGGGCAGGATGGGGGCTGACCCCTCGGCAGCTGCTGAGAAGCGACCCAGGAGAAGCAGCCGTCCAGAGTATCCGTCCAGCTACTCTGCCGTCCAGAGTATCTGCGGCCTTCGGACCAGGTTGGATGCACGCCGACTGCCTGGCTGCTGGCAGGAACTCTTCCCCCCACCCCCCACCCCCCGTTCCTTTCAGACCCTCCTCGAGGGGGTGTCAGGACCCCCTCCCCCCAGCAGAGGATGGGGTTGCTGTGTTTTGCAGCATTGAAGCTTGGAGCATCCCTCTCCTCCCCCCACCAGCTGGAGTTCCTCCCCCCAGGACTGACCCTGACCCCTTCTCCAAGGTTTGGCATTTCCCAGTCCTCTTGCCTCAATAATTCCTTGTAGGGGAAAGTCTCCCCGGACAGCAAGGCCTGTGTGGAAGCGGGGAAAACACTCACTGTCCATCTGGACTCAGCTCCCATGGGCAGAGGGGAGCTGGACCCCCAACCCCGGCCAAAGAGACTGTGGCCTCTTTGGGGTGAGCAGAGGGCTGGCTAGCCCAACCCCCACGCAGGTGGTGGCTCTCCTTGCCTGCCGGGGAGGCCACTGGGTTCCCAGGCTCCTCTGGTGCCAACCAGATGCCAAGCCAGTTGCAGGAGGGATCCGCAGAACTGTCAGGGAGCTCCCCAGGCAAGGGAAGTCCTGGCTCAGCCAGAGGAAAGGCGTGGACGGGGCGTGGCCAAACAGAAGCTGCAACATTGCCTAAAATGGAGAGCAAGCTGCAGCCCTGCACACTGGCCACCTCCGCTGGCAGGGCTGAGCATTTCGGCTCCTTTGGGTCCCTGCCCTGGGTCTGCCTGCCCGACCCCTGCCCCTCTTCCGCTCCAGGCAGAGGCCAGCCCTCCTCCAGTGAAACGGGTGGGGGTGAGGCCCGATTCCCAAGCTGCCCCCCCTGCACAGACCGTTCCAGGTGGCTTCCAACTGCCCCGGGTCCAGGGGGATGGCTCTCTTCTCCTTCAGAAGGGGGCTGACGTAGGAGGCCAGGTAAGGGACAGACTCCCAGACCTGCCAGAGGAGGGAGAGAGGATTCGGCTTTCCTGGCGCCACCAAGGCAGCCCTAGCCCACCCCTAGCCTTGGCAGACTGGCCCTCAGGCCCATATTAAAGCAGCGACGGCAACATGGCTGCTCAGGAAAACGTCTGCCTGCCTTCCAGAGCACCTGAAGGGCGAGGCTGCCTTCCCTGCCAGCTATGGTCTCAGGGAGGCACCCCTGAACCTTTTCCTGGGAGGGCTCAAGCCAGACAGAAGGAGAGCCCGCCTCTCTCCTGCTTGCAAATATACTCCCCCGCCCCCCGCCCCCAAATACGGCCCTGAAGCCCAGTGGAGGCGGGGGGCACCTTGGCTGCGTTGACCAACCGCCAGGCATTCAGCAGTCCGAAGCCGTGCTGGTGACTGTGGCTTAGCCCAGCCTGGTTGATGTCCCAGTGGGCACGATGGTCTTCGTACTGTGGAAGGAGGCAGTGGGAGAGCCGGTCAAGGCAAGGTGAGGCCCCGGGGCCCTGATCATGTGGCCGGAGAAGACCCCGGATGGAAGGGCCATCCTTACTGGCTGGGACTCCCGCTTCACACAGATTCAGAAGGCATGCTTGGCACGAGCCCACGGTGGCAGGGCAGGGAGAAGCAGGCTGGGCTGTGCCAAGGCTCAGCACTGGGTGCCATTGGGGGGGGGGGGGAGCAGGGGCCTGGCTGGCAATGCACCTCAGAGACTAGAGGGGCCTCTGGTAGTGTGGAGGAAAAGGGCAGGTCCTCCTTTGAGGCAGACCAGAAGAGAAGCAGAGGGGCCCCCTTATTAAAAGGCCCCAGAGATGGGAGGGAAGCTTTGGTCGATAGAAAGACAGCCAGCTCAGGTGCCAATGGCTAGCTGGGGCCGGGGGGGGGGGGGGCTCCATGGGCCTGGCTCACCTTGGTGGCTGTGAAGACTATGATGTGCTGGACATCCCTCCAGGTGAGGCAAGGGCGCACCTGCAGCATGAGGGCAATCAGTCCGGCAGCCAAGGGGGCTGCAGCAGAGGTGCCCGTGTGCCCTTCTGTGCAGCCCGTTCCCCTCTGCAAATCCCAGTCTGTGGTTGCCTGCAGAGAAACGGGAACTGTCTGAGGAGCCGGCCAGGAAGAGGCGCCAGAGGGAAGTCTCTCCCGGGGGACCCCTGACTCCCAAGTGGGGAGCAGCTCCAGCCAGGTGCTGAAGGAGGACACCCTTGGGAGAGGGTGGGGCTCCTGGCCCTTCTCCCCCACGCAAAACCTCTAGAGGCGTCCTGGGGTCTTGGTCCCCTCCTTGCTGGGATGGGATCTGGGCTGCTTCCAAGCAGGACTAATCATTTCAGAATGGGGCGGGGCTCTGCCCAGCCCAGCAAAGAGCCCACAGAGCCCCCCTCTACGCCTAGCGGTGCAGGTGGGGAGCGTTCAGTCTGCCTGTTTGGGGGGCTTCCTTCTTCCTCCCTCGCCAAGAGCGCTGAGCTAACCGAGGATCCGTCCCTTCGGTCAGCTGCTAACAGCCGCAATTGGGATCCTGCAAATCCACCTTCAGACAAGCCCTGCTGGGAAACGGCAGCCAAGAAGAAGCGGGAGAAACAGGGGTCTGGCAGAAAAACCAGCCCTGCCAAGCCAGTCGCCGGCCTCGGCTGCCTCCTCCTCCTGCTTGGCTGCCCTGTGGAACCAGGGCCCTGTCCGGCTGGCTCTCGGCATTTGGCCAAGCGTCCCCCACAGAAGCCGTCAGGAAGGGGTCCCTGTCATGAGGCAGGGGCAAGAGGGCACAGGCAGCGGTGAAATCCAAAAATTTTCAGGGGTCATGGGGATGGGTGGGTGTGGCTTGGTGATCATATGAATGGGTGGGCGTGGCTTGGCAGTCATGTGAATGGCTGGGCGTGGCCAACTTGACGTCACTGTTACAGCCAGGAGATGTCATGGATCGAGTAAAATATGGTGAAACTCACTTAACAATGCTCTTGCTTAGCAATCAAAATTCTGGGCTCCATTGTGGTCATAAGTCAAGGACTATCTCTGCCTTCTACTGCATGGCAGCCTTGTCCTAGTAAACTCCTCCTCTTTTCTGGCAATCTTCCTCTGTTGGAGGCTCCAAAATAATCCAGACCATGTAAGGTTTCCTGCTGCAGCAGGGGCTTGGACTAGATGACCTCCGAGATCCCTTCCAGCCCTAGATTGCTGGGCTGTTTCAAAGCATCTTCTGAAGCCACACCTAGTGCCAGGGTTCCTCTTCTTTCTTTCTCTCCCTCCCATTCTTTCTTTTTCTTTCTTTCTTTGTCTCTCTCTCTCCCTTCCTTCCTCTTTCTTTTCCTTCTCTCCTTCTTGTCTCTCTCTCCCCCTTCCTTCCTTTCTTTCTTTCCTTCCTCTCTTCTTTGTCTCTCTCCCTTCCTTCCTTTCTTTCTCTTTCTTTGTCATCTCTCTCTCTCTTCCTTTATCTTTCTTTCTTTCATTCTTATTCTTTGTCTTCCTTTTCTTTCCTTTCTTGTCCCTCCCTTCCCCTTTTGTTCTTTCTTTCTGTCTGTCTGTCTGTCTGTCTCTCTCTCTCTCACACACACGGTTTGAGCAGCAGCGGCAGCGGGAGAAGGAAGAAAGCGAGCAGCGGCAGTGCTCTGGGAGGGCGAGGAGCCTGGAAGTGGTGGTTCCCCCATCATGGCCTGGATGCGGGCAGTGGGACCCAGGTGGAGGGGAAGGCAAGAGGGCGGCAGTCGCCCAAAGGCCCTGTGGAAGATTAGCGCGCCAGGCCCAAAAGGCCAGCGAGCCTCGCCATGTCCCCCCGAGGCGGCTCTTCTTCGGCTGATCGCAGCGGCTCTCTCTCTCCCACCGCCAGCGTCGGCCTTGCCTTCTAGATCTTCCACAGGCCTCTGCCAACGTATTCAGCATGCCCATCCCAACGGAGCTAGTGCACCCATGCGCGCGGCAACGGAGCAGCAGTTTCAGCCCTGGCGACGGCGGCGGAAGAAGCAAGTGGCCCCTCTCAGCCTCAGTGCACTGGCTGTATTTCCCCCAAGGGATGCCTGCCCACTCTCTGGCCGGGCCAAGCCAGGCCGGAAGCGGCACATCTCCCGTCACGGGCTGGACACCGACCTCGGAAGGCAAGCGGGCATGAGGGACCGCCGGGAAGGCCGCATGGAAGGCAGGCAAGCATGGCAGGGCTGCAGGGAAGGGAGTAGGCTGCTAGCTCCCTTCCCCACGGCCGGGCAGCCCCGACATGCAGGTCCGATCACGGGGACACGGGGACACGGGAAGGCCACATGGAAGGCAGGCAAGCATGGCAGGGCCACCCAGCCACAGGGAATCGAGTAAGGGAGACCTTTGCAAGTGGGCCCGGCCACGGGGACCACTGCATGGAAGGCAGGGAAGCATGGCAGGGCTGTGGGCCGCGGGGAAGGGAGTAGGGGAGGCAGGCTGGGACAGTGAGGGAGGGCAGGGGCAGCTAGCTAGGCCGTGACTTGCAGGATTATCAGGCAGGCAGATTAGGGCCGCTCCATTGGGGTGCAGCTCTTCAGGCAGACAAGCTGCAGAGCAGAGACTGGGTGGGGCGGGGTGAGCAAGCAGTGACCGGTTCGGGGGCATAGCCAGCCAGTGGTCGCTACCGGTTCGGCGACCCAGGCCAAATGTTCACTACTGATTCGCCCGAACCGGTCGGATATCACCCCTGGGAAATGGACTGCCCATAAGAAAAGCTGCAGTTACTGCAGCAAAAGACACAGGCACAAAAGCGCCCGGAAAAGAGGGGGCTCTTTTTCCTCCAGGGCCTCTGGCCAGCCTAAAGGAGAGTCCAAGGGGAGGGCCCGGTACCAGGGCCCTTGCCAACAAAGAGGGCAAGGGGTCTCCGCAGGGACTTTCTCTGCCCATGGCTGGCAAGAGGGGAGATGTAAGCCATGAGGGCTCTGGAAGAAAGGAGCACCCCCAGAATAGCCCATCTGGAAAGGGCCAGCAGGACACTGGGAAATCTTCCTTGGCATCCAGGAGAAAAAGTCCTCCCTTGCGCCCCCCCCCCCCCCCAGCACTGAGAGAGGATGGGCAAAGGCTGGGGCTCGAGTGGGGTCTACTCACAATGCTTCTCATCAACTTGTCGCCTCCGCTGAAGGTCACAGCCAGCATGGATGCGCACTCCTCTGCGTAGAACGGCTTGTAACCCATCTCATCCACGGCGCCTGGGGAACAGAGAGCAGAGACCCCAAGTGGGGACTGGCACTTGCTTGGGGACTGCAAGAACCAACTGGATTCCTTCCGCCTGGCCTTGCAGTCTCTTTCCCCAGAGGACCAGCATTGCTAGCCAGAGTGGTCTTGCCGTGGGGCAGAGCTCCCCAGGGTCCATATGCCTCCCTTGCAGCCAGCAGCCTGGTCTCCTTTTCTGTGGCTGCAGAGCAAAGCCCACACCCCTTTGGGAGAGCCCAGAGACCCACAGCTGGGAGGGAGGGAGGGAGGGAGGGAGGCTTTGATGGCCACGAATCCAGCTCCGGGTGGGAAGAATGTTACCCACCCACCCCCGAATGGCAGCTGCTTAGCCTCTTCCCGAGCAGCTCCCAGGCAGCTTTTCCAGGCCTCCTGCAGTTTCCCTACGGGCTGGCAATGCTGCTCCCTTCCCAGCCTCTCGCTTGGACAACAGGTCTCCCAGCATGCGCCCGGCTTCAGCCTGGCAATGAATCTCTCCTGGCCAGACAGACGAGGCAGATGGGCAACCTCAGGCCAGCTGGGTCGGGACTCTCTCTCTCTCTGGCAGGGAAATGACCACTCAGCCCCTTTTGTTCTGTCCAATCGTGCCGGATATCAGAGCAGCAGCTCCAAGGGGCAGAGCTCCTGCCTCAGGCGCTTTGCACCCCCCCCCCCCCCCCAGCATGCTACCTCCCACCCCACCCTCAAAGGCCCTTCGCCATCACTCTAGGGACAGCAAAGGGCCACCTAGGGACACTTGGCCTGCGCCAGTGGCCCCCAGCCTTTTGGGCACCAGGGACCAGTTCTGTGGAGAGAACTTTTGCCACAGACCGGAGGGGGCCTGGTTTCACTTGCTGCCTGCATGCTGCAGATGGAGCTTTGCTTGTTTGTGCAGACCGTTTTTTGGGCTGCCAAGGACCGGGGGGTTGGGGACTCCTGGCCTACGCCATTCCCCTAAATTCTGCCTCAGCTCCAGACCCGGGAATCGCACGACGGAAAAGGGGAAACGCGGCTGAAACCGCTCAGAGGCTCCTCTCAAAGAAACCCCGGCAGATCTTGGGAGGAGAACCTAGAATCCGTTCTGCGTCTCGAATGGCACAGGATGCAAACGGCTCCCCAACCAACCCTCAGGGCACCTGGGCCTCCCCCACGGCCAGGCGGGAGACAACCCAGACCAAGGAAGGCGAAAGCACAGTGATCCCGGCACGAGCCGAGCCCTTACCAATGGTGACTGTGTAGATGGAGTTGGCGTAGCCATCATAGTTGCAATTGTCATTGTGATGGCCCCCATTGCCACTGGCCACCACGAAGATGCTGCCAAAGCCCCTCCGGCCAGCAATCACACCATGCTGCAGGGCAGCCTGTGGAGGACAAACGTTTCAGGAGGGCCCCCCCCCTGAGCCCCCCCCCTTCCTGGCCCTGCAGAAACTGTGCAGCCCCTTCTACCCAGTTGACAGCCTGGCAGACCAAGGGAGCGGAAACTCATTAGCCACCTGGCCCTGCAGATGCCAGGGCACCACCGTGCCAACCTGGGCCTGTGCTTGCCTCCCTGAAGGCCTCGGGCGCAGAGCCCCCCCACCCCCACTCCTACATTCCTTCTTACCTTTCCAAGCTGATGGGGGCCATCCACGGTTTTGCCATCGTCGTCTGGGCCCCAGCTGCAAAGGAAGAGGCAGAGAAGGACGTTTAAAGGCACAAGGAGATCAAAGGCTGGGATTCAGCACGGGCCCCCTGCCCCCACCCCCGAAAGAACAGGGCAAGGGGACTTTGAGTGAGCCAGGGCTGAGCAGGAGTTTGCTTTCCTTTGAGATCTGCAGAAGCCTGGAGAGCAAAGAAGCCGCTCTGGGTGGCCCCCTCTCTCAGCTCAGCCCACCACACAGGGCTGCTGTGGAGGGGAAAAAAGGAGGAGGAAAAAGGCGTGGTCCCTGCCTGGAGTTAGTTATAACACAATAATGAAGGCAGGACCAAAATAGATACACAAACCATTCGCAAGACAATTTCCACAAACCTGCAACTATAGATGTCGTTGATCTGATAGTGCTTGTTGAAGGCAACGGCCTCCAGGCTGTCTGTGAGGGGCCCATCCAGCACGCGGATCCCTGCGGGGCAAGAGGCTGCAGGTTATTTCACCTGCAGGGGGTGGGAGGGAGAGGGGCAGGGTCTGTGAAGGAGTGTGAAAGGCCCAGGAGGCCCTCCAGCAAAGGCTTTCGTTCCCTCTGTTGTTATCGGGGCTCTTCCGTCCCCCCCAAAACACGCAAAGGGAGCACAGAACTTTTTAGGGCATGAATGAGCAACTCCTAGTAAAAATCCAGAGGACTGGAGAAAAGCTGTTTTGCTTAATTTTAGTTAAAATCAAATACCTTGCAAGTTGTTAAGTCTCCAGTTCTGGACTGAATAATCCCCCCCTTTGGCAGTTCTAAAAATCACCACTTGGTGGCCATTTCTGGGGTGGGTGGGGCTGGGCTTCTCAGGAGCTGAAGCTCATCATCACCTGGTTTCTAACCTGCCACTGAGAGGCTACAATCCTTGACTCACTGGCTTATTTACCTGGCCCAAAGACAGTGCCAAGGAAGGAAGTGCCACCTGGGAGGGAACGAATGCTGCTTCTTGTGGGGCTCTACAAAGGGAGGCTGCCACCTAGTCCTGGGCATCTCCAGCCTTCCTTGTTGAGTGGCCCCTCCCAGTGGCCTTGGCCCTGCTCCCATCTGCCCCCTGCCGAAAACATCTGGAAGTCGCTTCCAAGGCAATTCCAAGATCTCTGCACACCTTAAGGCCTAAACAAGGAGCTGTGATGGAGCTGCTTCCTTTGCACAAGGGACCATCATACAGCGGACAGCTGGCGCCCCCTGCGGTATGCAAGGAGGAAAGCAGCCTTCTGCATTTGCAGAGCAGGGTCAGCAGCATCCTCACCCCACCCCTCCATGGCACAACCTCCTCCCCCCTCACACACATCCTCCGGGGGCATTCCACAAGGGAGTTCTGGTGAGACCACTTTGATGCTGCAGCCTCCCGCAGCTCACTTCCAGGCCACCCAGAGCCAAAATCTGGTGGTGCCTCCCATAGCACCTCACAGAGGCAGCAGCTCTGCTGCCCCCTTTGTGGCAATGCCTTGCATACTCGTCAACTGCACTACACCTGCCCCCCCCCCCCCCCCCCGGAAACAGCCCCTCCATAGGTGGGGACCTCCCTTTGCAAGACTGGAGGGTTGAATGTTTTAATTGCAACCTGTAGAACTTCTGGTTATTCCGAGAGTTCACATATGTGACATTGCAACCTCGACAGCCGTTCTCTGTGGCTTCCCTGCACAGTGCAAGCGAGAAAGCTCCTCTGCCCCCCTTCTTGGGCTTCCTCTCTCCTGCCCTGCCAGCCTTGCAGGATGACCAGACCGGAGACAGACCAAGTGAGCTGAGCTAAGGCTGCATTGACAGAATCAATGCAGTCTTGAAAGTACCAGTTTCCTTTAGAGCCTGAGAGCTGAAGGGGGCTGAGCCTTTTTCTCTGCCCTTCGTGCAGCTGGGGGCTACTCCCTCACTTACCCCACTGTTCCCTTGGCAGCATCTCCTTCCCGTCTCCCCAGGTCATTCCCGGCATCCCCCAATACCTGACCCCCTCCCCTGAAGAACTGGGCGGGAGCAGCACCTGCAATCCGGCTCCCAAAGGCAACGCCCACTGCGCAGAAGCTGTTATTGGAGACGGCCGCAATTTCCCCGGCACAGCGGGTCCCGTGGTGGTTGCCGTTCTCCTCGTCCGGGTGGGGCATGGGGTCAGGGTCATTGGAGTTCAAATCATAGCTGCCTTCTGGGCTCTGGGGGAGAGAGAGAGAGCAGCCTGAGACCTCTCCCCTTCTTGGCCCAGCAGGGGGAAGCCAGCACATTCAAGCCCCAAGGGACTCCCAGACGGCCTGGTCCAACCACAACCCATCAAATTCTCCTCCAAAGGGCATGAAGCAGCCGTCCCCCAGCAGCACTACAACGGCCATCCTGGGGCCAGGCGGGGTGGGAAACAGGCCCCCGTCCCACTGCTTCACCCACCTCCACCCAGAGGCTCTACACTTGCAGGGAGGGGAGACCTCCTGGAGAGGCCCCCCAGGCCTGAGACAGCTGCCTTCTAAGGGGCACCTCTGAACCTGTCGGGAGCCCAGCTTCCTTTGTGTGTCCCCCCCACCCCCACCCGTTCCTTGCCTGAAAAGGGCCCCCAAACCCAGCCCAGACTGCCCCTCCTCTGCCAGGCCGAGAGGAAAACACCGCCACCCCCACGGATGTGAACTATGCCAAGGGGGGGGGGGCAAGACTCACGTAGTTGGGCTGGATGTCCTTGATGGTGTGTTCAACGCCATCATCCACCACCACCACTGTCACCCCTTGGCCTGTCACGTTCCGCTCCCACACGCCTGTCACGTTGATGTCCATCCCGGGGCTCTTGCGATTCTCCTGCTTGGAGAGAGCAAGTGTGGCCAGCAAGGGGGCAGCATCCCCGGAGCCTCCCCCGTGGGCTGCCCAGGGCTGCGGAGGAGGAGGAAGGAGCAGCCGGAGCGGTCCAGGCCCTCCTTCCTCCGCCCTCCCTGCCGGGTGCCCAGCGCAGCCTCGGGGGCTCCAGGGCGAGGGCCGCTTACCAGGTGCCACTGCTGGGGGAACTTGGGGTCGTTGAAGTGCAGGGCGCGCTTGGAGCGCTTGAGCAGCCGCTGCGCCGCGTGCCAGCCCACTCCCGCGTGCCGCGCGAACAGCGCCTCGGCCGCCCTCCGCAGCCCTCCGGGGACCCGGTCGGAAGCGCCGGCGGGCCGGTAGGCCAGGAGGTAGTGGCCCTTCAGCTCGCCGATCCGGCCCACGTTGACCAGGCGGGCCTCCCGGGCCAAGTCATCGGCCAGCCGGTCCAGCTCCTCCTCGGGGCCGGTCAGGCGCACCGCCCACGCCAGGCTCTCCGGGCAGCGGCCAGCCGAGCAAGGCCAAGTCTCCGCCCGCTGCTCCGGAGCCTCGAAGGCGCCCCAGCCGGGCAGGACCAGCAGTAGCAGCAGCAGCGGCGGCGGCAGCCCCCGGCCGGGGCATTGGCGAGCGTCCCCGGCGGCCTCCATTACCGATCGCCATGGCGGGCCAGCATCGGACCAGCGGCTGCCGGGGGGCAGAGAGAGAGAGAGAGAGAAAGAGAGCGGGGGGGGGAGGCATGAGAGTCCCGGCTGCGCTCTGGTCGCCCGGGAAGCGGCTCCTGGGCGGCTCCTCTCGGGCTCAGGGCGGGCCGCCACCCTCCCCGCCCCCCTGCCCGGACAGCGCGGAGGACCCCGCAAGGCCGGCCACCCGGAAGTCCCCGCACGCACACACGCACGCCCTGCCGAGACGCACCCACCGCGCGAGCCGGGCTGGAGCGGAGGACGGGGCGGGGCGGGATCCGGCGGCGGGGGAGGGGCGTACGTCACGTCCGGTGCCCGCTGGTCCCCGCCCTCCTTGCTGGAGGGGCGGAACGAGGGGCGGGGCAGGCAGACACAGGGATGCTCCTCCTCCTCCGCAGTCGGGCGGAGCTTCCACGGCTCGCTCTGCACATGCTCCGTCGCCGCCCCTCCGTGCCGACGGGGGGCGCTGCGGGCGGGTCGGGCTTTCCGTGGCGCCGCTCTGGCCGCTTGCCTCGCGGCGCCGCCCGCCGGCAGGAAGAGCAGGCCGCGCGGAGGCCTGGGCGGGTTGGGCAGGGCGCGGAGCGGAGCGGAGCGGCGGGCGAGGGTCGGTCCCGCGGCCGGAGGGGCAGGCTGAGCCCCGGACACGGCTCCCCGGCTGCGTCGTCGGGGTCTCCCGGAGGGGCTGCGGCGTCGCCTTTCGGCCCGGGCGATGGCGTCGGAGGAGGCGGCCATGGCCGAGGCGAAGGCCCCCGCGGATGCCGGGCCCCCCCGCGCACGCCCCGCCGCCGCCCCCGCCAGGTAGGCCGGGCGAGACCGGGGGGGCGGAGGGGGGGCGGCGCCTGAAGGGTCACTCGGGCCCTTTTCGGTTCCTCCGGCGCCCGAGGGGCCGAGCATCCCGGGAGAGCCGGGCGGAGCTCTCCGTCCCCCGCTCGGCCTTTGCGGGGCTGGTGGCGCCGGTGCGAAGCCGCTTTTGCGGGCACCGAGCGGGGCTTCGGGGCGGCCCTGCCCGGGGAGCTTCCCCAACGCCAAGCGGAGCGAGCGGCCGCCTCTTCCCGAGCCCGGTGGCCTGTGGTGAAGGGCCTTGGGCTTCTCTCCGGGCCCAGCGCTGGCCAGGGGCTTCCCCGGGAGGGGCTGTGGGGCGCAGGGAGGGCGGCAGCCGAGCCTCCCTTGTGATGCGTCCGTAGAAATCGGACTGAGCCGCCTTCTCTCCCCCTCCGTCCCCTCCGCCTTCCTGACCTTCCTGTCGGCAAAAGCAGCTGCCTCCCCCTGGATCCTGCCGAGCCCAGCCGGCCGAAGGAGCCCGAGCGCCCGGAGGATGAACTGGGAAGGGATTGCAAAGACCCGGACTCTCCCTCGGCCGCCTCGCCGGTTCCCAAGCACCGCGCCCCCCCGGAAGAGCCTTCCTTGTCTGAGGCTGCTGACTTGCCTCCGGCCAGCCCCTCAAGTGAGGCGCCCTCCTTGCCTGATCTGGACAATGCTGTGGGAGAAAAGAGAGCCTCCCCGCGTGGGGAAAGTCCACCAACAGCCCCGCTGCTTCCGCAGACAGCCCACTCCGAGGACCTTAACTGCTCAGAGGCTGAGCTGGGGTCTTTGATCTTGCAGCACGGAAGGCGGCAGAATGGGTGCCCGGATTTGGAAGATGTGCCTCTGGCAGCCTCTTTGGGCGTGAAGAGCCAGGGCCAGGAAGATGATGGGGCTGCAAAACCGTCCCAAAACATTGCAGTCCAGGTCAGGGAGCGGTGAACCTTCCCAGTAGGAAGTGGGGCTGGGGTGGGAGGCTCGGGATCCCCGGAAGGGGCCTGGTCCTGCACTGAAATGCAGCAAAGGGATGCAGGTGGTTTCCTCGCCTCTGCGGCAGTCCAAGAAATCCGGGTCGCTCAAGAGAAAGAGGGCGTTGAGCCCCCTTCTCTGCGTCAGTTAGCGTCATAATGGGGGGCCAGCCAGGGCCCAAACCTGTGTGGTGCCACTTGACCAGAGGCTGCTAGGCAGAAATGGTGGAGTCAGTCATGTTTCCTACTTTGGCTGCTGACAAACAAATCCTTTTCTCCCTTTGCAGACTGACTTCAGGACGGCTGACTTGGCAGCTAGCACCGACTTGGACATGGAGAAGAACCTGGTAAGTACGGGACTCTCCTCTTCTGGTGGTGCTGGGGCTGTCACTGAAATGCCCAAGGCTCATCCGGTGGAGAAAGGGGGCTTTATGCACTCCGCTTGGCATCCTCCCTGGAGAGGGTCCTCTCACCCAGCCAGGGGAATTCAGCCATGCTGGTTTAAGGTTTTGTCTTTTGAAGGTGGCCCAGAGAATTCAAACCTCTCTCTTGTTGCTCGATAGGACAAGATGATGTCTGAGAGAGCTTCGTTGAAGGAGCGATACCAAGAAGTCCTGGACAAGCAGAGGCAGGTGGAGAACCAGCTGCAGGTGCAGCTCCAGCATCTGCAACAACGCAGAGAAGAAGAGATGAAGAATCACCAGGTGGGCCTGCAGTGGCCAGTCTGGGAGTGCCAGGTTCAAACCAGGGGGGCACCGGGGAAGAAGGAGGGAGCGATGCTGCTTGGTGGAGAATTTCTGAAATCCCATCTGACGCCAGAAACGGAGAGCAGCCGAGTGGGTTATCGCTTGAAGATTACGGAGCCCAAACAAAGCGTCTAGAACTTTGAAACCACGTTGACAGCGCTGAGAAAATGCTTCGGCTTGTTTTCTGTCCTAGGAGATCTTGAAGGCCATTCAGGATGTGACCGTTAAGCGGAAAGAAACTAGGAAGAAGATGGAGAAGGAAAAGAAGGAGTTTCTGCAAAAGGAGCAGGACTTGAAGGCAGAAATTGAGACGCTCTGTGAGAAAGGCCGGAGGTATTGCAGGGTGTCAGTGCCTGTTCAGAAAGCTGGTTCTGAAGCGGGGCAGCAGGTCACAGATAGTGGCAAGGGGGGGATGGGGCTGCATCTAGGCCCACGTTTCTCCTGCTGGCCTTCTGAGTCAGGAATTCAGGAGGTCCACAGTCCCTTGTGGAAGCAGCCCAAGTCAGCATTCAACCTGCTTGGGCCTCCATTGCACATCTAGTCCAGACCCCCTTGGGCTTCCTGTTGCCTAGTGCAGCCACTCTCCCTGAGAGTCTTGAGCCCAAAGCACTCACTGGGCTGCCCTTCTCTCCTTCTCTGCCTTCCTCAGGCTGTTGAAGGAGCAAGAAGAGAAGGAGACCAAGATTGTTTCGCTGATTGCTGAACAGGCAGAGGAGAAGTAAGCAGTGGGGGGCGGGGTGGGGGCTTCTGCATCTCCCTGAAGATGACCTCAAATGGAAAGGAGGGCAAGGGGCTCGTCCCCACTGTCCCTGAGGCCTCTTCCTACCTCTGCCAGCTGGAAAAGCGGCACGGCTTGAAGGTGGCTCCTCCAGGGCTCCTGGCAGGCCTGTTTGCTCAGCGGGCATCTCTGCTTGCTCTGCAGGGAAGCCTGGGAACTGGAGCTGGGCAAGCTGAAGAACCAGCAGAGTGACATCAACCGGTCAATCTTGGAGGAGACAGAGCGGGCCTGGAAAGCAGAGGTGGGGGAGCTTGGGGGGGAGCGCTAAGCCTCCTCCAGAGGCTGTTTGCATCAGTGCAAAGGACACGGCCCCTCTCCAGATAATTGCTTCGGCAGCACCCGTAAGGCTGGTGTGTCAGATCCCCTGCGGGGGGGGGGGGGGGGGGGTGTTGTTACTGTGACCTGTGCTTCCAGTGCCCACGCCAGACAGCATAAGCAGTTTGCCCCCTCCCCTTTCTCAGATCCTGTCTCTCGAGAGCCGGAAGGAGCTCCTGGTGCTGAAACTGGAAGAGGCCGAGAAAGAAGCGGAGCTGCACCTCACCTACCTCACGTGAGTGTGGCTGCAGGTGGGCTCAGTGGGCAGAGAAGGCCCTGTTGCTGAGGGGCCATCCTGACCTTGGAAGCCAGCAGGCGACTTGCTCCGGCCACCTTTGGGGCGAAGTCGTCTGCAAGAGGGAGGCCTGGAGCAAAAGCTTGAGTCCCCCCCAACCCGCAGGGGTGAGGGGGGACTTGCTCCTGTCGCGCTCTTCGCCATGCTTCTGCTGGGAAGCTGAGCTCTGTGCGCGACTGCCCCGTGCCCATTCTCCTGCTTCAGGCAGGCCTTGTCGCCCACTCCATGACGTCACACTTGCCCTTCTGTGACTGAGGGTGCAACGCCTCATTCAGAACCTTGGGCTTAAAAGACTCGGGGAAGGAGAGGAGCAGGGGCAGGCTGAGGCTTCTCCCCCTGAGCTGGGGGGGTCTTGGGGCTTGCAAGCTCAGGGCAGAACTCTCCTCTCCCCCCCCCCCCTTGGCATCTCTTGCGCATAGGTCAGCGCCCCCAACGCTGGAGACCATCCGGCCAAAGCAGGAGTGGGAGACCAGGCTGAACAAAATACGGATGACCAAGGAGAGCGTCCGCGTAAGTGCAGAAGTCTGTCATCCCCATCCCCCCAGCCCCACGCCCCCAGTTGCCTCAGTGGAATGGGGACTTGTGTCCCTCAGGATCATGGGAGGCATCCCAGGGCTGTTCCCATGGAGGCTTTGTGGATCTGGAGGCTGCCGGAGGGACGCTGGAAAGACCTTTGTTGGCCTCTGGAGGAAGAGGTTTGTGGGGTGCCCCATTTTTGAGGTGCTGCTGGAGCTCTTCTCCAGGACTGCTGTGCCTCCCACCCTGCTTGCTGTCCTCCTTGCTCAACGCACGTCTGTCTTCTAGGACAAATTCAACGACCACATCCAGCTGGTACGGAACGGGGCCAAGTTGAGCAGTCTCCCACAGATCCCCACCCCCCCTCTGCCCCCGCCCCCATTGGAGGTGAGCCGGGGGGTGCAGAAGGCTGGCATCGGGGCCCTGGCCGCTGCCAGGCACCAGACTGACGATCTTCCTCCTCTTGTCCTCAGACAGACTTTCTGCTGCCTCCTTTCCAGGCCAGCTCCTCTCTCGCCCCCCAGCTGCCCTTCCCTATCGGGTCAGTTTCCATGCCACCGATGGTCATGCCCAGCGCTGACCCACGGGTGCTCGCCTTCCCCCTGCTGAACCCCGGCCTCATCGCCAGGCCCAGTCAGCCTTCGCCGACTTTGCCTGCAGCCCAGGAGCGGAACAGCCCCTGCCTCACTTCCCTGGTCAGTTCCCATGGGGCGCCCGGACCCTCGCTGCCTCCCCCCCCCAGGCCTGGGTGGAGCCAAGACCCCATCTGACTTCCATAGACCCCCCCCTGTGGACAAGCTGGAGAAGATCCTGGAGAAGTTGATGTCGCGCTGTCCTCAGTGTAACAAGTGAGTGCAGGAGGCCGCCCCCAGGGCGAGGAGCTGCTTTGGGAGGTGGGCTAGCTGTACCCGCTTCTGCCCTAGCGGAAGGGAAGACTTCATGGCAGAGCGGATCTTCCGGCCTTCACAAACTGGCTGGTGAAAGGCCTGCTTGCGGCCACTGGCCCACGGGAGAAGGCCGGTGGGGGGCTGGCCCTTGCCCGAGCTGAGCCCTCTCCTCTTCACAGGGCCCAGCTGACCAACGTCCTCCAGCAGATCAAAGCAGCTCGAAGGACCTTGGCAGGACTCACCATGGAAGAGTTGAGCCAGCTTGTGGCAGCCAAGGTGGCAGAGCAGCAGGAACGGGTGGCAGCTGTTGGCACCCAGGTGGGCTGGCCAGCAAGCCTTGGGAATTCTAGGCATTACGAGGCTGCAGGCAAGCTGTGGGGCCGAGTTTGGCTGCGACTCCGCCTAATGGGTCTGCTTTCATCCGCCACAGCCCCATAGCCGGATGTGCTCCCCCTTGTTCCCGGGTCCATTGCCACAGATCAGCAACCCTTTGTTCTTGCCACCTGCACAGGGCTCCTATTCTGGGACGCCACCCCAGGTGAGTCCAGTGGAGTCTTCGGAGTTCGCTCAGCCCACATGTTGGGGAGACCCCTCCCCCCATCCCTTGCCTGGACTTCATGCCTGTCTTTGCGTTCTCTCTCTCTCTCTCTCTCTGCCAGGCACCTGTGACCTGCAAACTCTGTCTGATGTGCCAGAAGCTGGTGCCACCCGGCGACCTCCACCCCATGGCCTGTTCACACGTGCTGCACAAGGAGGTGAGGGGGCTGATGAGACCCCCGAGAGAGAGAGAGAGAGAGTGTGTGTGTGTGTGTGTGTGTGTGTGTGTGTGTGTGTGTGTTGGCCTGACTGCATAGAGGATGACAGGTGCTCCTTGGGCCTCTGGGTAGAGACAGAGTCAGGAGGAGGAGGGTTGCTTGGGGAGGAGGGGTTTGCAATGCCCCCTCCCCTGTTCTCCTGGGGCTGAAGGGCAGCACTTCTTCCCTCACAGTGCATCAAGTTCTGGGCTCAGACGAACACGAATGACGCCTGTCCCTTCTGCCCTGCCCTGAAATGACCCCGACTGGAGAGAGCAGGCGGAGGCGCCTTCTGAGGGGCCTTGCGCCCGGCCTTCCTACGGCTCTGTATTTATATGGCAATGTATACACCTGTACATTTTTATTCTAGAGGGAATGTGTGTATAGAAAGTCCACATCCATACCAGTTCATAATAAAATGTGTATATTATGCAGCAGTTGGGCGGGATCCTCCTTTGCCTACTTCAGAGGGACCACAGTTTGGCTCCGGAAGGTGGTACGAGAGCCAGAGCATTTTCCCTCTGCTTTGGCAATGCAGCCCGAGGAGGTTCGTGGCTCTGCAGAGTGAGAGAGGTTCTTGTGGGCACCCCGAATGGCCCGGCCTTCCCTGCTGGCAATGGCAGGCAGGCTGGCTGCTGCTGGTCTCACTGACGCTTCCTTCAGGGGGGCCTCAGGGTTAGATCAGGACAGACCCCGTGGGGCTCTTCCCTGCCTGTGTGGGCCCATGGGACTGCAGAGGCTGGCTTGGATTGCCTGGCGTCCATCCTATGAATTAACGGCCTTGTGTGCGCATGCAGAGGGTGGGGGGTTCAGGCCTAAAGCTGGGACTCTAGCAATAGGGGAAAACCCCTCGCTGTGAAGGCATCCTCTGATAGGAGGCACACTGAAAATGCCACGCTGTGGAGGGCAGTTCCAGCAAGTGGTGGCCTGGTCCACATTGAGCGGGACTGGAAGACACTGATTTTACCCCAGCTTGGCTCCAGATAAATGGTCCTCGCAGGAGTGAGAAACACGTCCCCCATCCTGCCCCACCTCTCCCTCTGAGCAGCATGAAACCCACGAAGCCCCACCAAACCACCTGGCATTTAGCAAAGCACAAAACACAGGCAAAAGGTTTTCCAGCTTTTTTCTCCTTTTGCATTTGAGACAAAATGGGAAGATTGGGGAGCCAATATTACAAATATTTACAAAATATCATACAAGCACATTGACTGCAGCTGATCCCCATCTCCCACGCTCACCTGCTGCGCCAAGTCTCCCAAGGAGCGTTCCATTGACAGCAGTGGAGACCCAGTGGGGTCTCTCTCTGCCCCGTCAGCCTCCCGAGGGCAGAAGCGCCCAGTCCCACCACCGTCTGCTCCTCTCAGGCAGAGCACAGCCAGGGGCCTGGGAAAGGGGAGGGGGCCTTCTCACACCCAAAAGGAATACAGCAGTGGGAATTGTAACTCCTGACCCGCTTCTGTCCGCTGCAAAGGAAACACACTGCAGAATAGCAGAAGTTGGAAGGGACCCTGGAGGTCAACTAGCCTATCCCCCTGCTCAAGCAGAAATGCTATGCCACTGTGGAAGCACTGCCTGTGCTCCAGAGGGGTCTGGCCACTGCCCTGTTCCAATCCTGCCTGACCCTCCACATGTTGCTCAGCAGAGGCCCCGGGGCGACCAGCTGCCCGGAGGCTCCTGTTTGGCAGAAAGGCAGCATGTTGGGGGCCTACAGCTGACTCTGCAACAGAGCCAGGGGCACGGCCGGTGGCCCCGTGGCTGGCCAGCTGCAGGCTCCTAAGGAAAGACGTCTCTGACTGTCCATTCCCTGAGAAGCCTCTGATGTGATGCTCGCAATGGCCCAAGGCCACTGGGTGCCCAAGCTGGCAACAGGGCTGCTTCGGCCTCAAACCCTCTGAATCTTCCCACCTTCCTGGGCTGGGAGGAAAAACGCTGGGCCAGATCCGCAGAAGGGGGGAGGAAGAAATGCCAGGACAAGGGTGCCGATTCAGCTTGCTCGGCATCCAAGCAGGAGGCTGGCATCGGGGATCCCACTGATGGGAGGGCAGACTCAGTGCTTGCTCTTCAGCAGGGACTCTGCTAGTGGGAGAGTTCCATCACCCCACCTCCCAGAAGTGGGGCCTGGCACTTTGACCCCAATGGCCAGCTCATGGGGCCTCCCTGGAGGAGGGGAGCCCACTGGATACTTCCTAGGGAGGAAGGGCCATACAATAAGCAGAACAGCAGAAGGGTCTCCCACCTCCCCAGGCAGCTGTTACAGCCATCCCGATTCCTGGAATTCAGGGTTCCACAGCCTACTCCACACCAGAGAACCTCCAGTGACCCCTCGCCAATTCAGTGGGTCCATCATCTTAAACTGATCCCTGTCCCAGCAGGCATGGGGGGAGGGGGGTGGTGTACTTTAAATGGTGTCACCAGACAGAGTTCCAAGCAGGCACCTGAAGACTCCGGAAGTGGGGAACGGCAACCCACCTTCGGTTTCATAACTGCTGAAATTCAGAGAAACAAGCACGCAGCCCCCCTTGATAAATTATAAAGAACTGCTCAGAAGCCCCCCACCCCCTTCATCTAGTGCTTGGTGCACAAACTGCAGCAGTCACTGGCGAATTCAGAGCAGCGGGAGAAAAGGTGTTTTCCAGACAAATGGCGGGACCCTGCCAGTCCTGCCCACTGCTTGCACCAGTTGCGGAACTTCTGGGACACCAGTGGAAGCGATGGCAATGGCTCTTCTGCCACAACTGGCCCTGCCAGCCTCTCTGCCCACCATGGGCTGGGGGCCAGTAGTTGTGGGCCCTGGGCGGCAGCAGAGCAACCCCAGCAACAGCAGCTGCCCGCTTGGAGAAGGCGAAGGCCACAGCAGCCGTAAGGGAGGGGACGATGGTCTCGTTGCCAATGCCCAGCCATGTCGCCAGCACGGGCTCTGGGCCAGGGGGGAGGCAGCGCTCACTTTAGCAGGGAAATATCATCCGCGAAGTCATCGTGGCCACGGCGGAGGCAGCGCAGGCAGCGCCACTGGGAGACCATCAGGCAGAGAGGAAGCATGAAGAGCGCGCAAATGGCTGCCATGATGTACGCGATGGTCATCAGCGTCGACTCGTCCGTCTGGGGGATATTGTAGCCACAGTCCTCCATGTTGGGGTGCAGGAAAGGTCCGTCCACCGAGGCCGTCCGAAACGCGTCCTGCACTGGACACAGGAACAGAAGGGGAAGAGGAAGCAAGGCGAGACGTGACTACGGGGGCCTGATGGAGATCCATCTCAACCCGGGGCCAAGCACCAGGCCAGGGATGGCAGAGGAGAGGCAGACCAGCATGACGAGCTGATGTTTGGGGAAGGGCAGGTAGGAGCCAGCTGGGTCTCGAAAGGCATGGGGTTCCGGTAACCCAAGGGCCTGGGGAGAAGGGGAGCTCCAGGCGTGTTGGAGGGCCGAAGAACCACTTCAGAACCTGCCACTGAGAACACCTTTGGGGCTGAATTCAAGCTCCATTTTCATGCTGGTAGGGAGCAGAGCATGGCCCCAGAGGACCCCTGAGGGGGCTGTGGAGCTGTTCGGGCCAGGGCTACCAAGCTCTTCTGTGGGGAAGCAACAGATGCGACTGCTGGCAGCGCTTGCCCCGCCTCCCTGCTCTGAGACCTACCATGGCAAGTGCTGACCGCAAAGCCAATGCGCCTCTGAGCCCGGTCAAAGACCACGTAGAAGCCCTCCATGATCACAGCCCCCATGACGGTGCCAGTGGAGGACTGGGAGACGGCAAACTTGTAGCACTCGTCCTGGGAGGTAGCCACGTCCTCGACTGGTCGCAGGTATTGCTGAGAGAGGAAGCAACAAAGACATGAAGCCAGGCCGAGTCCCGAGAAAGGGTCAATGGGGCGGCAGCCTTTGGCAGGAGGATCAGGGATAGCCATGTGCGCCCCCTACCTTTGAGGCGTTCATCCTCATTTCACGAGGTCCAGCATTAAGTTGGTTGGAAGGAAGTCCGACCATTTCTTTGACAGAACTGGAAGGACACCTGGGGCCTTGTGTAGCTTAACGGCCGGCTGGCTGGCCAGAGGCAGAATTGCACTATCTGGCATCCTGATGGATGGGCATCAGGCCCATGGAAAACTCTTCCCAAAGGTGTCTGTTCCATTTTTTCTAACATTCAATCCAAACTTTTTTCTTAACTGTCATTTAAACCAGTTTCTTGTCCTGTCTTCTGGGACAATTCTGAACAACTTTCCCTGTCCTCTACACAACAGACCTCCAGATATTTGAAGACACCCAAATTTCTCTTCCCCGGGCTAAGCGCATCCCATGGCACAAGCGTCTCCTGTCTGGGGCCCTTGTCCCCTTGGCTGCTTCAGGGTTGGTCAATTCCTTCCTAAAACGGGGTGGCCAAAATTGGGCTACGGGTTCCAAGTGCAGTCCAGCCCACGAACCATAATGAGAATGACAACTCTTCTTGATTCTGATCCCTGCTGCATTTCCCTTTCTGGCTTGCCGAGAAAATTTAAGCAGCATCCGAAGTCAAGCTCAGAAGTTAATCTTTGGATCAAATTTACTGCTTGAAAAGACCTGATGCATGTTTTTTTAAAAAAACAAAGTGCTACTGTAGGAGTGGCATAGCTAGCTTTAGCCAGAGGAGCTCCATTTTGTGGCGGAAAGCTCACTGCTGTGTTAGGGTTTCCCCTTTGGGCCTCTCGTCCTGCAAGGCCACGTGGTGGCCTTATCAAACAAGGACTGACCCAAACCAGGACAGCAGGGGAAACAAGGCTGGCCTGCTGGAAACAGATTACTTAGAGTCTACCAACTCCCTTTTCTTGTTGCAGATAAAATTAGCTAGAAAGTTTTACATGCTTAATTACCAGCCTTATCAGTGAGAGACAGAAAGGGAAAATCAAACCCACCATTTGGGTGGGCCAATCAACAGTTTAGCCGATACTGTCTTCACAATGTGTAAAAAGTTCCTATTTTGAACTTTTCTTATAGGTAATGTTAGTATTATATAGTATTGCTAATGTGAATAACAAAGTGCAGTAGTCCTTGACTTATGACTGTTCTTTCAGCAACCATCCAAAGTTACAGTGAATGAATGGTAGTTATAACTGGTCCTTGGAGTCACCGCTATCCCAGCACCCTCATAGTCACATGATTAAGATCTGGCTGCTTAGCAAGCTACTCACACTTATGACTTCAGTGCCCTGCCATCACCTGATCGCCAGTTGCGACCTTCCTTTCTGGCTTACCCAGAAAGTCAATGGGGAAGCCGCCAAGGAAAGTCGAAGTTTCCCCCATCCCCATATACCCTCCCCAACACATGCTGTGCTCCCCCCCCCCCCTGCCCCATCCACCCCTCTACTCGCTCCCCACCCAGCAGCAGCCCCTTACCTACTTGCCAGCCTGGGACTTGCAACCTCCTGCTGGCCTTCCCATTGACTTTGTGGGAAGCCAACGGGAAGCTGGTTTTCTTAACAACCGTGGGGTTCAGTGGGGTTCGATTTATGACTACAAGTAGAACTGCAGGAATTGCTGTTGCAACCACATCCCTTAGCGATGGAAATTCCCATCCCAATTACCACTGTAAATTGAGGATTACCTGTAATGCTACAGGTGTCCTGGGCTCTCTTGCTCAGCCTCTAACACTAATCTTTAGATGCTGCTTAAATGTGATTTTGAAAAGAACAGACCATACTGTATTTCAGGAGTTGAGAAAAGCTCCACATTCTCAGCACAAATACCAGGCCAAGAGTTCAAGTCCTAGACGATTTTTCACAGGCTGCGCAAAGGCAAAAGAGCTGGTTTCTACCACCAATATTCTCAACTGACCTTCCTTCCAGCTCCCCCTTCCCCTCTGCTGATATTGCCCTCCAAAACAGGCTCCCCTCCCCCCGACACACTTTTGAGAAGCTGGCACCCACCTGGGGCAGGATGCTGATCCGGAAAGAGTGGTTGGTGGTCTCACCCATCAAGTAGAGAGAGATGACCGGGAAAATGTTCCAGGGGGTTGTTCCCACCTGCCAGCAAACCAGCTGCTCCCCCAGCCAGAAGCCATCGGGGAACTTCTCTGTCTGTGGTGAGGGAGCCGGAACAGAAACCGCTCACCAAAGGCAGCCTCCAGCAGAGGCCAGAAAGGCGCCTGGCCCGTCACTTTCCATCACTTCCCCAGCTGCAGAATCTGACAAGCTGGTTCTAGCAGGGACCAAGCGCAGCCCTCCCCCAGACAAAACCAAAACCACCCTTGGGGTACCCTGCCTCTTCTGGCTTCTTGAACAGGAGAGATCCCTGCCCATGAATGACTGCCCCCCGCCCGCCCGCAGGCTCTTCTCACCGAGGAAGCTGTCTTGATGGATTTCACCGCCTCCTCAAAGACCTTCTTGGGCAGCCGAAGGTTGGTGGTGCCACTGTCCACAATGCTCTTGTCATAATTGTACTGGGGAAGAAAGAGGGGGGGTCACAATTCAAGTGCTGGCTCCATGTTTGTGCAGAGGCCCAGCCAGCCTGAGCAGGGCAGGAAAGCCGCTCGGGAGGCAGCAGGGCACTCTCTGAGGGAGGCAAGGCAGTCGCGGTGCTGCTCCCTGCCACAGTCCAGGTGAACTTGACCAAGTCAGCATGCAGCACCTGTGCCAAGCCCCCAGATGGCAGCCCTTCCCCCCACCCCCGCCTCTCTGGATCAACAGCCCCTTCACCTCCTTGCAGTCCATCTGGAGATCCTGCCCATTGATCTCAATCTTGACTATGACAACCTCGTAGTACCATTCCTTCCGGATGGGCGTGTACCAGATGTTGCCCCTGTAGAGAGTCTGGTCGATGCCCCCAATGATCTGTGAGGAAAGGGGAGTGCAGGGGAACTGTTAGGGGCGGGATGCACCCAGAATATGGCTGGAGATGGCCTATATCAGGAGCAGCTGCCTCTTGCAAGCCCCCTTCTTTGGGCGCAGGGCAGGCACAAGCTGATCCATTTGGGGGAAGAAACAGGGCCTTGCTGTAGCCTTCTCTAAACGTAAATGCTTTGCGCTCTCATTCCTTGTCTCTCAGAAGAGAGTTTACTGAGGTCATTTAAAGGTCATGATGCCCTAATAGGGAACCACCCTCTGCAAACAAGAGAGAGGAAAAGCCTCTTGGACGCATGCCCTCACCATGCTGCCCCCCACGGATGCCAGGGTCTCCGAATCATTGGTGGGGAAGCTTGTGCCACACAGCTGGAGGGAGAAGATGTTGGCCACTTGCGTCTGCTTCACCAGAGAGTCAAAGAAGGGCTCCAGGCTGTTGTCCGGCTGGCGGGAGAAAGAGATAAAGGCATGCCAACAGTGCCATTGGGCATCCTCGCTCAGCTGGAAAGAGGCATTAGGTCAAGGCTGTGACTTCTCCAATTGCCCCCCCCCCCCCAGCAATATAGTGAGACTGCATCTCCCAGAATTCCTAGTTGGCTACAAATTATGGGAAGCATTACTGTGAAGCATCTGGAGGGCAGAGGGGCACAGGAAGGCTGGAGGGCTTTAACCGTCTTCCTGACCTAGACAGGGTCTTGGGTTGCTCTGGGCAGCAGTGCTGCAGTCGCTTCTAGGCAGGGCCTTTGCTTAACTCCAAAGGGCAGGGCTGTGCCCTAGAGAAAGCTGGGGACTAGCTTGGAAAGGGTCAAATTCTGCATCTCAAACGCCCCAAACAGACTCTCCTCATTAAGGCCCATCCAACCAGCCGGCATCCTTCTCAGGAAAAGAGGGGCTAGACCACACCGCTTGCATGAAATGAAGCTTGAGCGATGAACAGAAGGGTAAAAAAAGCTCACCCGGGCAATTTCGGCATATGCCAAGCCCAGAATGCCTTCCCAGTTGGAGCCGTTGATAAAGAACTTGTCCGACTTGATGATGGCGGCAATGTTGGCCCGGACCGTGACATTTGGGCCATGAGGGATGGCCACCAAGTCAGTGCCCAGCTCTCCCTCCCACTTCCCTTGTGTGTAGGGCACGTAGACTCCCTTCCGCAGGTCCCGATAGGTGCTGGAGCTACA
This sequence comes from Ptyas mucosa, assembly GCA_012654045.1. Classification (NCBI taxonomy): domain Eukaryota; kingdom Metazoa; phylum Chordata; class Lepidosauria; order Squamata; family Colubridae; genus Ptyas; species Ptyas mucosa. The sequence continues at coordinate 4,047,765 of WNWU01000071.1, forward strand.
AGAGATGCAAGCAGAAAGTCAGGGCTCACCCTCTGCGGTGCCACGCTGCTCCAGACAGGCCAGTCAAGAGGAGGAGGCCGGGCTCAGCCTTCTGTTAGTTTCTGGGAGCCAAAGCCTGCAGGCAGCCAGAGGCCCAAAGCCCAGCATGCAGGCACAGCAGAGGGAGCGGGGGCAACAAGGCAGGAGCCCCCCTGCCTCCTGCAACGTCTTGCTGAAAGGAAGCTGGGGGAGCTCCGGAGCGAGGCCCCCCTCCTCTCTGAGGGGCTCACCTCACCGCCCTTGCCTACTCACAGCTGGCGCTGATAGTATCGCTGCAGGAATTGATGAGGGGCTGCACCCACGGCAAAATTACTGCTTCCAGTGTCCACCAGGATATTCAGCTGGAAGAGAGAAGAGCCTGAAGGAGGCTGAATCTGATTGTTTCTGCAGGCCACCCCACCTGACCAGACTGCCTTGGTTTCCAAATGTGGTGGCTACATCTACAGTTCTGACCGGCCCAGGAGACAGATGGGCTCTAGAAGCAGCAGACGAGTTCTCTGTGCTGTGCTGAAGCTCTCCTGCTCTACTGTTGTGGAGCCCAGCTTGAGAGAAGGAGGGGGAGGGGGAGGGAGGCCCTGCCTTTCCAGAAGGATGCCCAGTTGCCAGCAGCAACCACCCCAGCCAAGCAGCTCAGGTGAGCCTCTGCCCGACTCAAGGTCATGTCCGTCTTCCGAAGCCCCTCCTGCCTGGGCAGCTGCTAGACTGGCCCACAGTTTGCTCATCTCCAGCGGACAGTTCTGGAAAGAAGCCGCCCCAACACCCCCACCCTGCCCAGGGCGCCGCCTGCTGCGCAGAAGAGCCAGGCTCTCGCAGCCCACCAGGGAGCCGGAGGGGCTCTTTCCGACTCACCCATCCTGGCTCCCCCCCCCCCCCCACTTTCTCCGGGCCAGGACGGCGCTCCCAGAGCTCGCAATGGGGGGCGGCCCCCACGGCCAGCAGGCCCCTCGGAGCCGGTGGGAACCGCGGCCCCGTCTCGCCCGCCGCCCCTCACCTTCTGCGGGGGGCTGCCCACCGTCATCTCCACGTAGTAGCCCTGCCCCGACTTGCCGCGCAGGTTGTCCACCATGGCCACGAAGCTGCTGCTGCTGCTGCTGCTGCTGCTGCTGCTGCTGCTGCTGGCGGCGGCGGCGGCGACGGCGCGGCGGCGGCCTTGATCCCTCTCGTCGGCCGAGCGCCGTGCCCGTCCTTCCGCCGCGGGCGTCCCGGGCAGCGCGCTGTGCAGCGGCAAGCGGAGCCCAGCCGGCCCCGCCTGGGCGCCTCCCAGGCCGCGCGCCCCACCCGAGCCCAGCCACAGCCAGAGCGCCAGCAGCGCCGGAGACATGCCGGCCGCCTCTGCGGACGAGCGGCGGGAGACCGGAGCGCGGGCGGCGGCGGCGGCTTTACAGCGGCATCTCTGCCGACGGCGCGGCGGGGCGGGAGAGGCACCGGGCCCGCGGGCGGAAAGGCGGCGGCGACGGCGGCCGAGCTTCCCTCTGCCGGAGCTCGCCGGGAGCTGTAGTCCTGGCCCGGGAGGCGGAGGAGGCGCCTTTGCGCAGGCGGCGGGAGGAGGAGCTGCGCTGCGGGCGGCCCGGCCCCGGCCCCGGGGGCGGCGGGCGCGGGGGCTCCGCTCGGCTCTGGCAGCCCGGCTAAAGCGAGCGAGCGGGCGGCGGCGGCGGCGGCGGCGGGGCGGGGAGACGCCCCCCCCCCCCCGTTTCCCCGCCAGCGCTCCCTTGCGCTGCCCGGTGGAACCGAAGCGGCCTCCCGGGGGATAAGCGCAGCGCCGGGCGGGCGAAGATGTCCGGGCTTCTCGGCCATAGCAACCTTCGGGTTGCTCTGCCGTTTTCGGAGTTTGGTGCATCCTGAGAAGTGGATGAAAGGCCAGCTGAGCGGTCAGCGGAGAAACCCGGTTCCCTCCCACTCCCCCTCCCCCTCCCCGCGCCAAGGGGGGGTCCGGACGCGGATCTGGACTCCCATTCAGTTTCCTAGAGCCCATCGCGAGCCGCAGGGGCCGCCAACAGGTACAAAGGAGGACGTGTCCCCTTTAAGTGGCTGCCTAGCTCGGGTGTCAGGGCCGATACCAGCGCTGGGTCCACGCGTGGGAGGGCTGCATCCTTCGCCCGGTACCCGAGGCCTCCTGAGGTGCAGCAGCAGGCGCCGTCCAGCAGAGGGCGGAGACTCTCGAGCTCCTCTCGGCGGCCTCGGGCGGCGGTGGCGTCCGCCAGCCCTGTCTCGGCGCAAGTGGAGGGGCAGCCTGCCAAATTTGCAGCCTTCCCTGCCGCCCCGTTGCGTAGAGGAGGAAGGGGAAGCGGGCCATGTTGGGGCCTGCTGAAGGGTTGGCTTTTGAGGACCCAAGCAGGCCCCGGCCTCCAAGGCGCCTCTTCTTTTCCCTCTGCTTTCGTCTTCTCTGCAGAGACACTCGGAAGCTGCCCACCGCTTAGCTGGATCAGAACAAGATCCGCGCGCTTGATCAGGGACTCTGAAAGCAGCCCCTGCGGAGAAACCATAGCTAGATGCCCAGGGTGCACTTAGAACGGTACCTAGGAGCTTGTTTCCGCTTGGGATGAGGGGAAGCAGGGCTCTAGGTCAGTGGTGATTTTTTTTACTACCGGTTCTGTGGGCGTGGCAGGGGAAGGATACTGCAAAATCCCCATTCCCTCCCCACTCCTGGGGCCAGCCAGAGGTGGCATTTGCTGGTTCTCCGAACTACTCAAAATTTCCACTACCGGTTCTCCAGAACCTGTCAGAACCTGCTGGATTTCACCCCTGGTGTAGGTGGTGAAGATCACACTAAGAATACCTGAACAGCATGACTAGTACATGTGTTATTCCACACTGAACATCATTGCTTAACCTAGATATACGTGTGCTATTATTGTATTAATAATGATGATTGCAACCACTCATTGAATTGCCATTTTGAATTCCTGTATCTTGAGGTATAAAAATAGAATGTCAGTCTTGCTCAGGACGTTTTGCAGCCCCTTTGCTTCTGATCAGAAATGAAGTGATAAATTTCCACTTTCCTCGACCCGTGTTGTTTATTGGCCCTTGCTCCAGATAAGCGAATTACAAATTGATTCTTGGCCATCGCTTTTATTGCACTGATGTCTCAACTTTTTCCTCCCATAAGACGCGGCCTCCGGCTGCTCCCTTCCTTCTCTAGGTGATGGCAAACATTTCCCAAGCAAGAGGCTCAAAAGAAGCCAGAAAGGGCATTGAAGTTTGACATCGACGTTAAGGGCAGCTGGTTAAAGCCAACTTGTCTGGCTGCCCTGGGGTAAGTCCAAGGACCCCACTGGTCAAGCTCTGAGATGGATGTCGCAGGCGAGGAGGCCCCCTCCCTCCCCACTCTGTTCCTGAATCAAAGCAGCAAGTTCCACAGAAGTCAGAATGCAGAGCTAACTCTTTATCTTCACCCCTCTTAGAAATGAAAAAAAATGGGACACCCCTGATCCAAAGGGTTCCAAAGGTAAATCTATAAGTAATTCTTTCAAGGCTGGACAAACAGGGCAAAGGTAGCAAATCGGCAAATACAGAGTTATCTGCAACACTAGGACAGGCTTGAGTCGAATCACAGGGTTGCAGCCAGCAGGAGGTCAGGAGAGGAACGTAGTACAGCCAGTCTCACTGCAAAGTTGTACCAATGACTTCAAGCCTCAACTGAACAGCCTAAATCGAAATCTTCACTTCCCCCCTCCCCCCTCCAACTGAACTGACAGGGACAATGATAGAAACTGCCCCCCACTACACAGGGTTCCCAGGATACCCCGGGGGGGGGGGGGGGAACACATGGAGGGTCAACAGAAGCAATGTGCCTGCTGGGCCCCCCTCCATCCCCTCCCCTCCCCTCCCTGGGCAGACAAACCCATCCTGACATACCCCCAACCCCCACAGGCAGTTTTGATGCCCTGGCACTCCCGGCTGAAGGCCAAGGCAGCCAGACCCAGCTGAGGCTTTCTGTGACAAACCTGCCTTGCAGCAAGGGATGGGGGGTGGGGGCACTCTCCGTGCAGCTGTGGAGTGCGGTCCTATGTGGGGAAAGCTGCAGGCATTCCTTTCCAGGCACAAGCCTGTTCCCCTGAGGGATCCCCTGACCTGCAGACCCAGGCAGTCAGAAGAGTAGTCCAGTGGGGGGGGGTTGGGGGCCTAGACAGGGTTCAACCTGCTCCAAGGAAAGGGGAGCCATCCCACCTGCAATTGCCTTTGACACATAACACACACACCCATTTCCGATGAGAAATGTGGGGTTTCAGTGAAGCCTGTTCCAAATTTGTCCCAAAACCTGACTTCTAGGTAACAAAACAGCGATTTCCTTGTTGTCCCACCCACAGTCTGTTTCCAGGAACCTGCAGGGAGGGGCCAGCCCAGCCTCAGCAAGTGTCCTCCCCCGATTCATGCGCATTTCCAGGGTCAGGAACGGCATCCAGCTAGACGTCAGAAAAGTGCAGTCCAGTCTCTCTCTCTTGGAGCCTCCAGGGCTGCGTCCAGCAGACGGTGCCTCCTTTCTCCCCATCCCTTCTGTGCCCGGCAACAGACGGGGAACTCAGCAAGGTGCCTCCATTCCATGCCACCAAGTCTCCCAAGGAAGAGATCTAGCAAGCAGCCACAGGCGACTTCTGCTTGGAAGTTCTCTAGCTCCCTCCTGGCAGCAACCAAGGCCGGGTTGAGGGCTCTGCCCCTGAAGGAAGGGTCTTCGGAGCCACATTTCAGGGCCCAAGAGCCTGGCTTGCCTGTCCTCCTCCTCATGTCCCATGAACCCGCCAGCTATTTGCCCTTGTTGTTCAACAGAGCCTGGCAGGCAGAGTGGCAGTTGTTGGATATGCCACCATAAAACCTTTCTCTCTCTCTCTCTCTCTCTCTCTCTCTCACACACACACACACACACACACAAACACGGATTTCAGATTCAGGTCGCCGTGGGGGCTGCCCCCCCCCCACCTAGGCTAAAAGAGGAGCGCTCAGCAGATGCTCAGAGGGCTACGTTACACTCCTCATGCCGCCAAGCGTCCGTTTCCTATGGCTATTGGCAAGACTTCCCACCCACCCGCAGGCCTTCACTCCCTTTGCACAGGAGGACAGGGGGATTGGGGCCACGGTGCATAGACAGCAGACAACCATTGGTGACGGTCAGGGGGGCTTCTGAAGACGGCTGACGCAGCGGCTGCTCAGGGCTTCTCCACCGACGGGGGGCTGCTCCCATTGGATTTGCTCTTTGCCCGGCCCTTGAAGGAGAAGCGCTTGATGAGGCGCCGAGAGAAGCTTCCAGATTTCTTCCTGGGGGCAGAGGCGGTGCTGGCGTTGGGCAAGTCATCATGCGACTGGCTTAGGCCAGCCTCCTTCTGCTTGTTCTTCCTCCGGAAGATCAGCTTGGTGCCACTTCGCAGGAAGCCCACTGCAAGAGGAGGAGGAGACGGTGAACCTGCGCTGCTGGCCTGCCTGGCACTGGGCACCAAGCCCTCGTCATGCTGGTTGGAGAATGACTCAGATACCACCTCCCGAATCCTGGCTACTCCTACGGAAGAGGGCCAGGGGGTCCCTGCCCAGAAGAAAGCTGGCCTCCTCCCTCACCTTTGTGATCTTTCAGGCTCCGAGTCTCCAGGGCACCTGTCGAGCCGGTTTCGGATTCCACGTCATCCACTGAGGGTCTCTCAGAGATGTCTGAATGGGTGGTTTCGTCCAGATCCTGGCTCGCCATCTGAGGTGAGTATGAAGTTTCCAGCTGCTGCGAAGTATCGCAGATGCTTGGTGGCGCATATTCCGACAGACCAGTCATGATGGAGTCTTCCTGCAGGGAATTCCCCAATGACACGGCATAGCCAAGGGAGAGGGCCATTTCGTCCTGGGCGATGGGTACCTGCACAGAGCAGGACAGAGAGAAGCTGAAAGTCGGAGGGGGGGGGCGTCCCTTCACGCCTGGTTCCTTCTTCCCTGAGTGGTCTGGAGTTGGGCAGCATGAAAGCCCAAACCAGTGAATAAATGGAAATAAACAAAGTAGCGTCAATTCTCAGCCAGATAAGTTGCCAGTTACCTTGGAAACTCCCGAGATGATCAGCGTACTGCGCTTGGTCGGAGTCTTCTTGGCAGGCTTATTGGTCAGGTCCGTCAGCTGCCTGATGGCTGTCTCAGCCACCGGATCTAGGCCGTTGGACACACAACTGCTTCCTGGGGGAGAAGAGACAATTGCACAGAGTGGCCCTGGCAAACCCCTGGCTTTGTACAAGCGTGCCGTGCCAGTGGCTGAGAGGCATCTCTTTTCATTCAAGCTTGTTCAGGGTGATATTAAACATAATGGTGCCTGATTCTTCCTCCAGGCCAGCCAACAAGGCGGGTGAGACTAAGAACATGCTGGCTGGCCCAGGTTAACTCAGCAAAGCATTTATAGAGTTAAAGAGCATGCTGAGCAATTCTTCCTATCCAATACTCAAAGCATTTCATCAATGTAATCTGGTGCCTTCCAGTTATTTGGAACTCCTTCCCATGATCCACAGCTGTTTTGCCCAATCAGGCAATTCATAATATCTGGAAGGAACTGGCTCCCATCACTATGTCTAGCCTCAGTCGAGGTGGGAGAGAAGGAAGAGTGAACAGACACAGTTGGTCATCTGCTTCTTCAAAAAGGCTGGAGGGGCAGCATCCCACCAGCACTGTCCATCTCACAATCTCCCTAATTGTTCTTTTCTGACAACGTGACTCACTGCTACTGCAGGGAGAAGCTCTGCTGGGACAGCCATTTTCTGGAAGCATCGTGGTGACCTTCTCCGTAACTTCCACTTTGGATGGAGATCTGGAGGGGGAATCTAGAGTGCAGGAGAAAGAAGGGTCAGCAAAGCATCAATCACATCCAGCGGAGACCTCCCTTCAGCAACACCTACGGAAATGCACCACTCATGTTTTGCACTAGGACAATGCCCGGCTGTAGCCTTCATGGGAGGAGGAATTCTGGCCCTGGTGCAGGGCTCCCCCCATGCGAAGGCTGAATGTGGCGTTACTGCTCAGATCCATGTGGCCATTTGGGGTGCTCTCCAGCCACATAAACAAGTTGGCTGATGGCTTGCAAGCCTGGCTGGTTGAAATTAGGAAATCTTACCAAGCTTACAGTCCAGTTTGGGCCTGGACTGGATGGTGGTGATGGTAGTGACAATAGTGCCATCGGGCATTATGGTCCGGCCCATCTCGATCTTCTTGGTGGGAGTGATGCTGGTGCGCAGGGAGGAGGCAGCCTGGAGCTCTGGCATGTCCTGGTGGAGCAGCTGTTAAGACAGCCCAATATAACTCAGAAAAGCACAGACAATGCCTGAGAAACCAGCTTTCTGTCTCACATATGCAGACACACAAAGATTCGGCCATCCCAGATTGTCTGCTTTGGAGCTGATCAGCTGAATTGCACTGGCTGCCAGCAGCTCAGCATGCCTGGAGATGGAGACCTTTGAGATATCATGGGGAACATCGTTCTTCCCTGTGCCCAGAAAGGGGGCTTCTTTGGGGTTTATTGCTTGAAAAAGGTGAGGGAAGAGCTTTTCCCCATCTCTATTGTTTGGACCTCTCCAGCCCTGTGCTGAGAAATGGGAGTGGGGGTGGTTTAATGGAGCAGACGCAAAACGTAAAGCAAGACAGGCAACCACAAAGCAGAGTTTAGCCTCTGGCCATTCTGGCCTCTCACCTCCACAGCAATGGCTGCTGCTGGGGGCAGATCCCGGGTGGGCCCTGGACTCAGCAGGTAGAGCTGCTGCCCCTGTGGCTCTTTGGAGGAGGGGTCTACGGGGACAGCCACAAATCCCAGGAGCACATCTGCAAGGAGAAACCCAGTGCATGAGGCCCACAGAAGCGCAGCAACTCCTTCCTCAGACAAATGCTAGCCAGAGCCTCCCAAGTGAGACGCTACCAGCCCCTTTCTGCTCTTCCAGCTGTTGGCTTAGGAGCCAAGCCCAGCACCTGGGCTGAGCTTGGAGCCTCCCAGGCCCAGCTCCATGCCCTCCTGCAGCTGCCCACAGATGACTTACCCTCTCCAGAAGGGCTGCCTTCCAACACCCTCAGCACCAGTTCTTTGCTCCGGGGACCAAGCTCCCTGTCGGGGGAAGGAAAGAAGGAAGCAGAGAGGCACTCAACCTTGCCCTGCTAATTCTTTTCCTGGATCAGGGCCACTTTCTCACTGCCCAGTGGCTGGAGGGCAGAGCTCTCCAGAGGAAGCACAGACTGCCTGCATGGACACCAGTGGGGAGCAGGGGCCTCTGGCCTCCCCCACAGAGTAGGCAACGATATGCCTGGCATCCCTGCAGCCAGCCAGCACTGGTTATGCTATTTCAGGACTCTGGCCACGACACTCCCTCTTTTCCCAGCCCCTCCACCCCATGACCCAAATACAGGAAGCTCAGGGCTCCTTACAGAAGCAGTTTGCCGGGCCACTCCACCTCAGCGGCCGGACCAGGCGGCATGGGGGCCGTTCTCTTCTGCTGCCGAGGACTGTCCAGCTCCACCTCACAGCACAGCAGCCCGTTTCCTGCAAGAGAAGCCAACAGCGGTGCAGCCAAAGCTCGCCTCACCAGATTGCCCACAGACCCCCTCCACAGCAGAAGAAAATGCCTGGGGCTCCTGGGTACCTTGGCTCTCCAGGGATCCCAGGTGCAGAGCTCGCAGGTGCTGGAGAAGTAGCTTGGGCATCAGGGCAGGCGCTGAGCTGGAGAGGGATCCCGGGGACGGCCTGCTGCTGGTCTCCTGTGAGGCAGAGCCAGGGGGCACTAAGTAGCTGCCTGGGGGAACCTCCCCCCCCTGCCCAAAGCCTCTGAGGTGGCTCATGGGAAGTGCCAGAACTGCTGCTCTCCTCCTGCGATCCGGTCTATGTGAAGTCTTTGCCCAGAATAGCAAAGCGTACTTTTAAGAACTGAAATGGCCACTGCCTTCCCTTTCCAAAGGTTGCCCCAGGCTCAAAGGAAGCAGGCAATGGAAATGCTGGCCCAAACCTGGTAAAGGAGGCCAGCCGCAGGTCACCTCCTCCTGGCTGAAAGGAATGCCCAGCTGGGGCCCTATTCGGTTTTCCCTCTCAACCGTCCACCCTTACCGTGTTGGCATTCATAATGCATGCCTTCAGGTTCACCATCATGGCAGGCTGGGTGCTGATAATGGAGTCTTCAATCAGATTCCTGATAATAGACAAGTCCGCCTTCCCATCGTTTTCCTGCAAGGGGCACCAGGAAAATTATGCCGGACCAGCAGGTGCAGGGCTGAGTTTCTGAGAAGCTCAGGAACCCGTCTTCCCCTGAATTTCGCACTGAGCTACACAGATCGGCCACACCCCCTGACATCATCCGCAGGCAAAGGGCCGCACATCCCCCCAGGCAGCCCTGCGCAAGGCTGATGGCCAAAGGCTCCATGCTTGGCGAAGTGCTTGCAGTGGCCGGCAAAAGGCCCCCCGGATCTCCTTGGCAGAAGTGAAGGAGAGCTCCAAGACAGGGTGGGAAGGGACCATTCTTCCTCATCACCTGCCCCTCCTTTGCTTACACGGTGCGGCTGGAGTCTCGGCGGGATGGAGAGCTTCAGGTCAGGCTTGTCTTTGAATGCCCAGGAGACCAGCAGCCCCTCACCCTCCACCTCCTCCAGGCGGATCTCCAACTGGCCAACAGGACAAAGCAGATGTCAGTGCAAATGGCCAGGCAGAATTATATACAACCAATGGCTGCGATCACCAGAAATAAATCCCACTAATGGCTGTCAGCAGTGCAAGGATGCCAAGGCCAACCTTGCACCAAATGCTGGGGCCCACAGCAACCCACCCCTTCCTGCCTCAGGCAAAGCCTTGGAGGGTTTTCAGCCCCTTCCTTCTGCCTCCTTCACCTGGGCCTGCTGTACAACCAGAGAGACGCAATAGGTGTCCGTGGACACAGCTGCCGGGGACTGCTGGGCAACCAAGACTGGGAACTGCAGCGTGTCAGTTGAAAGGAGGCACTGCAACACCTGGGTGGAGAAGGAAAGGGACGGGCAGCCACCGAGCACCTTCCCAGAGAAGGGCAGCAGCAGCCCCACAGCCCAGCTTCCTCCTCCTCCTCCATCTACAGTCAGAGCAGCAACAATGGAGCTCAGAAACTGCCATCCCATCAGCTTTAAACTTTTGGAAAAAACTACCGAAGGTAGCTCATTGATTGGGGTCTGGAAAAATGGCTTTACTTAAGTATTCCTGCCGTGTTTCCCTCCTGCAGCCTTCCCACAAAGCTCCTGAAACTGGAAAAGGGGGGGGGGGGGGGGGGGGGGGGGGGCTTTCAGCAAGAAAACAGGAGGAGCTACTGTCGCCTCCCTGCAACCTTAGAGGAAAACAAGTTAATCCGCTCAACTCCCGATCTTAATCCAGATCCCTCTTCCAGAGCTGCTCTTCATATTAGATGCAGCTACATCCACACCTCTCTGCTGTCACATTATCATCTCTGTTTGATGGGAGTTTCAAGCTCTGGCTGAGCATCTTGACCCCCATTCAGGTGAGCCTCAAGAGAGCCCCCCAGGAGGTTATGGGGCTCAATGGAGGAGGCAGCAATACTTCCAGAGCAAAGCATTTATCCGATCAGCTGACATCCCAGGACTGTGTCCTCCTTATTTTCAGAGCTGAGCTCCCTGGCAATTTAAGCCTTCATCTATCTCCAAGCCGACATCTGGTGCCTTCAAAGAGCATCCCTTCCCCCCATTCTGCCACTTCTGTTCAGCTACAAAGCTCCTGAACTGCGCTTCTCCTCTGTCCCTTCACACACAGGGGCCACCGGATTGTAGGTTAGCTGCTGTGATCTAAGAGGTCAGCTGTGCCATGCCGGAGGGCAGCTGCCAAGGTCAGCCTCCCTAGCCACCTGTCAATGCTTTGGCGAACCCCGGATACGTTCTCCCCAGTTGGATGGCCACATCCAACTCCTTCAGGGACAAACAGCTCATCCTGCATTTAGACAGCTTCTGCGGACTCTTCTGCAGTTTCAGAGAGGAGTCCAGCCCATGGCCCTTGCCCACAACCGGGAAGGGTTCCTCGCCCACCCTGTCCTATATTTACACAGTTGCTGGCATACTGAGGCATCTCAGGCCACAAAACATCTGGGCTATCAGCCGGAGTCTGAGTGGGAAAACTGGGGGGAGGGGGAAGGTGACTGCCCAAAGGGCAGAAGCCCCCTTCCCTGGAGTCTAAGCCCCCTGCCCCCCAGCAGGCTGCTGGGAAGCTTCCCTGAGTTGGGAAGGAGTCTGAATGGCGGGTGGTGAGAGAGGTGAAAACCGCTGGGTTCAAACCAGGGCCACCCTTTGTAGGCAAAGGCGATCCTGCTTGTGGCCCTCTGGAGAACTCACCATCCTGCGATCCGACTGGTCAGTGTAGGCCACATGGCTGATAGTTACGGCCGGCAACTGCCGAGGGCTTTCCTCAAACGTGATCTGGACTGAGCTCTGGGAAAAAGAAAACCCAGTTAGCCTGCGGGAGGGAGCCCATGTGGCAAGGTCATCTTCGCAATCCGGGCTCTTCTGCAAGGCCAGACAAGGTGCCACTTGCCAAGGGCATCCAGCAGGAGTCCAGATGCGCCCCCTTCTTGGGCATGGACTGACTTTCCAAGCCAGAGAGGGAGGTGCCTGGACTCCACTGCCAGTCCAAGCTGGAGCAGCCAGGCAGGGAGCTGGCGATGTACAAGGCTTTTCTCAGCTGAATGTCAGCCCCTGCTAAAGTCCTGCACATCGCTTGGATTTTGGCCAGAACACCAAGAAGCCCAGACAAGGAGAGATCCTAAAGCAATCCTGCTGGATCTGCTTGTTCAGAAGGAAGGGAACCTGTTCTGCCCTCTGGAAATATCCAAAATAAATGTGAGGCGCCTCCAATGGCCGTGAACACCTGGAAATTTCCCCCGTTCCCCCTGACCATTATTCGTAGGGAACAGCTCGCTCCAGAGCAGCCGCCTGTCTCTCCCAACCTCCAGCTCGTGGGTTGGATACAGCACCAGGTGAAGCAGTGGCCAAGTTGCCATGGAGCTGGCGCCAGCATGCCACGTCTCAGATAAGCATGGCAGGCTGGGCTGCAGGAAGGGCCACCCTCCCCTCTTCCTTGGCCTTTGGGTCTTTGGGATCCTCACTGAGTGGGGGAGGGGAGGCTGGGGCCTTCTGGTTCTGTGGTCCTAGGCCTGGTACAATCACAGCCCCAAGGCAAGAGATCCATTTTCTCTGCAAGAAGAGGTGCTTCAGGTGCAGAACAAGGAGGCCCCCTCCCGGGTCTGCAATAAGCAAACAGACCAACTATTTCTGGACTGAATTTATACCGAGGAACTAGAAACATAAGCAGAGAACAAGTGAACATGACGCCTGTTACTATGCAAACGATGCAGGGAAATTAGCTACACAAACTGAACAGCTCAATTGGAGTCGTGTGTGGGTCCCAAGGGAGCCAGACTGCCCTGCCCTTGAAAAGCCTTCTGGCGATTTCTCTTGTTTCCAAGCAGAGCCCCTTTGGACGGCAGCCCCTCCTTGCTGAGGGAATGCCAAGAAAGGGGGCAGCACAAAAGCACCGGCAGGAAAAACCATGAACCCTGGCACAGGACTGAGGTCTTCCTCTAAAACCCTGCTGAGATGGACCTCTGTTCCTGCACGCCTGGCATGGTTTCTCTTCAGGGTTCTTTCCACATGGATAGTCTTCCCCTGCCCACCCGTTCTTCACTTCTGTGACTTCCTGGGAGGGAAACCTCAGCTCCTCCATGGCAAAGTAGGGCTGGCCAGAAGGACACCGGGAACGGGCGACCAGTCTTAGGAGGAAAGACGGCAAGCTTAATTGGAAGCTGCTGTGATGCTACCTCACCTTTCTTTTGTAAGAAGAGTGGAACAAAATGGCTTGGGGGAGGGAAGGGGGGTGGTAGGAGACAGCAGAGGGATCAGGAAAGTAAGCCCAGCAGCATCCAGAGTCAGGAGAAGTGGTAGGGGAAAGAAATGCAGCCCTCTCTTCATCCCTGTAAGCCTCGTTTCAGTCTGTCCAGGAGGGAGAGGCAACACTGGCCTTCTGCAGGCCCTGCTACCTCTCCCTGCCTGGGGGGAATCCGGCCTCAAGAGCCCCAAAGCTGGCCGGATCCCAAACACCGGCGGGGCCTGTGGGGTGCAGCTCCAGAAGGCCTAAGCCAGCAGAGGCAGTTCAGGCAGTTGCACCTTGTCCACATGGAAATGCCCCGAGAGGCCTAAAGCGACCTTGGAGGCATTGAAGGAAACGCCTCCTTGGCAGGTTGACCGGAGAGCGATAGGACAAGGAAGAGCCGGGAGAGGCGGAAAGAAGTGCCGAGGCCGATGCTCAAGGCAGCTACCTGGTCGGCTCTCGGACCCCGTGGCTGCCCTGTTCCACATTGCCCAGAAACTCCTGCTAAGCGCCCGAATGCCCGCAGCCCGGAAAGCGGCTCCCTCCCAGCCAGGCGCTCCCTCTTCAGCGGAGCCGGCCAATCTCGCCTTCCTTGAGGCGGGAAAGAGCCGAACTCGCCAGGCGGCCGGGAACCAGCAGGCCGGCCACCCCCTCCGAGGATTAGCCCGGAGAAGCAGAAGCCGGCCAAGAGGGCTCCATCAGTGGCCGCCGCCGGGGGAGGCAGCGCCTTTCCGGCGAGCGCAGCCCCACAGAGCTCCGCGGAGGGAGCCGGGCTTCGGGCCAGCGGCTGCTGCGGGCCAAGCAAGAGCCGGCCGCTCCGCTTCTCTCCCCCGCCCCACAACCTCCCCTCCCGCCGACCGGCCGGCCGGTCGGTCGGTCAGCCTTTGCGGGACACGGCCGGAGCGCAGCCCCGCCGGAGGCTCCCTCGCCGGGCTTACCCCGTGCTGGCGGGCCTGGTCGTTGAGGGCGCGCAGCCAGGCTCGCTGCCAGTTCTCGCGGAAGGCGCGGAAGGCGAAGAGCGAGGCGAGCAAGCCGCGGGCCCCGGCCGCCGCCGGACAGCTGCCCCCCGCGCCCTCCCGGCCCGCGCCCAGCCGCAGCACGGCCGCCCAGAGGCCTGCGGGGGCCGCCTGGCTCGGCTCGGCTTCTGCCGCCCGTCCGCGGCCGCGCCATAGGTTCCGGCCGAGCTGCAGCAGCCAGGCCGAGACGGTGAGCAGGGAGGCGGCGAAGAGCAGCACCAGCGCCGCCCAGCCCCAGCCCAGGCCCGGCGCCGCCGCCGCTGCTTCCATGGCGCGCCCGCCGCTCACGGGCCGGCCGGGGGATGCATGGCGAGCGGGGGCGGCGGGCTCGCTCCTCCTTCCCGGAGCCGGCGCGGAGCTACATGGCAGCCGGGCTCTTCCGCCTCCCGTCACGGCCAGCTGGGCGGGACTTACGCCGCAGCCGCCCGCCCGCCCCGTGGCCGGCTCCGCCTTCCAGGCGCAGGACGGGACGCGGCTCGGTGGCTCCTGCCCGCCGCCACAGGGACGCCGAAGGGCCCGGAGCAGCCCCGATCGGTCGGCCGGCCGGGTGAGCGCGGCGGCCCTCGAGGCAGGCGGGGAGGACGCCGGTGGTCCAGGGGCGACGGGCGCTCGCCGGAGCAATTCCCCCGCCTCTCAAAGGCTGCGGCGGTGAGGCTGCTCTCCAGCCGGGTGGGCGCGATCGGGGGTCGGCGAGCCTCCCCGGCGCCCCCCGCCCCGTTGGAGCCCAGCCCGGCCCCCTTCGGCTGGCAGGGCCGAGCGGTGGAGCCCCGGAGGGCGGCCGGGCGGAGGCGCTTGGTGCAGCCGCTGCTTGGGGTCGGCTTCCAGAGGGGGCCAGCTGCGCCTCGGCCCCTTTAAACGACCCCGCCCGCCCGAGAGCCGGCCGGCCGGGTGACGTGGGGGCAGCGGGCCGCCATCACGTGACGGCCGAGCGGGCCGCCATCTGCAGCCAGGGCAAGGCGAAGGCGCCCCGGGGACTCCGGGCGGAAAGCCGCGCTGACCGGCCGGGCTCTCTGCTCCCCGCAGGGCGAGGGCGGCGGCGCGATGTGGAAGGTGCCGGTGGTGCCGCTGCTGATCAACCTGGGCGGCTCGGCGCTGGGCTGCTGGGCCACGCTGCGCCTGATCCCGGCCTTCCGCGAGCATTTCCTGGCGGCGCGGCTGTGCGGGGCCGACCTCAACAAGCCCTCCAGGCAGCCCGTGTGAGTGGGGCGGGGGGGGAGGGAAGGGGCGGCGGCGGAGGGGGCGGCCGAGGCTGAGCGGACTCTCTCTCTCTCTCTCTCTGTCGGCGGCAGCCCCGAGTCGCAGGGCGTGATCAGCGGCGCCGTCTT
The DNA here is from genome assembly GCA_012654045.1 of Ptyas mucosa. Classification (NCBI taxonomy): domain Eukaryota; kingdom Metazoa; phylum Chordata; class Lepidosauria; order Squamata; family Colubridae; genus Ptyas; species Ptyas mucosa. Next base: position 4,062,959 of record WNWU01000071.1, read on the forward strand.
CCTCATCATCCTCTTCTGCTTCATCCCGGTGCCCTTCCTGAGCTGCTTCGGCGGGGAGCGCTGCCAGGCCTTCCCGCACCACGAGGTCAGCCGGGCCGGGCGCCGGGGAGGGTCTCCGGGCGGGGGAGCCCCGCGGGCGGCGGCGCTGACGGCTCTTGGCTTGCTGCCTTTGCAGCTGGTGGCGCTGGTGGGCGCCCTGCTGGCCATCTGCTGCATGATCTTCCTGGGCTTCGCCGACGACGTGCTCAACCTGCGCTGGCGGCACAAGCTGCTTCTGCCCACTGCCGCCTCCCTGCCCCTGCTGATGGTCTACTTCACCAACTTCGGGAACACCACCATCGTGGTGCCCAAGCCCTTCCGGGTGCTGCTGGGCGTCTACCTCGACCTGGGTGAGCCCGCCCACCCGCGGCCCGGGCTGTGGCTCCCGGGGTGGCAAGCTGCAAGGGCGGCTTGGTGGTGACGATTGGCGGAGGGTCAAAGGGGGTCTGCTTTGCCCTGTGCTCTTCCTGCAGGGATACTCTACTACGTGTACATGGGCATGCTGGCCGTCTTCTGCACCAATGCAATCAACATTCTGGCTGGGATTAACGGTCTGGAAGCCGGGCAGTCTCTGGTGATTGCTGCCTCCATCATTGCTTTCAATATTGCGGAGCTAACGGGTGGGTGCACCAGGTTTAGCCTGCTCTCTGCAAGGGCCGCTTAAGCCCTGCCGGTCGCCTAACCTGGCTGCTCCTTATTTTCCTTCTCACAGGGGATTGCAAGGATGACCACGTCTTCTCCCTCTACTTCATGATTCCCTTTTTCTTTACCACGCTGGGACTGCTGTACCACAATTGGTAAGAGACACGCACACCCTTTTTGAAGGCAAAGGCCAGCTTTTTCTCACAGCAGGATCTGCAGTCCTTACAGGACAACTTGTGGGTGGCAGTTTGGGAGTCTGGAGGGGTCACACAACTCCCTTCAGGACACTTTGGAACTTTCTTTCCTGAGAAGGAAGAGACGGTTACCTCATCAGTAGCGTGGAAACAAAGACCCCTTTTTAAGTGCCTTCTCTTTATTACGCGTAATGCTTCCTTCCGTCTTCTGTGGGGAGAATCTTTACTGGACTGCCACATCTGCTTTCTCTCCTGGCTGGCTGCAGGTACCCCTCCCGTGTGTTTGTGGGAGACACCTTCTGCTACTTTGCTGGCATGACCTTTGCCGTGGTAGGCATCCTTGGGCACTTCAGCAAGACAATGCTTCTCTTCTTCATCCCACAAGTGGCCAACTTCCTCTATTCGCTGCCTCAGCTTTTCCACATCATCCCATGCCCCCGCCATCGGTTGCCCAGGTGAGAAGGATGAGCCTGCCTGCTGTTTGGCCATAACCAGTGTGAAAGCCAAGGAAAGGGTGATTGAGGAAGGCCGTGGTCCTAGGCAAAGATCGGGGCTGTGAATCCCATTTGCTGAGATCTATATTTTCTTTCCCTTCCTCCTTTCCTTTCTCTCCTCTTTCCTTTCCCTTTCCCTTTCCTTTCCTATCTTATCCTATCCTTCACATTTCTGAACTGCCCATCTGCTTCTCAGCGGGACTTGTCAAACCAAACTGCACAAAGGATCTCCTGGCTTTTCTTGGGGCAGAACGGCTTCCTGGCTTGATCAGGTCCCCTCTGCAGTTCCTAATACAACCAAGTTTCTGGCTTGTCTACATTCCCATTTCCGTTCTGATTGCCTCCATCTCTGCCTTCAGATTCAACACAGACACAGGGAAGCTAGAGATGAGCTACTCGAGATTCAAGTCAAAGAACCTCTCTCCTTGGGGAGCATATACCCTCAAGGTAACTGTTAACCGAAGCAGGAAAGCAGGCTTCGGCAGCAATCTTCTGAGAGTGTCTTGGCTCTGCCTCATGCTGACGAAGCTTTACCTGATAGGTAATGCATATTTCTCCTCAGGTAGCTGAGAAGCTCTGCCTGGTGAATGTGCGTCAGGGAACAGACAAAGATGGAGAATTTACAGAATGCAATAACATGACCCTTATTAACTTTGTGCTGAAGCTGATAGGACCAACCCCTGAACAAAACTTGACGGTTCTGCTGCTGCTAATCCAGGTAAGGAGCACAATTGGGGGAGCAGGGGAGGCATCTTCAGTGATGGTCCCTTGGAGATAACAGTTGTGCCCTTTTCAACAAAACCTACTTAGTGGAAGATTAAGCAGTTTTAGTTTCCACAGTACATACGCTGTTGCCTGACAGCCTTGGTATGTTACGTGAAACTGCAAAGAATGATGCGTAGCCAGGGGTACTTTACAATCCAGCAGTTACGGTCAGGTGTGCAAAGCCTCAGTGCGATGAGTCATGAGCAAGCGGCTGTGTGTTTGCACTATCATCCCTCCTCTCCTTTCTGTCTTGAGGTTGCTGGTAGCTTGGTAGCTTTTGGTATCCGGTACCAGCTTGTGCGGCTGTTTTATGACGTCTGAGCTGACCTGCGGTTGATTGCTCCTCCTCTGTCCCTGTTATCCATTCCATCTGAGAAAAGCCTGAATGCTCTCCTGCCCAGGGCGCTTCTTAGCTCCTGCCAAAAGGTGGGATGCTGCTGCCTCCGCCGGGAAGATCAGACCAGCCAAAGGGTCCAACTGTCAGCCTCTTCTAGACACAGCTTGGAAGCAACATTTTCCCCTCTGGTGATCTCAGGCTGCCCGTGGGCCTCTTGCATCCTTGGGAGGGAATCCAACGGAGTCAACGCCTGTGGCAACGGGTGAAGCAAGGGACGCTCAGCTTCGTAAATGGTTTCCTTGCCCTTTACTCCAGGGGAGGATCTGATTTTGGTTTCTTCACTTTGTGCTGAAAAGAACTTCATGTGTTTGCGATATTGCTCTGAAGCCTGTTTATAACTGCTGTACTACCACCTTTCCCACAAACTTTGCTGGGTATAAATTTGTACTGTGTTTTTCTACACCCTGTTCTGTTCCCAAAGTATTTATGTGTTGGACTGCTGTAGAGGGGTGGAATGGAGACCCAGAAGTTTGAGGACAGGGTATAGGAATAGGCAGAGAGGGTAAGCTGGAGAGGAGAAGGTGAGAGGGAGCAGGGAGAAAGCAGAACTGCTTAATTCCTTCTTTGCCTGTTTTTACACAAAAGGAGGAAACAACCTACCAAAAGCAGCACGGAGGGAGATAGAATAGGTATACAAGTTGAAATAAGAAAGGTATTAGTAAGAGAATACCTATCCAGCCTGGAGGAGTACAGATCAGCTGGGCCAGATAGTTTGCATCCCAAAAGGAGATAACAGGTGTAATTTCGGAGCCACAGAATAGAAAATAGAATTCAATTCAGTTCTTTACTGGCCAAGTGTGAATGTAATCTTTCAAATATCTTGTAGCACAGGGAAACTACCAGAGGACTGGAAAAGGGCTGGTGTGGTTCAAATCTATAAAAAGGGGGGAATGAATCCAGGAAATTATAGGACAATCAATTCGATGTCAATACCTGGGAAAATCCTGGGAAAGATAATCAAGCAGAGGATTTGTGAACATCTAGAAACAAACAAGGTGATTACTAGAAGCCAGCATAATTTTTTAAAAAACAGATCATTCCAGACAAACTTTGTTGCCTTTTCTGACAGTGATTAAATTGGTGGACTAACAAAAGGCCGTAGCATACCTGAACTTAAATTAGGCATTTGACAAAGTGGGCTACAACTTACTTCCTGGTAAGATAGAACAATGTCAGATAGACAGTACCACCACCAGATGAATTTGCAGTTGACTGACGAACCACACCTAGCATGTTGTCCTCAATGGAACTACATCGACCTAGAGCCATGATGGCGAACCTATGGCATGGGTGCCACAGGTGGCACGCAGAGCCATCTCTGAAGGCACGCGAGCCGTCGCCCTAGGTCAGCTCTACCACACATGTGCCATGCCTCCCGCTGGCCAGCTGACTGGTCTGCGAAGATGCACGCACATATGCGTGGGGAGACGGACTGGGACAGGGGGTTGTGCGTGCATACACAGGGGGCTGGGGAGATGCGGCACACCCTCCATGCCCTAGTTTGGGCCTAGCAGGCCTCCCTCAAGCCTCCTGGACCAAAAACGGGCCAGGGGTGTGGGGGGGGGTGCACACGTGTGTGGAGGGGATGGGGGAGCCCAGGGGGTTGGGAGTGGGGGGTGTCACACACACATGGACAGGGGGGCGGGGAAACACGGGGGCAGGGCATACAGGAGGGATTATGGATGAGGCATTATGGGTGTGGGCACGCACACACGCACACTGTCACACACATGTGCGTGCTTTTGGCACCCGAGGAAAAAAAGGTTAGCCATCACTGACCTAGAGGGAAGCATGCAGTGAGGTACGTCAAGGTTCTGTCTTCAACATCTTAATAAATGATCTAGATGAGGGGATAGAAGAACTCAGGAGATGATGCCAAGCTGGGGGGAATTGCTAATTTGGGAAGGTAAGCTCAAGATCCAAAAGATCTTGACCGACTTGAACACTGGAGCATTTAACAAGGTGCAGTTTAATGGTGAGAAGTTAAGGTCCTGCACATAGGCAAGAAAAACCATAGATACTGAATAGGTAATACCTAGCTCAACAGGTCTAGATGAGAGAGATCTAGGCATCCTAGTGCAGTGGTCACCAACCTTTTGGACCTCAGGGACCACAAAATTTATAATTTTAAATCCCGCGGACCACTAATATGAATTTTTTAAAAAGATAAATAGTATTTAGTGCAATATAAAAAAATGCAATAATTTTTCTGTGGACCACCAAAATTTTCTCATGGACCACTGGTTGGTGACCACTGTCCTAGTGGACCCCCAGAAGTCTGAGCCAGTCATGTGCTGCAGCTGCCAAAAAGGCCAATGCGGTTCTGGGCTGCATCAACAGAGGGACAGCATCAAGATTACAAGAGGTGATAGTACAGCTGTGTACTACACGGGTAAGACTAGGAATTGTGCATCCAGTTCTGGCCACCATGACAGAAAAAAAAAGATGCAGAAGCCCTAGAAAGAGTGCCGGGAAGAGCAACAAAGATCAAAAGGGTCTTGGAGACTAAATTGTGTGAACAGTTGAGGGAGCTGCGTATGTCTAATTTATAGGACATGAGGAGGAGGGGGGGCATGATAACTCTTCCAGAACTTGAGGGGCCATCACTGATGCGGGATTGACTTATTCTCCAAAGCACCAGATGACAAGACAAGAAATAATGGGTGGGAGCCTGTTAAAGAGAGATCAGTCCTAGAACTAAGATTATTCTGACAGAATAATCCATGGATTAGTTTGCCTCCCGGAATTGTGGGTGCTCAGTCCCAGGAGGTTTTCGAAAACAGACTGGGCAATCCTTTGACAGGGATTGTATGATGTCTCCTGCCTTGAGCAGGGGGTTGGATTAGAAGACCTCTGAGGCCCCTTCCGGTCCTAGGATTCTACGTTCTGATTTCACAGGCATCGCTCCAGGTGGAGGAGGATTAGTCTGGAAGGATTTCGCCAACCTTTGAATCGCGCGCGCTGCCCGCTCAGTGGCCCGGCGCCAGCCAATGAGCAGAACCGCGGGCCGCGGAGTCCAACCGGCGGCCGCGGTGGGCGGGCTGGCGGGAGAAGCGCGGGCCATATAAAGGCAACCCCGCGGGACTCGGAGGCTCTTCGCTTTCTTGGGTCGTGGCCATGTCGGGTCGCGGCAAGGCGGGCGGCGGGAAGGCACGGGCCAAGGCGAAATCGCGCTCGTCGCGCGCCGGGCTGCAGTTCCCGGTGGGCCGCGTGCATCGGCTGTTGCGCCGCGGACGCTACGCGGAGCGGGTCGGGGCCGGCGCTCCCGTTTACCTGGCGGCGGTGCTGGAGTACCTGACGGCCGAGATCCTGGAGCTGGCGGGCAACGCGGCGCGCGACAACCGCAAGACGCGCATCGTCCCGCGGCACGTCCAGCTGGCGGTGCGCAACGACGAGGAGCTCAGCCGCCTCCTGGGCCGCGTCACCATCGCGCAGGGCGGCGTCCTGCCCAACATCCCCGCCGCGCTCCTGCCCCGGAAGGCCGCGGCTCAGGGCGGCGGGACGGCGGGACGGAAGAAGGGCACCCTCCAGGCCTCGCAGGAGTACTAGGCGCGGCGGCGGCACCGGAGAGCGACCCGAGGATGCGGAGCTGGATGAGCCGGAGTAGCCGACCCCCTGCGGGCGCCACGCGCTTGGACTCGGGACTGGGCGGCGGGAAGCGGCTGCCTGCGCTCAGCCACCCAATAAAAGGACGTTGAAAACGCGCGCTCGTCGGTCGTTTGTGGTCCCTCCGCGCGCCCAAGGGAGGAGGGATCGAGGGGGTCTCCAGCCCGACCGCATTGCCCCGCGGGGATGGTCGTCCCCCCCCCCCCCCCCCCGGAGATGGCCCTTTTTAGTGCTGGTCGTTGGCTGTTCCCGCGAAGGAAGTGCCAGACTCGGGGTTGTCACGTGTTCTAGCCCTTTAATCGGTTTTAGCAATAATTGTTCCCGGGTCCCCAGCAGAATTCAACTTTCCAGCTCTGCCTAGGCTGACCAGTGATTTCTTGGCGGCTGTGCAGATCTGCGATTCTTGCCCAGAACCCGCACCTGTCTTCACACCAGCTGGAGTTCAGCTGCTCCCCCGGCAGTGCAGTGGCAGGCCATCCCTTGCTCCCGTCTCCTCCGGGAGGGATGGACAACTGGCCGGCATCATAGCTCTCCCAGGAGATGGTGCCTATCATGCACTGCTGAGCTGCCTTGCCACGCTGAGGATCTGTTTGGCCCCTTTGCTCAGCAGCAGATCGGCCACCTCCTGCCCCAGCCTCTCGGCTGCCTCCTGAGCAAGACGGGGTATGTTCCTTGCTGTGATGCCAACATGTTGGAGGTTGTCATCCGGGCCATCTTCATTCTGAAAAGGAAGGGCAGCCCATGGGAAAGGTTTCAGGTTAGAAGCCACAGCTCACCCTGGGGCGAGTTCCAGGGCCGTGGCATGCTGGGACTCCGGTTGAACAGCTAACAATAGGGAAGCACCCCCAGGACATGCCCCGATTGGCTCCCTGCAGTAAAGTGTGCCATTATCCTAGATGACTAGCCTGAAAGAGTTCCCCTCTTGCTCTGAAAGCAACCAAGACTGTTACCTCCAGGGAAAAATTCACATTTCTTTGCATGGTCTCTTGCAAGCTGTCGGAACCATCAAGGCTGTAGACGGCTCCAGTCAAGTACAGCTGGAGAGAAAAGGGATGTTGAAACTGATCAGCAAGCAGAATGGAGAGAAATGCTAGCATTTGTGGGCAGCCATCCTCCCTCCATTTTAGTTCCTTTAAAAAAGGTGCTCTCTAAACTGTTTCCACCCCCTGCACTCTGTCGGTGTCTGCCTTTCAGTGGAAGCCAAGAAGCAGGAGGGGGAGCAGCCATTGCCTTTACCTGGCCATCCTTCAGCAGGGTGCTCACGGCCACTGGCACACTGCAGCCTCCTTCCTGTGGAGGAAAGCACCAGCTTGAAGGCATGGTGGGGCTGCTGGGCCATGCTTCAGAGGGTCCCACCAACCTCCGCCTGAGAGACCTACCAAGTGCTTCATGAAGGCTCGCTCAGTGATGCAGCGCAGAACGGTCTCCTTGTCATGCAAAACTGAGATCATCTCTATGATCTCCTGGTCTTTGGCCCGCACCTCAACGGCCAAGGCACCCTAGAGGGAGAGAGGGGGCCCTTTTCCTGTGAGTCAATGTCCCCCAAAAGTGTGTTCTCTTCCTTAGGATCTGCACCACAGTCCCTTTCCTGGGGGGGTTTCCATCCCTAAGCCATCCAAGGTCTAGAGGTTCTCCAGAGGCCAGAATGGAGGGGCATGGGGCTCCATTGTCAAAAGGAAACCTGGGAGGTTAAAATGGCCAGGCAGAAGGGAGGTCCCATCACTCACCTGCCCAACCGCATACAAGCAGTCCACGGGGCTCAGAATCTAGAGGGAAGCGAGAGTCAGCAACAGACTACCTTTTAAAATAGAGTATTAAACACCCCTCCACTGGGACAGCCAAGGTCAAATGCTGATCTCCTCACCTGGCCAATGCGCCTCCCCCAGCCCATGCGCCTGAGTCCAGCTGCTGCCAGAACCAGGGCGCTGAAATCTTCTTTCTCATCCAGCTTCTTCAGGCGGGTGTTCAGGTTGCCCCTCTGTGGGGAAGCTAAGCAAAACCAAGAGGCTTTGGAGGTGGGGCATTGCAATCCTGGGTCTGGGCGGGGATAGCTGGTCATTCTAAGCCTCTGAGGGAGGGAGAACTTCGGGCAACCCCAGCCCCTCTGAGGACCCAACCTCAGCCGCAAAAGGCCGCGCTTGGGCCAGAGAAAGAAAGGTGCCTAATTTTAGACTTCTGCCTAATTGTAAGCCAGCCAGAGTTGCTTTGCAAGTTTGGGTGGTCAGAGAAATCAAATGAATAGAGGTGAACTTGGGCCCTCCTGAATCATGAAAGGATACAATATCCTTGAACTGCAACCGAGGGAATTTTCTTTTCAGCTGAGCTGCACGGCGAAGTGAGCTGGTCCCAATTACACTGCAGGAAAACCCAAATTGAGATGAGTGAGGCTACACGGAACCCTCCTCGACTCCATAAAGGTCTCCCAGGGTCTTCCCTCCTCTCCTTGCAAGCTGCAACTGTTTAAGAAGAGACTGAACAACCGTCTGCCTAGAATGGTAGACTGGTCTGCTTGAGCAAGCAGCTGGATTAGAAGAGTACCAAAGTCCTGTTCTTCTATATTCTGTTTCTCAAGAAGCAGGGCCAGGGCGCCCACCCCCACCCCCCACACAACACCCAGACAGCCCATTAGACAGCAATTCAGGACGGAACCAAGGCCAAGCCCCTGCTCCAGCCAGTCCTCCTCACCTCTTCTCAGGGAGGCTGCTGAGGGTTTTGCCAGCATGTTTGGGGTGAAAGACAACAGCATCATGTGGGTTTTCTCTCCTGCAAAAGGATGGCGGAAGAATGCTTCAGAAACATCTCAAGTAACCATTGGTAAAGGGGTAGAAGATCCCACAGCCCAAACAGAGAAAGAAGCTCAAGGCCCCCTTTGCTCCCGCAACACTCCCCAGGCACCTCTGCTTTGACTGCAGAAGGCGGGCAGACAGGCAAAGCCACCGCTTGGCTCTGTCAGGCAGGAAAAAGAGAAGAGCTCAAACTCACTTGCAGATGGCACCAATTGTGAAGCCTGGTGGCAGGGAAGTGGGCAGGTCTTTCAGAGAGTGAACCACCAAGTCCACCCTAAAAGAGAGAAGAAAACATGCCAGGCCAGCAATAGGCAATCCGTACCATGCCACGGTGAGACTGGCATTACATTGCTGGCTTCTTGCCTGACAAGCTGAATGGCCATCAAGTAGGGTGCAGCCCTTTTCCAGGGGGCCCATATGAAACTCTGAGCCATTCCTGTTCCTGTGGTCCTGGAGAGTCGGGCTTTGGACCCATCTCAACAGGACTACCAATGTTCCACAAACCTTCAGGAGAAGAGCACTTACTCATCTCTTTCCAGTGCATTTTCCAGCTCTTTGGTAAAAAGGCTTTTCTCTCCAATCTGTTGGGGAAGAGAAACAGGATGGGAACCCTTCCGGTCTTGCAGGGCCACTCTGCCCCAAACCCCCAGGGCTCTATTTTCACATAGCCCTGCCGGACAGCCCTGGCTGTGTCTCAAGCCAGAGAAAAAGATCACATAAGCAGAGGAACAAACCTTGGATAAGGCTGTGTCCAGAATCCTGTCTCCAGTGGTTGACATGGCAACTATTAGAGAAAAAGAAAAATTGGAGGGTAAACATGCCCTCCCTCCTCCCATCTTGCTCCTAATATACCTGCTTGGACTGGCTCCACCTCACCCCAAGAGCAGACCCTCTATGTCTTCTAGACCCCTTTCCCCGGATGCTCACCTATCTCAAAGCGGAGATGAGGGTGGTGCACTTGGAGCATCTCCACCACACTGTCAGTCTGGATACGAGCCAGCTGCAGTGTTGAGAAAGGAAGGCACTCAGAAAGGGCCCCCGGCAGATCAGAAACATAACAGTTGCCTGCCTGCCGTCACGAAGGAGACGCAATCAGCAGAGCTCAGACTTTCTGCTGCTCGTACAAAGAGCCCAGGCAAGAGGACAATCCTGCCCCTCTATTCTATCTGCTGAAATGGCCTCTGGGCGGGCCTGCTATTTGCACAAACATTGTTTTCTGACATCGGGCATCACCATGGGAAAATAATGCTGGGACAACCTGACCTGAACTCCGTCAGGCATTAAACCCGAACAGATGAGACTGAAGGGGGCTGTGCTGGTGGGCAAGAGAAAGGGCAGTGCCTGGGCCTTGGGGAGCCGTTCCCCTTTCTCCATCCACCCAGCTCTTCCTCTCTGCTAGGCTCCTCGTTGGCCTCCCCATTCTCATCAGAAACTGGCGGGTGGAGATTAGCTCTAGGTTACAAGGGCAAGGCGTTATCAGCCTTTCCCAATCCTGGACCTTTGGGTGGATCCTTCAACGCCTCCGCCTTGGCAGCCATGCTGGATTTCTGTGGCTGGAGATGTTGCTTTCCTGTTACTGTCACATTGCACAAGTTTTCTAATCCTTCCTTGCTTTCCACCCCGGCCTTGAGCCAAAAAGGTTGTGTTCCTTCCTACGCTAAAGAAAAGAGAGCAAGGCTTGCTCAAGCTACTCGGGATGGTCTAATTGCCAAAGCCTTAGTTAACCCCTACAGCCAAGCAGAGGCCAACGATGCCTTATTGGCTTTCTACCGATAAAGGTGATTATTTGTAGCTCAGGTTTGAAATGAGGGATCCTCTGGGCTTGGTTGTTTTCTTGCAGAAGTTTCATTATTCAAATAGGTAACATCATCATTGTTAGAGGGCCAGAAACAGTGCCCCTCTTTGTGCCCCAGTCACCAGAGGTGATACCGTAAACTGCTCCTATGATAGAAGTTGCGGTGGGTGCAAGAATTGCCCCTCCACCCTGCGGTGCAGAAATGCACAATTGCAATTCAAAGAGCTGGGTGCAATTTACAATGCTTTCTGTGGCTCAGCTGCTTAGAGCCCTTACCTGCCATTGACTTGGCCAACGGCAGCCCCCCCCCCACACACACACACACTCACACACACACAGAGTTCCCTCATGAGCAGGAGGCCAAGGGCTCCAGAGGCAGCTTTTGCTCTTGTTATTGTTTGGGAACAGCAGGGCCACAATCCCCCCCCAAGGGTCTTGGGAAAGGTAGGGAAAGAGACCATCTGCAGGCGGCATCAGAGGCTCATAAGGAAGGGGGGTGAGTCCCCCCTATCATTCTCCCAGAATGCCTTTGCCGCAATGGTAATATTGGCCGACTTGCAATAAACAGCCGGGGGGTTGTGCAGATTAAGGGGCAAGGCAAATCAGCCCTCGAAACACTTCCACGCCGCCAGAAATGGGGGCTTAGGCGGCCCTACCTGGCTCTTGCGGGTGCCCACGCGGACGGTCTGGCTCTTCGAGGCCTTTGGATTCTGCAAAGAATTTCCTCCCGTTAGACGCAAAGCGAGGCCGGCAGGGGAGCCGGCAGGTAGAAGGGGCAGCTCCCGCCTGGCAGCCTCCCCGGGAGGAGAAGCCGGGAAAGGCCCGGGCCGCCTCTGCCTCCTCCGCCCGGTGAGCCCCGGGAGCCCCTCACCTCCGCGGCCATCTCCGGCGGGCTCCAGCGCTTGTCAGCCCGAGGCCGGGCGGCTGCTGCCCTGCCCTGCCCGACTCGCCCGCCCGCCCTGCCATCCGCGATAAGGGGGGAGGGGGCAGGCCGAGGGAGGCGGCGCGGGGACAGGGGGCCACGCGGAGAAGCGAGGCGGGGCCAGGCAGAGGGCTGCGCTCACCGGGGGAGGTGGGGGCGGCGGCGACGGGCTGCTCATGCCGGCGAAAGAGCAGCGGTGCCCGGCGGAACGAGAGCCGCGACTGGGGTCACCTCGCCGGACGGCCGCGTCGCGTCACTTCCGGGGCTTTCGGAGCCGCCCCTTCCGGTCTCTGACAGGAGCCGTGGAAACGGCGGCCACGGGAAGAGCGGGGAGGGGGGGGGCCTCGAGCCCTGATCCCGCCAGTGGGCCGCATCGCCTCAGCCTCCAGCGGCTCCTCCGACCGAGACCGAGCGGCTTAGTCCGGGGATGGCTTCAAGCCATGGGGGGCGGGGGGGGGGGGCGGGGGGGGCGGGGGGAGGGGCCCGGCCCATAGCCGGGACCTCCCGCAGCCCCCCCCCCCCCCGCCTTCAAAAGGAGCGCTGGGGGGGCTGCGGCGTCCCGTCAGGTTCAGCCACTCTGCGAAGGGATTCGTGAGAAGCTCCTGCAGACGCTGAGGAGGAAGACGAATTTATCTAAGCCCCTGATCTGTTTTCTGCTTCCATTCTTGAAAACACAGCGCATGGATTTTTGCTTTGGGTCGGACTATCTAAAACCTCATGCCCCTTTCAGTTTCTCTAACGGGCAAGGCAATCTGGTTTATTGGTGGGGCTTCATGGGGAGAAGATGGGACCAAAAATACCACCTGTGTTGCGGTTTCTACCAGAGATGTAAAGTTTTGGACTCTTTTGCCAAATTCTTTATAGTACACGAGAGGTAGAACTAGAGATTGCTCAACGGGCATACGCCCTTAGTAGGGGAAACTTACTTGGGGGAACAGATTATTTTGAACTTTTTTAAAATTTGATTTATATGCCGCCCTTCACCGGAGATTCATGGTGGCTTAACAGTGCGTTAACCAATAGCCTTCATACTTTTAAAGCAGCTTATTGCCCCCACAATCTGGGTCCTCATTTTACCTACCTTTGAAAGGATGGAAGGCTGAGTCAACCTTGAGCCTGGTGACATTTGAACTTGCAGTAATTGCAGGCAGTTGGTGTTAATAACAGTGCTTTAGTCTGCTGCGCCACCAGGGCTCTTTTGCATAATGTGGCCCATGAGCGCCGAGAAAATATTGATGAAAGCACATCTAGTTGCAATGTGGCCCAGTCAGTGGCAAAGAAGTCAGCACATTGTTGTTAATTGCCTGGAATGCCAAGTTCAAAGCAGGAACTAAGTTGCAACTTCCATTCTATGGGCAAAGACAGATTGGTGCATGGGACATAATTTTCCTGGATTACATTGAGGGTTTTTCTGAATGTGCGGAAGCCTTCTCCATTTGCAATAAAATTGGAGACGCTGCTTGCAAGGTTGTTGAACCCACAGGTCTTGTCACTGCAGCCCGCCATTCCAGACTGCAACAGAGGGGGCACATCTCACTACTCTCTTTGAAGCCTTTGCCTCACAATTGGGACTAAGGAAATTTGTCTCCAATACCCACATGCATGGCAGACTCTTTGCCAACCATTCTAGGAGCCATTAGAAACCCCATTGTCAGATCAGCTGGATATATAATCCCTATGAAACTCTGTTTGGTTTCCCATGCACTCTGGTGTTCATTGTGAAACCTGAGGATGCATTGACTGGGAGTCCAGAATCTCTTAGCAGAAATAAGAACAGACATTCCCAAACTTAAGCCTGCTTCCAGACTCCAAAGCTATTCCAAGTGACATTAAACCAAAGATTGCCCCAGTCCCTCTTTTATTCTTTTTTCTCTTGGCTTAATCTACAGGTGTATCTGGACACAAACCAAGGCTAGCACTGCTCCTCCTTTGTTTCTCAGGAGCCAAGCCAGGAAGGCCTACATTCTCTCCCAAATACTCCTCCTGGGACAATGCCTAGACATCCTGGAGCAGTTATAACAACAGTGTTTGTAGAATTGTTTCAGGGGATCTAAGACAACTTGCTCTGGCCAGCTTGCCATGGGACAAGAGTTACACCAATATCAAAGAAGTGGTAGAATAGAATAATTAAAGGATGCAAAAGGAGAGACAAAATGTGAATGACAAAAAATAACTTTTAAATTAAATTGAATCGTTAAATTGTCCCATGGTGAGTTGACAGCAGCGAGTTGTCCCAATCCACTCCTAAGATCTGGAGGGGTTGATCAGCTCTTGGATCACATCTTGGTTACCCGATTTGGGATGCCAGGGAAGGAAAATTGTTCACATTTTTCTATTATTTGCCTTTGTGTTAATCTCCTCAATCTTTCAATGCGTTAAATGTTTTCTTAAAATATCATACCTCCATGCCAACTAGACAACCAACCTACTGGCAAGAATACATACAAAAACCTGTAATGCTCTGAGTTTGTTGATTGTGGAGCCCCATTTTGTGGCATCTGTTTTAACTCGATGTCGGGGAAGGAATGGGTGGGACTAGGTCTAAGCCACCATACCTAAAGGTGAAACAAGCACATAAAGTGAACAAAAGGAAAAGCTCACCCAGGAAAGTAGCTAAGAAGGAACCAAGTTGTTGAAGAACCAAAAGAAACAAATGTCACCTAAATCAGACAAAGGAAGTTGGGCCTAAGCACATGGAAAGCCCCTTCCTGAGTTCCACCCACAAAGCAAGGACTTTGGGGGATAAAATGGGTCCTGAAACGTGTGTGTGTCTACACAAAGAGATATACTTTGTAATCAGTAAAGTTTGCTGTTATTTTAAATTAACTGGGTCTCCATGTATTCTGCAGAACCATTTGTGCCTCACTGTTTGGTCAAGCGATTGGAGTGGCAATTTTCCAGGGCTGTGAGTGTGTGAGTGACTGACTATAAGCTGAACATGAGCACATGTGTGGTCACTGGGAAAGCACACCTTTGCCCCAGTGACCACACCCCCGAGCGGCCCTGTAGTTGCCAAGCCTCCAGCCGCAGGACCCTCACCTCACCCGGCCCGTGTAAAAGAAGGCCCGGAGGCAGGTGGAAGCAACGCCCTTTAGTCAGTCATGCAGTCACACCAGTTCTTCTTCTCTGAGGCGGCGTTGATGCTGCCGTTGTGGCCTGGCTGGAGGTTCTGCTCAGGCCCCTCCTGAGAGCCAGACAGGGCCTGGAGCCAAAGCCCCAGCCAGACTGTTTTTTCCAGAGAAGGTCACATGCCCCTCTCCGCCCCGGCCCTGCCTGGTTCCTGTCCTGGGGAGGAGCAAAGCTCCAGGGGAGGAGGAGGAGGAAGAGCCGAGACAAGCAAGCGGGCTTAATGTCCCTCCAACCGAGTCACATTTCTTCCCTGCCCGCCTCTGTCTGGCATGGCGTTTGTGCTGAACGGGACTCTGTCTTTGCCAGTTCCCAGCTCCACAAAGTGAACACATCTGAATGAAAGGACTTCTAGGTGCTCCTCTTTGTCTTGACAAGCAGGTCCCGTTGCAAGCTTGCATCGAGCGCTGCAGCTGATTTGCTCAGAGGAAGGTCTGTGATGAGGGTGAGTTTGTTGAAAACACCACGGCCAAAATAATCGGCAACCACAGAGAAGCTGTCGTTGGAGTATTTCAGCTGCCGGAGGCCAAAAGAAAAGGACGTTTGGCAGGGACTAAAACATTTGAGCCTGTTTAAAAGCACCAGAGCCCACCCAAGAACCCACCTGGTGTTGGAACTGGTCATGCAGGTCTCGTTTCTGCTCTTGGGCACGGATCATGTCCATGACTTTCCGGTTTTCAGGAAGGCACGTGGGGCACTCCGACCCACTCTCCGAGTAGCTCTCAAAGCAGTGCTGATGGAAGGAATGGCCGCACAGGAAGTGCACCGAGGGCAGCTCCAGAGCACTGGTGCAGATGCTGCACTTTGTCTTCTGGAATATTTTGGGACTAGAGGAAAAAAGGTCATCAAACCTGGGGTGCCCCCTTGGAACCTGCTACTCCAGCCCCATTTGGCCTCTAAGCCCTAGATAAGGACACTGCCTGCACTACCACCCAGTGGAGGGAAGTCAAAAGCAGCAGCCTTCCAAGGAAACTGTGATTTCTGCTCAACTTTTTGCAAGAGATTAAGCACTTCCATTTCTACACCACATCATCTGCAGAACAGGGCAATGGGCGGAATCCAGGATGGAATCTGCTGACTCTGGGGCAGATTTAGCAGCAGGATCTATAGCTACCTTGTTTTCAATTCTTCAATATCGTGGCGGATCCGCTTGGTCTCCTCCCGGTATTTCTGGATCTTTTGTTCATCCTGCTCTATCTGGCAACTTTGTCTCTGCAGTTTGCTGATGAGATAATCCTTAATGACTGACAGGGTGGCCGTGGAATTGTGAGCCAAAGTTTGAACAACTAGAAAAGAGACACTCATCAGGACAGGAAAGGACAGGGGTGCAGCTGCAATCCTGTACTGCTTCTTCAAAAAGTGCAGCAGGGGGATTGTAGGAGTCCTGGTGGGACAGTGGATAAAAGCGTAGCATTGCAAGAAAACTCTGCCCACAGTCTGGAATGTGACCCTGACAGGCTCAAGGTTGACTCAGCCTTCCATCCTTCCAAGGCCAGTAAAATGGGGACCCAGATTGTTGGGGGCAATATGTAAATAATGCTTACATTGTAAACCGCCCAGGGTGCTGTGAAACACTACGGGGTGATATACAAGTCTAAGTACTATTGCTATTGTGTGTGTTGCTGCCAGACTACATCTCAGCCATTTCAGCAACCCATCAAAAAATAAACTTAGCTCTTCCTGTATTGTTAAAATCAGTTTAGAAGCAACAAGAATAACATAAAAAACAGCAAATAAACCCCCCAAAATATCATAAGAACTGGACTGGTCGCATTCCCAATTTATCATTTTCTCAAGTCTCTCTCTGTGCATAAGGAGAGGGGTTCCCACCTTTTGGAAGAGAGAAGTACTGTTTATCAAATGGATTAAATTAGTAAAACACCCTTTTACTGTTTTAAATTCCAAGAAGGTATTTTCCCACCCCCATTCACAGGCTAGCAGTGGGGCACAGGTTTTGAACTTCTCTCCCTCAAGTGCACACCCAGCATGGAAGAAGCAAGTGAGCAGGGGCTGCCGTACAAGGCCAGGGTTGCCCCTCCAAGGGTCTCTACCAAAACTTAGTAACTTTTGTCAGTAGGGCTAATTGCTCAGATATTTTCCACCCACATCTATAATCAGCCTGTACTGTGAGCCCTTAATATCTGCAGAGCAGAAAACTGCTTCCCATCACCAACTTCCATAAAATCCCCGCACCCAGGATGGGCAAGGCTAAGCTGCATCTTCTCTGGCTTGGGAAAGAAGATGCTGGGGCTCAGCTCACCGCCTGCTGTCGGCACCCTGACCCCAAAGGCAGTCTGGCCTCACCTAGCAAAGGCGGCATGAGATTTTTGGCTTCGATGCGTGCGAGCACAGCCGCCATGTACTCCTTGCAGTCCTCCTCCTTGTGGGCGAAGTAGCCAAGCGCTTGTTCCCAAAGACAGGCCTCTTGTTCCCCGTACAGCTCGCAAACCTCCACCACCTGCCGGTACTGCCCGTTCTGCATGTGATAATGCATGATCTGCTGGAAACTGGAGAGGGGAGAGAAACATAGGGGGGTGGACGAGAGTTGGTGAAGAGCCGGAGGGTTTGAAACTGGCCGGCCTTCTTTCCCCTTCTCAAGTAATAAAGGACTTGCTCATCTGCACTCACAGTTTGTGCTGCTCGTAGAGGTAAAGGATCCCATCCTTGAAGTTATGCATCTGGCACAAGACCAAGGCCTTGTCAAAGACATCCTGGAACTTTCCACTCTTCAGCAAGAGAATGGTTTCATTGTGCAGCTTCTCTTTGATCTGGGAAGACCCAAGAGGACATTCTTGGACGTCAGGCGGACTCCAGGGCCTCCCATGACCACGTACACTGGGCAATCTCCTAGGACGTACCTGTGGATCTTGTTCGTGGGCCCAGTTCTGTAGACGGAGCTCCAGTAGTGTGTCATATACACCCTGCTTAGAGTCCGGCTGAACCTCAGACATGTGTTCTAAGAAAGCCTTCAGCTCCCGGGGGTTGTTAGCAAAGATAGGAATGAATTCATCAGGATTTGCCTGCATCATGAAACAGTTGGGAGGGGGAGCAGAAGGGAGTGAAAGCCAGATAGCAAACTTTTTCCTAGACCCTCAAGCAGAGCCATCTGCCTCCCAGAACACCAAAATTTCCCCACAAGGAGCATCCACCGGGCACAGTGGGAGACACAGGAAGCATTGCAATGAAACTAGAGGAGGGAGAATAGAATTGCTCTAATGGGCAACAACACAAAGACGACTCTGAGATTTTCACAGGAAGCCCGAGATTTTTGTGCCCTGCCTGCCCCTTCCCACTTGGTCAAGACCCTTAACCTTCTCGGGAGCTATACACAAATTAGCACCTCTTAGTTTCATGTTATTTTAAAGCCTTTCATGATATTGGGCTCAAGGCACATCAGCCCCAGCTCTTGGGCAACTGGTATTGTGCCCCAAATCCCACTTCAGCTTGCCACTTCTCCCTCCCCAGGCCTCAGCCCATACCCTCCGCTCCACCAGCAGGCCAGAACCCTCTTGCTCTTTCATTGGCCGATAGTCCGTGCAGAGTATCTTCAGCAGTTCAGTGGTTTCATTGGGGATGTGATGCATGAGGATCTTGCCGTAGCGCTTCATGTTACTCTCAGCCTGCTCGAAGGGAAGCTTGCCGATATAACACAGAGCCTCCTGGAAGTTCTGCAAAACCAAGGAAGCAGGCGATGAGAAAAGGTTTACCTATGGTTTTTCTTATGCTGGTGGTAATGCTTCTCCAGGTTGAGCCAATTTCAGAACAGGCTTACGTTCATCAGTTCCCCTCCTTCCTAGCATCTAACATCCTTGGCTGCCAAATGAGAAGTCCAGAAGCAACCAGGCAGGCCTCACCTTGATATCTTCTAGCTGAATCTTCAGGTACCACTCGTGGTGCTTGTGCTTCTCAGCCAGGTAAACAGCATGTGAATAGCAGCCTGCCTGGCGAAGTACCTTGATAGCTGTCTCCACGTCGAAGTGCACCTCGCTCTCACTGGTCTACAGAAGGGACAAAGAGAATGGATTCACCCCTGGAAACTCCAGACTGAGCCAGCTAAACCTTCCACACCCCCGTATGCCCAAATGTCTGGAGCCAAATAGACTGCAAAGGAGGAGGAAGGCCTTCATTGCTCACCCTCTTCAAAGTTAGACCCAGAAAGAGCCAATCCTTAAAGAGAACTCTACTTTACTCATCCCATCAGCTGAAGGGAGGAGAAAATAACTGCTGTTTCTTCCCTTGCAAAGGCAAGTTTTCCAAAGTTTCCTCATTCCAGGACTGAAGTGACATGCCCACCAGAGGGAGGATGCATCTCATTTCACAAGGTTTTCTGCATTTGCACCAGGAAAACTCTAGCACATCTGGCAACTTGGGCAGAGAAGACAGACTAAATTTTTCAGAAGACTACAAGTAAAGAACATCAACCCAACCAGTCTACCTGAAACTGATAAGCATAAGCCTCCCTGACAGAAGAGACACTCGTAAAAGTCAGGGACTCCCATCCATGGAAGCCATTCATAGAGAAGGGCCATTTGGTGTCTAGAAGGAAAAGCATGGAGGTGCTTTTGCCCCATCACCTTGATGAACTCCTCCAGCTTGGAGATGTCCTTCAGCTTGGTATAGCAGTTCAGCAGCAGGGTGGTGTGGTCTGCATTGGCCAGCGATTGCAAGTGGAGCATCTGCAAGTAGGCAGTCAGGTTGTGTATCCGCTGAGCGTCCAGGAACTTGCGGATGACGTAAGAAGGCTCCAGTTTCCCAATAGTGCTAAGAAAAGAACGCAAGTTGCTAGGATTAAACGATGTAGGTCACAAACAAGTGAGCAGCTACAACCACTGGTGCCACTGCAGTGGAAGCAAGCAAAGGCCAGTTTGGGGAGCAGAGGGAGGAAATGAAGCAGGCATTAACAGAAGGCTTCATCAGCACAAATCCTCTCTCAAGAACACCCTGCTAAAGATACTCCCACCCTGAGTTGATGCACGCCATAGATCTCCAAACTCCCACTATTAGGCAGTCATTCCATTTATTTGAGGAGGAAGAATACTCTCACTAGGAGGACCCATCCAGCTTTCATTCTGACTTATCTCAAGACTTTGATGCTCACTGGAAACATCCATCTGCAGTCCCCATTTGGACACATTTGCCACCTTGTGAACCCTTCTCTTAACATGACAGCAAGAGAAGCATGCAAGAAGATGCAAACTAGTTGGATGCTAACCCAGCTTTAGGAACCCAGGGGAGAAGCCTCGTCATCAATGCCAAGCCCCATGAGAGAGGGAAGCAAAATCTGCACCTAATTCTTTAATGTTACCCACCGGAGGTATTGCTGAATAGCACCATCATGGTTGCCCTTGTTGTACAGGTGATCTCCGTATTGGCGAAAGATCTCAGACAACCCATCACTGTCCAGGTGGTGACTTTTAGCCAGGTTGATGGCCATTTCAAAAAGGTTCTTCTTGAAGAGCATCTGTTAAAAGGAAGCTGTGGTTCAAGAAAGGTTCCAAGCAGAGGTTCTAGCCAAAGCTGCTCTCTCCAGCGCTTTGCATTTAGACTGTCAAGTCCATCCACCTCCTCAGAGCCTTGTATGGATGTTGGTGTGGAAAGAATTCTGCAATGGGCAGGCCTTAAAGCACCTGGGCCTCCGAGGACCAGATCAGGGCATGTGGTGCAGCTATTTGCCCAAGAGCTCCTCTATCTCCGCCCAGTGAGCTCCAGAAAAAGCAAAGGATCTCTTGCCTCCAGTTTGGTCTGTGTATCCTTCTCCTGCAGCACATGGAGTTTCCCATCCCTCGTCAACACATACAGGCATCCCCACTCTGCCAGGACATCCACCACATCATCAAACACAGAGCTGTAGGCAATGAACTTGTTGCCCAGGTCATAAATATTCAGGATCTGCTTGTCAGAGTTTTGTGGATCTCCCCCAGTAAACTCAGATCTGGAGCAGAGAAGGGGAAGAGCGAAAGACAAGCTTACACGTTACATTTAAGCTGTTCAACCAGAAACACCCTAAAATGCAGAGACCGTGAGCTCGTTTTTGTGCCCTCAATAAAGGAAGAGTTCACAGCAGCTCTAGCTGCAGCCTCAGCCATAGGCCACTTGCCTGCACACTTTCAAAAAGTAACACCAACAAGGGGCTGTACTCTTTGAAAAAGGGAGTGATGCGTTCAGCAGAGACAGTGGGCTGGTCTACACTTTTAAGTGTAGACACAACCATCAAATAATTTCATAAACTTTGATACCTTAAATCTTACTGAAAACTGAGTCTTTCCAAAATCAGTCATGTACTTTAAGGTACCTAATGGCAATTATATTCTCTATCACTTATTTACAACTCTCAGAAAATGAAGAGTTTCAGTACAATCTGGAAAGCAAAGCTGAAACTGTTCAGCTAAATGTGGAGAAATGAAGAACAAGAATGTCCATTAGAAGTACAAATTACTACCACAATTAGGAATGTTCAGAAACACACCTGTATTTAGAGGCGTTTCATCTAAGTGTCCAAAGCCCCATCCCAGCAATAAAACAAACTTACTTGGGAGATACTTTCCAATCCTTCGACACGATGATCAGATAGCCTCGATACCAGTGGACAATCAGCTTTTGACCCTCAAAGGCAAAGCAAGGCCCGCGCTCATCTGGCTGGTACAGATATACACATTCATCTCCTGCCACTATAAACTGGAGGTCCTGGGAGGGATCACTGAGAGTGGAGCAGCGCAGTCCACAGCCACGCATGTCCAGTTCCAGCAGTGGATAATCCTTCACTGAGAGTGTGTAACACTGCAAAGCCAAAGAAAAGGAAAAGAGTAGCAGTGAGGACAGAAATCCAATCAGTCAAAGAGTGGGTCAAACCCGAGTTCTGCCACATCCCCACTGCCCCAAAGACCAACAGCATACCTGGATTTTCTCAGTGGTAGCCACAAACAGATGAGTTGTTTTGCTTGATTGGCGAAATACAAGCCCAGTAACTGGGTGGCCTCCTTCCTGCAGGACTTGAGTTTTACTATGTCGATCCCTTGTAATGTCCCCCTTGATAAGCACCACACTCCCATCCACAAAGCCTATGAGAAAGAGGGAAACAAGACCCAGAGCTCAGAAACATTCTCCACTTCTTCTTCTAAGCTGAACAAAGCCCTCAGGTGACCTATTCCATACTATGTAGATCTTTAAACTCAACACCAGCGCCTGGAATTAGACCCAGAAACAAACTGGTAACCAAGGTAGCCCACACTGCTGCATTTCACACCAGCTGATGTTTAGGGATATTCTTCAGGGCCCCCACCTACAACTTTCAATTGTAACCTACATCAGGTTTTAACAAAAAGGGTGTAAAAATACTTTGGCCGACCACCTCCCCAAGACCTTTTTATTTCAACAGGCTGGCCTGGCCTAACTTCCTTTTAATTGTTAATTTTAAATTTGTTTTAAAACAATAGGGGTGTTTTAATTTGTTTGGGCCAAATTATTTAATGTGTTTTTATATTGTTTTTTAAATTTTGTATTATGTGTGTTTTATCTTTTGGCTGTTCACCGCCCTGAGTCCTTCGGGAGTAGGGCGATATATAAATCCAAAATAAAGTAAAGTAAAAAAAGTAAAGCGTTTCTCTTCCAAGTTCACTTTCCAATTAATGTTTGGAATACACGATAGCAACTCTAGTTACCAATAGCCATAAAGTTGAGATTTTCATGGACGGTGAGACAAGATACCAGCGTGAGTTTGTTGCCTGGTATGGCAGGGAAAATCCTGGTGCACTGAGGTGTCCCATTGTCACGTTTCTCTAAATTCCAGACTTTGACCTACAAATAATCACAAAGAGATTGTTAGGGAAACTATCTTGCCCCAATATAGGCATGTTTGCACTGGAAAGTTTTGCATGAGGCTTCTTGGCTTGCATATTTTGCATTTATAATACCTCCTTTTAACTGTATCCTTGTTTTATATTGACTGGTCTTATTACTCTATCTGGAGACAGGATAATAGGCCTTGCTTCTGTTAGGGCAACAGATAAAGCGCCCAGAGGATTTTAGAGGCGGAACAGGTTCATATCAAATCAGCCGCATGAGGATTTCAAAAGGAAATCTCTGGACGAGCGCAGAGATCATCAGTGAAAGGAGCAGAAAAGCAGGTTTCAGCTTCTCCCTCCAGCTCCAGCTCACCAGGGGATTCAGCCCTTCCTCCTCCTCGCCCACCGACACCAGGATGCTGTGCTGCTTCAGCTGGAAGAGGTGCGTCACCCGCAGCTTGTAGGCCTGAAAGCTGCTCAGCTCCAGGGAGCGCGGCAGGAACCAGATCTGCCCTTCCCAATGTGGGCTGCGGTTAAGGGGCCTCCACGGAAGGGCTCCCGGCGCCGCCCGCCCCCGCCCGCCGCCCCCGCCCGCCGCCCCGCGCGACGCGGCCACGGAAGGATATCCCCGAAGACCAGGCTGCCCCTGCCCGAGTCGCAGACCACGATGCCCGGAGGGAGCAGCACCGGGGTCCCGCCGCAGTCCGTCAGCGGCTCCCGGTCGAAGAAAGCGAAGCGCCGCCACTGCAGGTAGGCGGCCATCTTGGCGGGGGACGGGAGGGGGCGGAGCTCCGCGGCGGGCGGGGGACGGACGAGCACTTCCGCAGACCCGCCGCCCCGCCGCGGGGACTCTTGGGGACTGAAGTTCGCCGCGACCACGCCCCCGGATGCTCCTGTGGCGGGGGCGGGCGCCGGAGAAGCGCGACGCCGGGGACGTGGACCAATGGCGGCGCGCGGCGGGTGGCCGCTCCAATGAGCGCCCGCCGCGTCTGCCTGGAGGCGCGTCGCTGCCGCCGCGGAAGGAGCAGCTCGGCCGAGGGAGACACGCCGCGCCGGCCGCCGACATCGCACGGGACGCCGCTCGCTCCACGCCGCCGCCCGCCCCGCGCGCCCCGCTGCCAGCAGAGGAAGCCGAGCCGCCGCGCTTCGTCCAGATATGGCTCCCGCGCCCCGGAGGCCCCGCCTGCCACTCCTCGGCCGCCTGGTGCTGGTGGCGCTGGCTTGCCTGCCCCCGCTCTCCGGTGAGCGCCTCGGCCTGAAGCAGCGGCCCCAACCGCCGCGGGCCGCTCAGTGCCCCGGGGGAGCCTTCCTGCCGGGCTTGAGGGGGAGGGGCGGGGGCGTCGGCTCTAGCGAGGTCCGTTCCCGGGAGGCGACCTTCCACCTCGCTAAGCAGCTAAGCTGGAGCCCGGGCTTAGCCTGGACTAAGGCTTGGGGCGCCCTCCGTGGGGCCGAGGTCAAATCGAAGCCCCGTCGCCCCTGGTGGAAGAGCTGAAGCTGAGCCAGGCTTTTGTGCTGCAGATTCCCTGGCTGTGATGTCGGTGGACCTGGGCAGCGAATCCATGAAGGTGGCGCTGGTGAAGCCCGGGGTGCCGATGGAAATCGTCTTAAACAAGTGAGCCTGGAAGCCCTTCCTCCTCCGAGGTTACCGCCTCAGCCTCAGTTCTGGGGAAGCGGCTTTGTTCGCGGAGACTTACTTGCCTGCCTTCCTTGCTCTAGGGAGTCTCGGAGGAAAACCCCACTAGCCGTGGTGCTGAAGGAGACCGAGCGGCTCTTTGGTGACAGCGCAGCGGGAATGGTAAGCCCCTCAGGCCCCCTTTCGTGGGTCTCCTCCTCTCTTTCACTCTCAGCAGCTCTAAAGACTTCTCAATAACTCTTGAACTGAATTTGTGGTTCTTCTGCCTTGCCTCTGCCGTTCTTACTTCGTTCCACGCGCTCCGGCCATTAAGCAGCTCCCAGGCTGTTTTGGAGTCACGCTGCAAAATGCAGAGAGAGGTTTGGTATTTTGAAATGACTCCATTTGAACTTTATTGTGAGAAAAAAGCATTGCTGCCGCCGAGCATTGTCTGTTGTGGCACTTTTATTTTACAGGCTATTAAAACTCCAAAGGTCACATTCCGCTATTTCCAAGACCTTCTGGGCAAACATTTTGACAACCCCCAAGTGGCTCGGTACCAGTCATGGTTCCCAGAGCATCAGCTGGAGAAAGATGCAAGGAGGGAGACGGTCATCTTTAGGCTCTCAGAGTGAGTATCCACAGACAATGTCTCTCGCACTGCTCAGACACAGCAACCAAGTTAACTCGAAGAGTTTTGTACCTTCTGGAAATGAGTCCTGCGTTTTATTGTACCTTTTTCCTTCTGTGCATTGGTCAGGTGTCCCAAGTGCTTGTTTGAATAACTGTGGTGGGAGGTAGGCACCCTGCCTATCATTATTCAAGGAATGGGATTTGAACCATTTGCAGTTGTTATATGGATAGAATCTAGTTCCTTGCAAAACATATTTCTACAAGCATCTTTAAGGGAACTCGATTGTTCTTATTTTTTGCAGCAAGTTGCAATATTCTCCAGAAGAGATGCTGGGTATGGTCCTGAATTATTCTCGGGCACTGGCTGAGGATTTTGCAGGTTGGAATTGCTTTTGTGTATACATTGAAGCATGAGAATTTACTTTTGGAAATGGATGTGGACGAAAGGCTGGGGAAGTGATTCTCTGGGTGGTGTTAAGTTTTTTTCTGTTAGTCCCATCTAGCAGTATGGAGCAATGAGATTAGTTAGGATGCAATAATAGTTTGCTCACCAGGCTTTCTTCCCTGAAATGTTACGAAGAGGAGACAAGCATTTTCAGGATCAATCGCATCCCTTTGCAATGTTCAAGCTTTTAGAAATGGGGGGGGGGGGTTTGTCCTTACTTTGCTTATTTTTAATTTTTGGTTCTTGGGGAAGACACTTGGAGGGTGCAATCAGTTTTATCATTATTTTAACTTTATGGCAAGCTTTTGACAGCAACTTATCAAAAATGCTGCAAGCATTGCATAATTTTAGATCTTAGTTTTATTGTTGTTGATAATGTTCGAGTTGTTTTTAGCAATAACGTGTTAGCTAGATAGTATGTTGCTGAAATAAAATGAGATGATCCATTTTGAAAGTTACATATTGCCCACCCGCAAGTGAAGGAAACAACAGGAAGTTAAAAGGTATGTAAACTGTGAGCTAACTAGTTGCTTTTGCTGCTCCTTCAGAGCAACCAGTCAAAGATGCAGTAATCACTATCCCTGCATACTTCAACCAAGCAGAGAGGAGAGCCGTTCTGCATGCGGCCAAAATGGCCGATCTCAAGGTTCTGCAGCTCATCAACGATAACACTGCCGTGGCGTTGAACTATGGCGTCTTCCGGAGGAAAGACATCAATGCCACAGCTCAGGTGGGTTGGGGCAAACTGGATGGTGCAGTATTCAAGGACAACGATCTCAAAACGAAGCTTTTGCTTATTGATTATGTGTCCTGGCTCTTAGCAACCACAGAAGGAGATTTTTTCCCAGGGTGGTTTGTTCCCAACCTGGTCCTTCAGGACTTTTCTCCGCACACCCATTGTCACGAATTAAGTACATCCCACCTTGCTGCTGGTTATTATCCTCTTCTATTTCCTTCTGCTTTTCCTAGCTTTGTGGACAGCCTGCTTCTTTTTGTAAACTGAGGGTCCACAGCTTCCACGATCCTATAAAGGAAAAAAGACTGTAAGAGCCCAGCAAAGTAGAAATACCACACATAAAATGGTAGTTCAGAAATAGATGCCTGTACAGGTTTCTAGGCCCTGTCCGTGGTATCTCCATGACAAGCACGGCAGTCGAGAAGAAGCCAGGCTGGGCAGGCCACACACTGTCTTGCTGGCATCCTTTTCCTAGAGGAGTCATTCTGAATGCCTCTTCCAGGGCTTTTTTGAAGTGCAGTCTTTTTCTCTTTTCAGAACATCATGTTCTACGACATGGGGGCAGGTAGTACCGTCTGCACCATTGTGACCTACCAAACTCTGAAGACCAAGGACTCAGGGGTCCAACCTCAGCTGCAGATCAGGGGTGTTGGGTAAGAGTTTCTGTTTGAAATCTGATCCCTCATTTTCTGGCAAGTCAGAAGGAAAGAGATGTGCAAATGAGTCAGAAGTTTGAGGGAAGGGAACAGAGGCCAAGCTTCGGGGGGGAGGGGGGAGTGGAGTCAGGGTTAGATGTATTGGCATGTATTGGCAAGTAACGTGCTTCTGCCCTTGGCTCTTTTTGCTCAGCTTTGATCGGACGCTGGGAGGGCTGCAGATGGAGCTGCGCCTTCGTGACCACCTGGCCAAGCTCTTCAACGAGCAGCATCCGGGCAAGGATGTCCGGCAGAATCTCCGTGCCATGGCCAAGCTGCTGAAGGAAGCCAATCGGGTGAAAACAGTGTTGAGTGCTAATGTGGACCACATGGCTCAGGCAGGTGGCACCCAGAGCTCTTGACTGCACTTGGGCATAAGGGGCCTGAGGTTGGCAGCTCAGTAAAGTTGGTGGTGGCTTTGAGAGGAAGGGGAGCCTCCCACACCAGTTCTTCCGCTGGAGGATTTGAAGTGGTGAGTTGGGGGCTCTCAGGTTCTCTCCTCTTCTTTCCAGATTGAGGGTCTGTTGGATGACATTGATTTCAAGGCCAAGGTTTCCCGACAAGAGTTTGAGAATCTGTGTTCTGACTTGTTCGAGAGAGTAGCAGGACCCGTCCGGCAGGCCCTCAGTAGCGCAGAGATGAGCCTGGTAGGTACAGGAGTGGTGGGATGCAGCCTTTGGGAGTCTCAGGGCTCCACCAGTTATTAGCTGATGAAACAGGGCAGGATTGCAGCTGCTCCTCCTACTTGGAAAACATTATTTTGTTAATTGGAATATTTTTTGTTCTGAGTTCGCACCACCCTTAGTTAGAAACATAACATAACAGTAAAAGTGCTTCTGCTGCTGACCACCCAGAATTTCACCATCGGATAGCAAGGCTGAGCCTGACTCCTGAACAGCCTCTGTCCCTTTCTCCCACTCTCAGGATGAAATTGACCAAGTGATCCTCGTTGGAGGGGCTACCCGAGTGCCGAAGGTGCAGGAATTTCTGTTACAAGTAGTCGGCAAGTAAGGTTGCTTCCTTGGCCTCCTCCCCACTGCCTTCTTAGATGGCTCAGCGTAGCCAATCACACCTCGCCCTAGGCATCCATTCTGGCTCATCCAGCTCAATGCTTTCTCCTGGCTGGCCTGGGAACCTTGGTCTTGCAGGAACGGAAACTGAGGCCAGCTCTTGCCAGCTGGTTGAGGAGCAGGGATCCATCTCCTCTAAAGTGGGGCACAGCTAGCAATGAGGGGGGGGGGCGGGGGACAACTGGTCCTCCGCTGGTGGAGCTGAAGGGCAGCATCTCCATCTTCTCCAGGGAAGAGCTGGGGAAGAACATCAATGCTGATGAGGCTGCTGCGATGGGTGCCGTTTATCAGGCAGCTGCTCTGAGCAAAGCCTTCAAGGTGAAGCCCTTCATTGTCCGTGACGCAGCCGTGTACCCGATCCAGGTAAGGGGAGGTAGAAGCAAGCGGGGAAGGGCTGGCCATTGGGGAATGAACTGGGCCACTTTCCAGAGTGGCAAAGAGGGCAAGCAGGCCGCCTCTTCCCCCCTTCCCTCCCACAGGTCGAGTTCACGCGGGAAGTCGAAGAAGGGGACGAGTCCAGGAGTCTGAAGCACAACCGGCGCATCCTCTTCCAGCGCATGGCACCGTATCCTCAGCGCAAGGTCATCACTTTCAACCGCTACACAGACGACTTCGAATTCCAGGTCAACTATGCTGACATGGGCTTCCTGAGCGAGAGCGATCTACGGTGAGGGCATTTCTGGGCCGGCTGTGGTAGTCCAGCCGCTTTGGCCTGCATAGCTCCCAGGAAATGAGGATGCCCAAGAGATGGCTGGAAACAACAGCCTCCACCTGGTTCACTTTCAGAGCTGCTGCCTTCACCTGGGCTCAAAGTAGTGTTTCCCCTCCTTTTGGGACCTGTGGGCAGCAGTTGAGGAAAAAGATCCTTGCCCAGCTTGCCTAGGGGTTGGCATCTCGGGGGCAGAGCTGGAAGCCAGCTGCAGAATGAGGAGGGGCCTCACTGCTCACCCATCCCCATCTTGCTGCAGAGCTTTTGGGTCCCTGAACCTCACAAAGGTGAAGCTGCGCGGTGTGGGAGAGAGCTTCAAGAAGCACCTGGATTACGAATCCAAAGGCATAAAGGCTCATTTCAATATGGATGAGAGTGGCGTGCTGAGTCTTGATCGGGTAAGTCAGGAGGGCAATTGGCCTTACGTTGCGCCATGCAAGTGACGGTCAAATTTTTTTCTATTGTGATTTACTTTGTGAAAGCTTTCAGCATAATTTCCGCGTGTTTATTTCTTTCAAAGTGACAGGAAACCTTCCGGTCAGCATTCAGCAGTCATGATTGGGGAGGGGTTGAGAGGCCAAGGGCCACAGGTTCCCCACACCTGCCACTGAGCCTCCAGCCCCCAGCCCACGTCACAGGTGCTTTTTTCCTGCCCTCTTCTAGGTGGAGTCTGTATTTGAGACAATGGTAGAGGAGAAACCAGAGGAGGAATCCACACTCACCAGTAAGGCCTTTGGTTTAGGAGCCACCGCTGGGCTTCGCAGGTGGTTGGCCCAGGGGACTGCAGGAGCTCCAGCCAAGACTTGGCCTTGTCAGAAGCCGTTCTGAGGCTTGTTTCTTCTTCTGGGCAGAACTTGGAAACACCATCTCCAGCCTGTTCGGAGGAGGCAGCCCTGGGCCAGAAGCTCTTGAGAACGTGACAGAGGCTGTTCATGTGAGTAAAGGCTGGAACCTAACACAGGCTGGGCTGGAGTTAGGATCAACAAAGGCGGGTGGGGGGGGGGGGGGGTGGGAGGATTCAGGGTACCCTGGATTAGCAGAAGCATTGCGTGTGAGAACGCCTAGAAGCAAACTGGTAGCGGCGGGTTTTGAAACCCACCCCTGGGCTATATGGCGTACGTGGGACTTTCAGGAAGCTGGTCTTGTTTGGCCCTGGGTTTTATGTGGCTTGGGCTTGCATCCCCCTTGGCTTGGCTGAGTTGTCTGGCTTTGCAGAAGTGTTCTCAGGGCCCCTTGTGGTTTTCCACCCCCAGGAGGAGGAAGAGGCTCAAGCCGAGTTTGGGAGAGACGATCAGAAGGACCATGCTGGGCCTGCTAGTGAGGAGGGTGAGAAGCAGCCGCCCAGGTCTCAGGAGAAACCTGCTGGAGAGGCTTCTGCCCCTGAGGGCCAGCAGAAGGAGGCTGGAGAAAAGGGAGGATCCAAGGTGAGGCCTTTTCTGGCCGGGAGGGGTGGGAGACCTTTATGGGGTGAACGAGCATCGTGTCCAAGTGGAACAGGGCGCTAGTGTCTCCCCAACCTGTGCCACAATGGGCTTCTTCCAATCCTTGTCTCCCCTTGATGAGTGATATCGATCCTCATTGGCTCTCAGACTGCAGACACTTCTGTGGCCCGACGGGCCCCACAAGGAACCCCCCATAAGTGACATCCTCCATGTGACCCAGTGAAGCAGGGCTCGTGGGACTTAGTCTCAGAGGCAGAGTAGACCTTCGCCCGCCTCTGACAAAAGAAAAAGTGAGCAGCTGGAAACCTTGTTGCTCCCATCTAGGAAGCCCCAGAGAAAGCAGAGGCTGGAAAGGGGGAGGACCCCCCTGTAAAAAGTCCCACCGAGAAGGCAGCCATGGCAGTGGAGGAAGAGAGGAAGGCCAAGAAGCAGCGGCTGGTGGAGGAGATTGCAGTAGAGCTGGACGTGCACGACGTGCTGGACCTGTTGCCGGAGGAGCTGCAAACCTCCAGCCTGAAGTAGGTGGGAGGGGGTCAGCCCCTCCTGGCCTTGTGGGAAATGGGCGATCTGGCCTGTCACCCTTCTCATCTCTCCCAACCTCAGGTTGCAGGAGCTGACCGAAAGGGACCTGGAGAAGCAGGAGAGGGAGAAGTCGGCCAACAGCCTGGAGGCCTTCATTTTTGAGACCCAGGTACGTGGGGAGGATGGATCAGAACAGCCTGGCCACCCCAGCCAAGCCTGATTGTTCTCCTTGGACGCTGCCAAGAAGCAGAGATGCCTTGGCCAGCCAGGAGGAAATAAGGACAGCTGCTTGAGAGGCACGTTCCCCAGGTATCCTCAGAGGTTCTTCTTCAGAAAAGTGAGTCCCTCTCGTGCTTTGCAGGACAAGCTCTACCAGGAGGAGTACCAGTTTGTTGCAACTGAAGAAGAAAGGGAGGAAATATCCAGGAAACTGAGTGAAGCTTCCAGCTGGATGGAAGACGAGGGCTACACGGCCCCAACAAAGGTTAGACGTCACCAATGCGAAGCTGAGAAAGACACAGGCAACATGTGGCAATTCCCGACTTCCCCCGTTAATGGCCATTTTGGTGGAGGCAGTACCTTCAAATGGTAGCTGACAGGGTGGGGGTGCTTGGGATCCCCTTCCCTCGTCAGGGCAGCTCGTAGGAGGAGCACTCAGCACAGAGTTGGTCAGTCAGACCGGTGGCGTGGCACCTGGCCGATTGTTTCCTGGCACCTCCTCCTTGATTCGGTGTTTCACTCGGTTGGCATAAAAAGCCTCATACATGAGGCCACTCTTATTGGCACATACCTGACCAGCTCTCCTGGCATTCTTGTTTTCTTCACATTATGATAGACAGTGGCGCTTGCTGAGACCTGGTCCATTAATCATGGTCTAAGGGCTGGGTTAGCTTCTGCGTGGATCCCTCTGGCTTGTGTGGGCGGCTGCCATACCAGAAACCCTCAAAGGATGGCTTTGTGCTGGGCTCCATTTCCTCTCTGTTGTGATTCCCAGGAGCTGAAGGAGAAGCTTTCTGAGCTGAGGAGGTTGTGCCGGAGCCTCTTCTTCCGGGTGGAGGAGAGAAGGAAGTGGCCAGACCGCCTGGCTGCCCTGGAGAGCCTGCTGAATCACTCCAGCATTTTCCTCAGGTAGGAAGAAGGCAGGGCAGGGCAGGGCAGGGCCCCTAGACCTCCCCACACCCTGGAGAGAATCTTCAGCTTCTGCAACTGGGATTGCGCATGTCCAGAGTACCTGAGATGTAGCCAGCTCATATAGCCAGCACCTTGCAGCTTTTTGCCCCTTCCATAGCATTTCATGAATTGTGGGGCATCCTTGATTCTGTGAGTAGAAGCTACAAAAGGGATTTCTGGGAAAACTTAAAATTGTGGGGCCTCTGATTGCTGACTTAAATGGAACTGCAGTTTTATTAGCAAAAATAGATGGTGTGTTCTTGTCCAGCCTGCTGGCTTGAAATAAGCTCTTCCCAGCATCAGCTGCCCTCTCCCTGGTGCAATTGAGACCGGGAGCTGCCACCTGTGACAAAGGCACCTGCGTCTGAGTTTTGCTTCAGGCAGGCTGAGCCCCTTTCCTGCTCCTTTCAGGGGGGCCCGAATGATCCCGGAGCCTGATCAGATATTCACCGAGATCGAGCTGAGCACTTTGCAGAAAGCTATCAATGAGACGGAGGTAAGTGCAGCCGCGGGAGGTGACCACAATGTTGGGGATTCCAGCCCTGCCTATGCAGCAGCAGGCAGCCTTGGGTTCGAGAGCCGCACAGACAGCTTCTGCTCCAGGACGTGTTGGTGGTCTTCCTGTCTCAAGGTTCCTTCTTTGGGGCAGGAGATCAATTCCCCAAGGTCACGTTGCTGCACATGGCACAGCCAGGATTTGTGGCCAGTCCGATTCCTCAGGTGGCCCTGCTGAATTCTACTGCCATCGGCCTTTACTGTATGAAATTGTAAAAGACAACTATAGCATCCCTCGGGAGGAGCACTGGAAGGATCTCCAGCGGTGGCATTCCCAGTGTGAGGAAGTAGCTATTTAGGCAGAAGGCGGCCAGCGATGAGTAGCTGGGAGACGAATGCCGGTTGCCTTTTTTTTCCCAGGTATGGAAGAACGAGACCCTGGCCGAGCAGAACAAGCTGCCTCCCACCACCAAGCCCGTTCTGCTTTCCAAAGACATTGAGATGAAAATCGCAGGCTTGGATCGGGAGGTGCAGTACCTTCTCAATAAGGCCAAGTTCACCAAGCCCAAGAAGAGGGAGAACGCCACCGGGTCTCCGGAGAATGGCAAGACCGTCCCTCCCAAGCAGGAGACTCAGGAAGGTGAGCAGGCCTTCTGGCAGATGTTCCCTGCCTCTGGATTCCTGGACTGGAGCCAGAGCAGCCTTCGGAAGTCCCCTGAGTGCCCTTTGGTAGACTGCATGTTGGTGATGGAGGGAGGGCTGCCTTCACGGCAGAAAGGTTTCTCCTCTCCACAACTGTGTTTTTTCTGCCAAGAGCAGATCGACCGGAAGATGCCAGCCCAGCCAAAGAGCCCCCCACGGAGGAGGAAACGCCACTGGACAATGAGTTGGACCCAGATGGAGGTAAGGGAACCCCGCTGAAGGGGGAGGAGGAGGAGGGAGCCTTTCCTTGAGTCACACTGGAGTCCACGCACCAGATTTCCACATTCATCCAGAGCCACAAGCGCTACAGCACAGCAAATGCAGTGGCATTTACCTGTAGTCCTCGCTCACCGACCTTGTTCATATACTGTTGCAAATGTCCTTGAAGATCTGTCCATCGCACCACCCCAGGGCCACATGATCGCTGTTTGCAACCTTTCTTGATGGCTTCCCACAACCCAAATCAGTGAGGAAGCCAGCAGGGAAGGCCACCCATTGCTCTGGTTAGTTTTCCCAGCCTCCTTGTGCTTGCACTGACCCACAGCCTCTTCTCAGCCATCCTGGCTTCGTGCAGTGCTGGGCCCTACTTCCCTTGACCTCCCTGCAGCCACCACCACCCCTGGATCCCCAAGCTCCTGACCTGGGTCTCCTGCCACTTTCCAGTTAATGACCCATTTGTCTTGGAGGGAGTTAGGATAACTGGTCATTGCAGCCATCTTGCTCAGTAACCGCAGTGTCAGTCTCAAAGGCCATGGTAACCAGAAGAGTACCTGTATCATTTCCAGCATGGTTAACATTCCGCGCAGATGATGGAAAAATAATGCTAGTTGTATAATGCAAAGCTGCTTAAGTGGGCTGGAACTTTCCACAAGCACCTGGCAAGAGCTGGGCACAATCTGGGCACTCAAGTCCCAAGCAAACCCTTTGATTGGCCAGAGACTGTGAGGCGGTGGGGATTGTCCTGGGATAGCAAAAGGCCCAGCAGGATGTTTCTGAGATTGTTTCCTGATCCCTGCATCTGAACATTTAACTGTGTTTGTTTTTGTCTTTAATGTAGTCCCACAAACAGATAAGACTGCAGAAACAAAAGAGACCAGAAGTAATGATGAATTATAACACTTCCTCAAGTCCCTGTGTGCATCATCAACATCTATTTATTTACAGTTAATTTTACTGTTTTTATGATGGACATGGTTAGTGGAACATGGCACAAACTGATGACAAAATAGAATTGTATTTTTCCCCCTTTTTGTTTGGGGATTTTGTTCTTGCTCATTTGGAAATTTTGTGCTGTATCAACTCCTTTCTTTAAAGACAACTTTCAGCTCTTTGGAAATGTTTGCAGTGTCTGACCCAGCTTTTTCCTGGGATCAGCATTTTTCAGCAACGGATTAAATCTACCTGGATTTCTCTAGGACTTTTGATGCAGAAAGCAGGGCCTGCAGCGGCTCTCCTTGCCTGGAAAACCTGGCCGTCTTACTCTCTGCCGACGGCTGTTATCGCTGTCTTTATTCCGCAGCTCCATGAAACATAAACGGGTAGACAATAACGGTCTGAAAGAAACCTTAAATGTTCCCTGTTGTATCTGACGAAGTAATATAAAACAGAACAGCCAGGCGGCAGGCAGGCCATCCACACCCAGGCTGGCGCTGACAAAGCAAGAGAGAGAATCCGTATCCTCTGCTGGTCTGCTTTCTGTTCAGTTAATGCTGTGGCCTCATTCTGTACCTTTCAAGGGGCCTCCACGCAACTCAGCTGCTGTTATGAAAGCTAAGGGTGCTGTCAGAGGGTGGCTGGCCGTTCGTTGCTCCTAAACGTTCTACCCTCTGATTTCTGGTAACCACTTTAACAATCCAGGGCATGATTCTTATCGGGGCATGTTTTGCTTTGGGGAATATATAGGGGAATAGGAAATGGGCTACCAAGGCTGGCTGCTTCTGAGTAGGGGCATTTCTATTTAGGCCACTCATCTTGCTGCTGGCTTTTGAGCTACTAGGGTGAGACATGAAGCTTTTTCACAGTATGAAACACTTTGTAGCCTTACAGGCAGAGGAAGATCCAGTTCCTCTATTCATATTCTTCCCTCAAGGAATCTCCTTTGTAGGAACAGAAAATGAATATTCTGTATTTGTCAGTGATGCTCGGCCCAGAGCAAACACTGTTAGACTTTAGTTCAGAAGTTTATATGTTGAGTTTCTCTAATTTTGTAGATGTGGGGAATTCCCCCCCCCTTTTTTTTTTAGGCCAGTTCCTAGAGCTTGAAAGCCAACTGTGCACAGCATGCCGTCAAGCCCCTCTTCCGCCTGCCTGCCTGCCTGCCATCTATCTTATCTCTGGAGACCTTCCTTCCCGGCCCCTTGGCTTCCTGCAGAGAGAGGGAGAGACGGACGGGAACAGCCGCAACCTTCCTAGCTTTCCAAGGGCGTCTTGGAACCGGGTTTCTTATTTTCTTAAAGAGACGCAACGGTTTTCTGTGGGCCTGTGTTTGGGCAGGACGTGCTTTCTACTGTCAGTCCCGATAAAGCAATTGGAATCATCGCCCGGTGCCTGAGTCGTCTTGAGGAGGGGGGGGGCGGAGGGTATCGCCGCCGCCGAGCTGCCCTCGATTTTTGAGGGGGGGGGCATAACAAAGGGCTTTTCGGCGGGTTGGCTGCTGTTGCGCATGCGCTCTCGCGGGCCTAGGGCAAAGGTAGGATGGAGCCATTGCTCGTAACAGGAAGTAGCGTTTGGGGGTGGGGGCTGGGAGTGACGTCCACCCTGGCCAATGGGCAGTGGGATGACGCTCGGGAGGGCCGTCTCTAGCCAGGCGAGGGAACGCGACCGTCTTCCGGCGGGGGGGGTACGTGGGGCCGCTGGCCGGGGAGGGGGGCCGCGGAGGGAGGGAGGGAGGCGGGCGGGCGGAGGGACCTTTTCTGCCGGCCGGGGCGCCGTTCGAGCTGGCGGAAGCGGAGGGTTCCGTCAGCCTCCAGGGCCGCCCTCCTTCCCCGGCACCCGGGGCTTCGCAAGGGGCGGGCGGGAGGGAAAGCCGGCTAAGGCTCCTCATGCCAGGAGGGCTCCAGGCGATGCGGGCCGCGGGGGTCGTCCGCCCCAAAGCCTTGGCCGTTTTGCAGAGCAGAGCCGGAGGGAGGGAGGCTGCCTGGTGCTGGCCAGGTTCGCCTTCCGGGGATACATTAGGTTATTTAAATAAACAGGTACATTTCCCACCTGATTTTCAGTGTTACAACATCACTGGAAAAAGCGACTTACGGCCGTTTTTCACACGACCATGGCAGCATCCCTGTGTGGTCAAAATTCAGAGAGTTGGCAACTGACTCCCATCTCTGACTGTTGTAATCATCCTTCCCACAAGCAAAGTCAACGGAGAAGCCAGATTCATTTAACAACCAAGTTACTAATTTAACAACTGCAGTGGTTCGCTTAACAACGGTGGCAAGAAAGATCGTAAATGGGGCCAAAACCCACTTAACAAATGGCTCATTTGGCAACATAAATTTTGGGCTCAATTGTGATCATAATCGAGGACTACCTGTAAAAGGTAGAAAAATTTGAGGCTCAAGGTATCTGGAGCAGTTCTTTTTCTGAAATTCTTGCGCCTAATTCAGAATTTGCAGGATGGATACTGAAGCAGAATGACATTAAAGAAGGTGCCAGAACTTAAATAAAATGAAACGTTTATTAAAATTGTCCCCATTGAAGCACCAGGAGCCTTCCCCAATCTTTCATGGTGAGCCCAAGTGATGGGGATGGTCTGTCTCCAAAGAGCCTGTTCAGTGTGATAGGGTTACGGTACTGGCCTAGAAAGCAGAAAATTGAGTTCTAGTCTCGCCTTAGGCATGAAAGCCAGCTGGGTGACCTTGGGCTAGTAGTCCATCTACCTCATCCCAACTTGCCTCAAAGGGTTGTCAGTTTAGGAGAAAGGATCATTATGTATGTTTACCACCTTGAGCTGCTTACAAAGTAATAAAGTATAAAAATCAAATAAATAAATGTCAACTTGCAAGGAGGTGGCTTTTGTTAATTTATATAGATAGCCCTGTAATCTCTGTCCCCCTCTCTCCCGAGTTGCCTTGTTAGACATCAGCAAGGGAAAGCTGCATATTAATGAGGATTAAGTGTCCAACAAGTATTAGATGCCTTTTACAACAAAGAGGGAAATAATTAACCTAACGGGGGTCAGAGCAGAAAATGTGTTACATTTTGCAAGGGTAACTCTGAAGAGCTAGCAGCCTCTTCCAGGGGTTAATTAAAAAAAAACCTTGGCCATTCAGAAGACGAGGTATAAGAAGGCAACAGGGAGAGAAATGTTAGTCCTTCCAAGGCTGCTTCCATCACTTGCCCAGAGCTACATTAGTGGAAAGGCTGATAGACAAAGGGTTAATTTTTGTAGCTTGAACCAAGGTGATTGTGCCAGTTCTCTGAAGGAGAGCCCCTTCCCTGCCTTAAAAGCATTTCTACTGCCTGGCTCTTCCTTCCCTCCTTTCCTTCTGGGCAGCATTCCAAGCCCTATTGGTGTCCTTTAAGGACCTTTGCCCTTTGGGACCAGCTAACTGCTGGAGTGTGATGAAACCAAATATTGAGGCTCCTGCTGGAGCAGCCCCGTCTTTAGATTGCGAGGAGAGCCTTCTGCACAGGGGCAGCCCTGTGGAGGTCGGTGTAAGTGCTTCTCTTCAGAGGCCAGGCAGACTTTATTGTATTTGCCCGTGCTTTAAACTGAACTGTGATTCTCATTTTCTTAACATCGATGGCTCCTCTGTGGCACACCTGCTACTTCGAGCAGGTGGCGGTCCTGGTATTTTGTCCTTCTACCCATAAGCTAATACATCTCGAAGGTATAATGGAAAATTATTGTGCTTCGGTTCTTACCTAGAAATGGGAAGGGATTCTTGGTTTTTATTCTGCCTGCTGGGCCCAGGTGGTCTTGTGCCCAAGTAGGTAAGTATTTTTATGCTGAACTTGCCTTTTCCGATGGGCAGCATTTGACACGTGTTCTCTATGTCTTTCAGCTTGCAGAAGAACATCTTTGAGCTCAGTGTGGCCTGCTGAGATCTGAAGGTAGGCAGGCGAGAGAGCCAGTCCTGACGCAGGAGGTTGCTTGTTCCAGGAAGACCTTGATCCGCTCTGTTTGGTCTTGCACTATTTGAGTTCAGAGGTCAGAACAAGGAGTGGAAAAAAAACCCTCACTAATCTTTACATTCTGGACACGAACTCTGTTTATTACAGGCTGGCTCTGCGGGGGTTCCATTGTCGATGGGTGCATTTATACTGAACTCTGTGTCCAGCCTGGCCCTCCAGTTAATCATTCTCCAGAAAGCAGCCATGAGCGCAGTTGAAATCAAGCCAGAACTTCGACAAAACCTCTGCCCAGCAGAGACGCAAACAGACAGTCAGGCAGCTGCTGGCTCCCTCTTTTGAACCCTTGGCTGCCACCCTTCCTCTCCCCTCAGTCAGCAACTCTGCTGCGCCTGCAGTTTGGACTCTTAAAAGCAGAACAGCCTACTGCTTCCCTCCACTCTTTTTCTTAACCTTTGGAAGCACAAGCCCACCCAACAATGGCGGGAAAGAATTATAGCCATCACCGGTTTGTCATATTCACTGCTATGTATGTTGGATACACCTTGTACTATTTCAACAGAAAAACCTTCTCCTTCGTGATGCCTTCAATCATGGAAGAGGTACAATTGGACAAAGATGATTTAGGTGAGTTTGCCTGCCTGCCTGCCTCCCTCTCTTCCTTCCTTCCGCTTATTTGTTCATGGGATCCTTGGAGAGGGGATCCTGGGGCTACAGAACCCTTTTGAAGTTTCAGAGACTTTTGAGAACCAACTTTATGCTTGGGACAGATGTCACTTTGCCAGGGAAACCTGCTTGCTGCTGTTTCTCAGACATTGCAGTTCTGCAGCCATTGTTTAGAGAGGCTACAATATTGGGACAATATTGAATAGCTTTTATTTGGAGAGAAAAGGAATTGTATCTCCAGATTTGAGCTCGATCCTTGACTGGAAGGGGCATCATGATTCTGGCTGCTTTAATGATGCCGCAAGAGTAAACTGTCTTTATATTCACCATGGTCACTCAGAGGCCACACGGAGCCCAGAGCCAGACCCGGAGCTCAACGGTGCCATTTTATTGCCGTCCTCTGTGGGAAAAGTACCACTTCTTCTCTGAAATGGCTGCCATCCGGCTTTTCTCCTCTCTGGCCACAATCAGTCTTGCTGCCCTCCTTGTACTCGGGATCCTTTTGGTTGATTCCAGTTAACGCTGCCTGCCTGAGCCCCTTTCAGGCCCGGCCCTGGCGATCGTGCTCTTGAGGTTTTTCTGCATCTCTCGTTCAATTCAGGTCTCATCACCAGCAGCCAATCTGCCGCTTATGCCATTAGCAAGTTCGTGAGTGGTGTCCTCTCAGACCAACTGAGTGCCCGCTGGCTCTTCTCTTCCGGCCTCCTTCTGGTGGGATTGGTCAACGTGCTGTTTTCTTGGAGTTCTACCGTTGCCCTGTTTGCAGGATTGTGGTTCTTCAATGGGCTGGCCCAAGGCCTGGGCTGGCCCCCCTGTGGCAAAGTGCTGCGCAAGGTAAGCGAAGGAGACAATTTTTCCCCTGCAGGGGCAGTTTAGTGTGGGAGCAGCAAGTCAGGTTCTTGTCCCTGGGAAGCCACCAGAAGGTGGCCCCACATGGATAGCCTCTGGCTCTCCCCATGCAGAGCCGCAAGCCGAGAACGCCGCGTTGACTGATCTTTTGTATTAGTGCTGGGAGCTTGCAGCTCTTTAATGGAACCAAGAACTGCCCTTACAACTGTGGGGAGGGGGAGGCCGTAGTGCCTGTGCTCTCTGTTAGTCAGAGATGTCATTTTTCTAGGAGGGGCTTGGATTGGCAAGAGCAGTGGGAGCTATAAATTGCAAACCATATCATGTTGCTCTCAGATATTTTTGGGATACTAGTCGCCTCCTTTGGCCCTGAGCAAGTGGCCTTGTTCAGAGATGGCTGGGCCATTGGTGGCTAGGAGCAGTCTTTGGCCAGTTGGCTGCCTTAAAAGACTGCAGGCCAAAGGCCAGTCTGATCCAGAACCTCCTGGGAAACTGTTAATCCAGTGGCTGCCTCCTCCTGTTCAAGTTCCCTCACAACTCAGCATTCAGAGGCAAGGACTAGCTGTAGAAGGCATGACTTAAGCTCACTGATAACCCAGAAGTAAGCTTTTCTGGGGCGTCTGCTGCATTGCTTGACTTCATTTGTATCCGTGAACTTGGAGAGGTGGAATGCACAGGTCCCCGTGTCTGTTGCCATTAAAAAAGGTACTATGTTTTTTATTAAATGCTCTTGTCAACTGCTTTGAGGAAATCATGCTAATGATTTCAATGTGGAAATGCACTTCATTTTGCTTTTCCGAGGACTGTTCTGGGGAGCATGGATATTTGTCCAGAAAGTGTCTGCTATTCTTTTTTGGGCATCCTGGTGCTGGAAGTCTAAGCTCAGTGTGAGGACTTGGCCTAGACACTCACGCACCCATTCTTCCCCCCCACCCCCCTCTCTCCCTTCTCTATAGTGGTTTGAACCTTCCCAGTTTGGGACTTGGTGGGCCATCCTCTCCACCAGCATGAATCTGGCCGGAGGGATCGGACCCATTGTGGCAGCGTTGATGGCACTGAGTTATGCCTGGCGCACCATTCTGGCCTTCTCTGGCTCACTGTGTGTGGTTGCCTCCTTGGTGTGCCTGCTCCTGATTAAGAATGAGCCTTCAGATGTGGGACTGCCCAACCTTGACTCTAAGCCCAAGAAAGGGAAACAAGGTGAGTGTGTGGGGAAGCAGGTCCCCTTGATCAGAGATACCATCTTCAGGGCCATGAAATCAGCCTTCTCAGGTGTGTGTGTGTGTGTGTGTGTGTGTCCCCGACCGCCCCACCCCACCCTCACCACCTTCTGGAACTAAATGGAAACTTTGCTGTGACTTAAAGTCAGGGATGCAGGTCTGTTATAAATATCCCTCATCGTGAAGAATTGCTTTTCTTCTTATAAGTGTGTCTTCCATTTATATTGTTTGAATCCCAATTACATATTGGGGAGTTGTCTTCTGATCAATACAGCAACTTATAAAGCTAATCTATCAATAAATCCACCAGGCTTCCTTCACTTTGAGGAGCAGAGAAGAAGCGTGTAGTCTGAGCGAGGGCCAGGGCGGAGGTGCCCAGAATGGTCAGATTGCTGAATGGTCTCTTTCTCACAGACTCCTCAAAGGATGACAGCACCTTGGCTGAGCTGCTGTGTTCTCCCTACCTCTGGGTCCTTTCTTCTGGCTATCTGGTGGTGTTTGGTGTGAAGACGTGTTGCACTGACTGGGGACAGCTATTTCTCATTCAGGAGAGAGGACAGTCTGCCCTTGTGGGTAGGAGGCAGCGCCTTTCTCCTGGGGTTTTGAGAGTTTAGCACGTCCCAAAGGTGGACGCTTGGTCTGGGTAAGCCAGAGTCAATGTTCTGTGGGGGGGAGGGTCTTTTGCGTGACTGACCAGGGGAGCGGCCCGGAAGTGCCATGCAACAGGCAGAGATGCAGCCTCCTTGGAATTGTCACTGTGCTCTTTGCTCTTAGGCAGTTCCTACATGAGCGCCTTGGAAATTGGGGGCCTCGTGGGCAGCATTGCTGCTGGTTACCTTTCGGACCGTGCAGTGGCCAGGGTAAGCATGAAGGAGGAAGGGCCGCCCTGAAAACCCCCACAGGCTCTGCCTGGATGCCAAGACAGAGGCGGGTTTG
This sequence comes from Ptyas mucosa, assembly GCA_012654045.1. Taxonomy (NCBI): domain Eukaryota; kingdom Metazoa; phylum Chordata; class Lepidosauria; order Squamata; family Colubridae; genus Ptyas; species Ptyas mucosa. The sequence goes on from WNWU01000071.1 coordinate 4,104,475, forward strand.
TCTGGGATGGGTTGACAGATACTTTGTAACAGGGATGCTGCACTTCATTTTGGATCCACATGTGTGTGTGTGTGTGTTGCAGGTGGGTCTCTCAATCTACGGAAACCCTCGGCATCCCCTGCTCCTCCTGATGATGGCCGGCATGGCTGCCTCCTTGTTCCTTTTTCGAGTCACCGTAACTGACAGCTCCCCCAAGGTAAACTAAAAATATATAAATTTAATAAAATAAATAAATAAAATAAATAAATATAGGAAGGAAGCTCAGTTACACAGAACTGGCGTTGAAGGTGGGCAAAGCTGTTGCTCTCCAGGAGGGAATTGGTTTCCCCCCCAATTTCATCTCATTTATATTATCACCTGTTTGAGTAGATAGTAAAAGGAGACCATTTTGAATGCTTTTATCTTTAGGTAAATGCCACATCTTCCAAGGATTTCCACCAGTAAAATGAATTGCAGTTTTTAGAAACAAATTTTAACAGAACAAAACAAAACTTTGCAACGTTCAGGGAAACAAAACTGGGTTTCTGAAATCAAGGTGAAATTCATTTCCTGGATAGATTCTTTGCTTCCTGAACTTTTGGCAATTACAAGCCCATCTATTGAAGCCATGATAGATCGGTTCATCCCAAAACTGTGGCCTTTCCTCTGGCTTCAGCTCAAAGGGCTGAGAATTCCAAGGATGGGAAATCTTCAGATACTGACGATGATGTCCCAGTCAACAACAAGGGGCCTTAATAGGTCTGCCATTGATTTAAAATTTTTAGCTAGCAAAGTTGTTTTGGAAAATTGCTGGCAAGGGTTTTCCCTTTCTGGGGTCTCTGCTTCTGCATACAATTATTGCTGTGTTTTGTCTTTTCAAACATTCTCTCATGCTCCTTGCTCATTTCCTTTCTTTTTCTTCCAGGGAAATTATTCTTGGAATCAATTCCTTTATCCTCTGGCTGATCTTGTGGGCCTTACAGAACATGAGGTCTTTGTTCTCTCTCTTTCTCTTTCTCTCTCTCTCACTGATTATGTCAATCATTTTGTTGCTTCAGCCACTGACTTGATGCCAGATGCAGGGTCATTAGCAGTAGCTGCTAGCCCAAGGCTGTCAAACTTGCGGCCCACGGACCGGATGCGTCACACAGTGGCCACACCCACACTGTTTAGCGAAGGGGGGAGACAATATGTCACGTGATGCCGCCGTGGCGATGCAAGTTTGACACCCCTGTGCTAGCCATAGAAGTGGGAGACTTCCCTCTGAGGGGCTGCAGGAACAGTTATCCTGTTTCCTAGTTATGCTGTTGCAGTGAGATCACCAAGGTTTCATATTTTAGTACCCTGATCTAAACATTACCTTAAAATAGCAATTCGCTGAGGTGCTGTTATTTTTCACTTTCTTAGTAGATTACTGAAAAACAACGTTTACTGAAGATTAAACATTGCTGGGCTTCATCTAAGGCACCATTTCGCAGACAGTGATGAGGAAAAGGAGTCCAAGAGGCAGATGCAGATAGTAGGGAAAGGTGCCCTATTTGTACACCTAACCTTTTGTCCGGCTCCATTTTCGTAGCTCTGGATCCTGCTCTTAGGAGCCATCTTTGGATTTTGCTCTTATGGACCGATTGCACTGTTTGGCGTCATAGCCAATGAGAGCGCGCCATCCAACCTGTGTGGCACATCTCATGCCATTGTTGCCCTAATGGCTAACGGTATGTGAAAATATAATCTGAACCGATTGAGGATAAAAGCCGACCTCGCGCCCAACACACCCTTTCTCTTTTCAGTGGGAGGCTTCCTGGCTGGCCTGCCTTTCAGCACAATTGCCAAATACTACAGCTGGGGAACAGCCTTCTGGGTAGTGGAGCTGATCTGCATAGCAAGCACTGTGGCCTTTTTCCTCCTGAGAAATATCTGCACCAAGATGGGTCGCGTGCCAAAGAAAGTGGACTGAAAGGCCGCACGACTTGGCTGCAAAGGAGCCTCCTTCATCCACAGCCAGGACTTCGGAAAGAAAAAAGGTAGACTCTCTAAGCAGGATTACTGCCTGCCTTTACAAAGCGGTGGCAAAATCTCACCTGGTTGTTACTGACAATTCTCATCCTTCAAAACCTAATGGAGGCCCTCAGGAGCCTGGCACAGTCTCTGCTGGGTTCACTGGCAGCGCCCAGCAGTGGGGACGGAGCAGCTGAATAGAAGTTTCACTTTGAGAAATTGCTTCACTCACACACACACACACCCTTTTGGTATGTGTTCTCATTTCCTACATTAGATTTTCAACTGACATTTTCCAAATCATCTCACAAATTACACTCAGGTATAACCAAACAGGAAATAAGTTAGGAAAAAAGGGAGCCATACTCTTACTCCGTTTAGGTTCAGTCGATAGCAGGTAAGTTTAGAAGTAGACTAAAAACTACTTTTAGAATTTGAGAAAGAGTAACCCTCAGATCAGACTTTGTTGACTGTATCACAAGTATCAGTATAAACGGAGGGGTTTGATGCCCCGTGTCTTTAATAGAAGAAAAGCAGTATTAAACTGCTGGGGTTGGAACTGCCTAACAATTCTGCAGCCATGAAGATCTCCAGATGTAATAAGATGCCTCTAGGAATAAATCTTGCTACATTTACTATAATAGCTTCTAAACTATGACTGTTATATGGAATGTGTGTGTCAACAAAAATAAAAATTGTCCAGTAAAAGTTGTATGCCCCTGGCTGAAGAGTTGCTGGGAATCAAGTGACATCTACCATAATAACATCTGCCTATCCTAGGTCTTTGGGAAGGATTTAATAGGTGGGAAAATGGCAAATTTAGTCTAAACATCTAGCTGATCGAGCAACCGTAATAATAAATGTTGTTGGATGTCAGTTTATCCCGAAGTCAAGATTAAAATCTTCTTTCTCTAAAGAATATTTTATTTCCGCATGCAATAAACAAAGTGCCAAGCATAAATTAAACACATACATGTAGCCAACAAGGTTTCCTTCTAACTTCCAGCAGCAGAGGTTGTCCAAACAAGGACGGAGTAGAACAATTCGACTCTGGAATTGCTGGGAAGCCTTTCTGGTCCCAAGATCCAAACAGTCCATTGGGCAACTGAAGTGGAAGAACTTCATCCTATAACCCTGGGACAAAGGGGCCTGCCTTCTCTGCTACCTCCAGTGCAAGTTTCAGGTTTTGATCAAAGAGCTCACATCTGAAATAGTAGCATAACAGAAGCAGACTTAGAATAAAAGGCCACCCTTGCTCATATCTCCACATTTTTCATTCTAACTTTACCAAGAAAAAATATATATAAATGTTTGGGTCCAGCATTGTCCCTGCATACTTATTGGGATATGCTAAAATATAAGTACATAAAGAAGACTGCAGGGCGCCTGAAGAAAATTCCTTATTGATTCTTGCTTAACGGGATATATTGAAACTGGAGGAAACTATCGAGGAAAAGAGCAGCAGGTTTCTAGCAACACCCCTGCCTTCCAAGAAAGCAGGAAAGAGGAAAAACGGGGGGGGGGGGCTTCCTAGGGCAGCCAACGGACCCCCACAGGCTCAGGCCAGGCGCCAGGACACCCCCCACCCAAAGGGCTTTCCTGGAATTGGGGAGGGGGGGCTTCGAGCGCACCTGATCGGCATCTCCAGGGAGTAGAAGGGGTTTTTCAGGGCGAAGTCCGAGTAGATCTCGTAGATCTTGCGCAGGAGGGCATCGATGCCGGCCTGCCGCGGGTCGGCCAACACCACGAACTTCATCCCTGCGAAGGAAGGGAAGGAGAGCGAGGCGGAGGCCGGGATGGAGGGCCGACACCCCACCCCGCCCTCGGCCCGGCCCGGCTACCTGTCAGCGTCTGGAAGCAGTGCAGCTTGAAGGTGTCCGTCTCCAGCACCTCGATGCCGGAGCTGCCCTGCTCGGGTGAGAGCTGGGAGCCGATGGCGAAGAGCCTGCGCGACGAGAAGCAGGGCCGGTGGGCGGAGGGGCCGGCGGGTGGGGGTCGCGCCCGGGGCCCCCGCCTTCCCCCCCCCCCCCCCGCCGACTCACGAGTGGAACATGGAGGCCAGCATCAGCTTCTCGTTGGAGGAGAGCCGCGGGCGGCCGAAGCGGATGGCCACCGGGTAGTTGGTCGGGTTGCCCAGGAACTCCTGCACGTCCTTGCCGTCGGCGGTCAGGCGCCCGTTCACGTCGGCGCCGTTGATGGCCAGCACGGCGTGGCCCACTGCGGGGAAGGAAGGCGGCTCAGCCGGGGGGCTCTCCCCACTCCCGCCGCCCTGCGCCCCCCCGCCGCCGCCCCATCACCCTCACCGCGGATGCCGTCGCGCTGCCCGAAGGCCACGAGCACGCGCTCGTCGTGCGCGCGCAGCACCAGGTCTAGCGGGAAGCTGAAGGTCTTCTCGGCCTCGGCCCGCGGCGCGTAGTGGTCCAGCTGGTAGACGAGCCCGCCGGCCTTGTTCACCACGAAGACGCTGAAGATGGCCATCGCGGCACCCGTAGGCCTGGCGGGGAGGGGCGCTCGCCACTCCTCTTCCGGGGCCTCCCGGAAGTGAGCTGGGCCGCGGGATTTCCGGCCTGCGCGGACGGCCGCCTGCCTTTCCAGCCGGAAGCCGCCCAGGAGGAGCACGTTGCCCCGCCAGCTGCGCCATGGTAGGTAGGCCCCGGGCCGGGTGGGACGGGTAGGCGGCTGGCCGGGCGGGCGGCTGACCCCTCTGGCTCTCTCCTTTCTCGTAGCCGCCCAAAGACGACAAGAAGAAGAAGGACGCGGGCAAATCCGCCAAGAAGGACAAGGACCCCGTCAACAAGTCCGGCGGTAAAGCCAAGAAGAAGGTGGGCGCCGGGCAGGCAGGGCGGGAGGGAGGGGAGGGCGGGGGAGGCCGTCGGCGGCCCTGACGGACTTCTCTCTCTCACCGCGAGCAGAAGTGGTCCAAGGGGAAGGTGAGGGACAAGCTGAACAACCTGGTCCTCTTCGACAAAGCCACCTACGACAAGCTCTGCAAGGAGGTGCCCAACTACAAGCTCATCACGCCCGCCGTGGTCTCGGAGAGGCTGAAGATCCGAGGGTCGCTCGCGCGGGCTGCGCTACAGGAGCTCCTGGGCAAAGGTGAGAGGCCGGAGGCGCCCCGCTCTCTCCTCTCTCCGCAAGAGGCCAGCTGTGGGCCTTGAAGGATTGCAGCCGACAGCCCCTTCCCCAAATGCTCCTGCTCGGTTTTCTAAGCTTCCCGCTCCTCTGACGCATATTTTCTCCTGGCAGGTCTAATTAAACTGGTCTCCAAGCACAGAGCACAGGTCATCTACACCCGAAACACCAAGGGAGGTGATGCACCAGCTGCAGGAGAGGATGCTTGAGAAGGTGAGCCCAGATGATCAGTACAGTTCCACATGGCCAAATAGAATTGACTACATTGCATCAGAAAGATCTAATTTTTTCTTTGGTTTGCTTTGCAGATTTTCAAATGGCTTTCAGAGTTACTTGTATACACAAAAAAAATAAATTGATTAAACTCTTTGAGGCTTTGTAATGATCTGAGCAAGTGCCAATTATTATGCAAGGGGTAAAATGGCTCTACTGTATTTGAATAACAAAAACATTATGAAAGCATCGGCTGTATAACCGTGGGCAGTGCAAGTATGCTAGCTAGTGTCTATCTTGATAAGTTTGGACAACTTGAATAAACAAGGGATATATTGAAAGTCATAGATGACCTCCTAACTTTGATGGCAATATTTTATGTAATCTCATATTTGCTTTGTGGATCTTAGACAAATGCACCTTGCTTTTAATATTTTGTAGCATACATTTATTGGCAACCATTGTTTTTAGTAAAATCCATATACAATTATAACTCAGTTTTATTATAATACATTTAATAATACAATTACGTGCTTAAGGCTACAGGAGCAGACTTCGTTTCACAGGAGCCATCACAAAGTCTTCCACAGCAGCAGCTGGGCTTCTTTTGATTAATGGGCTTTGAATTGTGCCACGCTGCCTTGGGGAGGCAGACATTTTAGCTGGTTCGAGGCCTTTTCCTCTTGGACCCAGGCTGCTTATTTCCAGATTCCGCTTTGAACTGATGTCTAGAAAAAAGCAGTGCCAAAGACAAGTTGAAACAGTTTATTCTTTTGTATCAGGGACAGGAATTTGAGAAGCTGGATTCCTTCTACTCTTCTGCAGTTGGGGCTTCCAGCACCCATACAAAGGCTCTTCTGGCTGTATATTTTATTCGTTATGCATTTCCAGGGTCCACTTTGGGGGAGATGGGCAGCCATGCAAACGTAATGTGTTGATAATTCATGATTATTGGATTTAGGAAGCCAGAGAAGATTCCAATAATTTTGTTATGTTAAAATTAATAAAATGGAATATATGAAATGATAAGTTACCATAAGTAACAATTCAACAGATTCTGAATCAATAAATGAAAAGGATGTGGTGGCAGCCAGGCCCAGACCAACACAAACACTGCTGTCTCTAGCAACAGAGGGGAGAGCTAAAAGCCTTCTAAATATATGAATGGCGTTAGTCATTGCCTCTGGTCTTCTCAGAGGAAGGCGTGTGTTTACCTGGATTGCCATCTTCTACCATGATTCCAAACACGCCCAAAGGACGGGAGCCAACCATCTCCTGTCTGAGACGAATGGTCAAAGTTGGCTCCAACACGGTTGGGCGGGAGCTGCTTCAGTTTCTGCTTCTGTTCTTTAAAGAAGGCACAAGAACAAAACACTGAGTCATCCTTTGCTCAGCTCTTCCTACTGAGCCCCACAGGGCCAAACCCTTGCACACTCACTTTCCTTAAGGAATTCTTCATAGGAAGGTCCAATCTGCCTTTCACATTCCTCTTCATTCATCAGCCAGGGAGGTTTTGCTCCTCAAGATTGAAAGGTGGACAAATCAGGAAATCCCCATATGTTTCTTTTCATGTGCCCAAGTTATATTGACCATAATATGTGAACAGCTGTTTATGAAATGCTCAAGGCTACACCACCATGTATAGCCATGCAGCATGCAATTCATGGTTAACCTCATTTTTAAGATTTGTACACACACATGTTACATGACTAAATGTAGTTGGCAAATTAATGCTTCACTGTATTGTTTCAGTATAGAGATTTCCCTCGTGAGCCAAATGTCCATCATGGGCAAAGCCAGGCTCAGCAGCCATTTCAGAAAGCTGACTCCAACTTACCTGTGTGAATGTTGCCCTCCCCACCTGTTTCCTGCATTTGAAACAAAGAAAAGCTCAAATTAGTACTGTAGGGGACTCGGGATTTGAAAAACCCAGGTGCAAAATTGCAAAGGGGGTAGTGAATCCTGCAGCCAGAAATATTGGCTTCCCAGTCCAATAGGCAGCAGTGGACAGCATCCCTTTTCCCTCTTTGAGATTCTTGGGAAACAGGGTATAAGATAGGACACTGAACCCAGGGCAGACATTCACTGCTCGGTGGTCACGCTGCTGAACATGAGAGGCAAGAGGGAATTCCTAATGGGAGTACCTGGTGGCCAATGAAAGTTAAGGGCTGCCCTGTTTCTGGGTAGTGCAGCTCAGGCATAGTGCTGCTGGCACAAATAGGCTCTTCTCGAAGAAAAGTGGTGTTCCAGCTTGGCCCAGGCTGCTCCTGCTCTTCCATAGCAAAAGGAGAATCACTACAACATAGAACATTTGTCAGCACAAGCAAAAAAGACTCTGCACCAAGGTAATGTGAAGAGGATATTGCCAGGAATAGAATGGATGCAGAAGCAAGGAGGCCTCCGATATAAGGTAACTCTTACCTTAAATTCCCTATAAAAGTGTAGACAGCAGATGTTCCATCACTTAGCGTGTCCGCTCTCTGTGGCTGAGTTTAATTCAGGAAAAACACACTTGTTTCAAGAGACAACATATTTTGCAATATAGGAGATACCTTGAGATGTAATCTGGAGAGCGTTAAAATGGAGCAGATTCGGCTAAATCACTCAGGCACAGATGCCAGTAAAAAAAATACCCCTAACCCAAGAGCATTTCCCCAGGGAAAAAAAATAAAAAGGAGTTGTTGATAATAGAGTTAAATTACAAATTTAACACTCAAATTACTACTTGAAATAATACACGGGCCAGAGCACAAGTAATGCCTTAAAACTCCTGAACCATTTTCAGCTATCCAGAGGGAGAAGAAAAGGGCTCAGCAGGGAAGGCTGCCACAAAGAAATATCAAGTCGATAAGTGATAGAGGGAAAAGTTCTTGTGCCAGAAGGGGCATTTCAGCACCTATAGATCTCAAAGCACCCCATTTGCTACCCATCAGTCGCTTTACAAGGTCATTTAAACTGGAACTAAATAAAAAGCAAAGCAAGGCCCCAACGCCTGGCACGATACCTTCTGGCATGAAGGGCTTGGGATGAGAGAAAACATCCGCTATACTTGCCAAGCTTGATATTTTCTGGGAAGAGGAATTACCAGTTCCTGAAGTTGGCAAATGGATTTGCATTTAAATGCAGTGGGGGAAAGACAAAGGCAAAGAAAGGGACCTGAACGGAAGGATTCTGCAGAAACCATTGGGAACACGATGATGGATACTGCCCACTCTGAACTTGGGCACACAAACCTCTAAGATGGCCTGTACCATCTCTCGTCTCTTCTGTTCCATGTCTCGGATGTGAGCTGCAGCCTGCAATGAGGAAAGATAGGATATAAAGTGGAACTCGGAGCTGAAGTCAGGCCCTTGTTGGTCCCTGAACTCCTTGGATCCCCCCAGCTCTACCTGCTGAATGGCTGCGTCTTCCTTCTCTTCATAAGCATCCAGGGCTTGGCAGAGAGACTCCTGAAAGCTGAAAGTGCAAAGCAGCCCATCACTCTGGGCAGCAAGGGCCATTAATGCAGAGGTGACTAGCTGGTGGTCGCATGGAGACACAGTCTGGGCTCTCCAAAGGCCTGGCACTGCCCCCCTCCTTACACCGGTCTCTTTTAAGAATGGCTTTACACAGGGAAGGCTTCCCACTCCCCCTCTAGCGACCGAAGACCCTCCTCCCGGGTCACAGCCCAGCCGGGGGGGGGGAGCACCACCTGGGTAGCAGGCGGGGCGGGGCCACTCACCGCCGGTATTCCGCCGCGGACAGCAGGAAGTCAGCCTTCTGCTTGGGGTCGGCCCTGTTCTTCCTCCAGAAGGCGGCCACGGCTCTCCCATGCTCCGGGCTGCAGGAAAGCCAAGAGGGCGTCGCTCGGCCGCCGGGGAGGCGCGGCGCAGCAGACCCCCCGCCCGCCCGCCCCGCCCCTCACCTGGCCAGGTGTTCCAAGAGGCCGCCGTGCAGCACCGTCCTCGCTCCGCGGCTCAGGTGGCTCCGGACCTCGCGCGCGCAGCAGGGGCACCAGACGCGCCGCTCATGCTCGCCGGCCTGGAAGGGCAGCACCTCCGCCCGCCGCGCCGCCGCCCGCGCCGCCGCCACCTGCCCGGGGAAAGTGGGGGGGGGGGAGCCGTCAGCCGCGCCCCCGCCCGAGGAGCCCCGGCCCGCGCCGCCCGCCCCGCCCGCGCACCTTCTCGCCCAGCCGGGCCAGGGCCGCGCGCAGCCGCCGCTGATGCCCCGCGCTGTACAGGTGGCTCCGGCGACCGGCGAAGGCGCTGCGGCGGCACAGCTGGCAGCGGAACAGCGTCGCGGCCTCGGCCGCCATCTTGTTGCCCCGCCCCCGCCGTGACGTCACGCGGCGCGCTGTGGGCGGCGCGGCAGCGCGCTGAACTGCTTTTCTGCTTGCAGGGCGATCGCTGGCTGCGGCTGATGGGTCTTAGAGTCTTTCGGGCGGCGCGGAGGACGCTTCCAAGCGGCGAAATTATGTCTCGGGAGCTTCCCCCGTGGCAACACGGAAGAGGGGCACATATAAGTCAACTCCACAGAGAATCAATCACACCACGTTGCTCTTTGAATGCGTTTATTGGAATATCCAGATTCTTCTCCAGATTGAGAATTGGGAAAAAAGTTAATTAGCTTTTACTGCTTCAAACAGAGATTTCAACACAAAACCGGGTGAGGATCTCGTTCGCTTCTTTCAGGGACCAACCAACAGCTACGCTCCGGGTCAGCATGAGGCTCCCTTGCTCAGTGCCTTCCCAGCTGAGGGCCAAGCAGGCGATGCCCAGAGCCTCGCAGGTTGCCCATGCCTGGAAAATCCAGCCTCCTCCCCTTGGCAAAAGTCAAATCCTCCTTGGGAGCTCCGTCAAATGGCCATCTCTGCCAGACTTCCACACAGAGGATCAGAGGCCAAAGAGAGATCGCATTAATTCTGGGGAAGGGAGATGAGGCTGTTGGTTCACCAGGTCTGCCAAGAAACCCCAGGGCAAGGGATTGGGCAGCCCTCCCAGGACCTGGCACTCCAGGTGGTACAGCCTGCTCACTGCAGATGGGATGTTGGGTCCAATTTCTTCCTCAACCAATCCTTCCTCAACACACACCCAGAGCCTGGCGGACCCACATCCAACCAGGGCGGAGGAGGGAAGGGCTTTTGCTGCTCTCTGGGGGAAGGAAGGCCCACCTGGCTTGTCCATGCTCTGGTACACCAAGCCCATCATATCCTCTGGCAGGGCCTGCGCCTCCTCCTGAAACTTCCGCCGGCCCTCTGTGGTTAACTTCCATAGGCGGGACTTGCGGTTCCCTTCAAGGCAAACGAAGTCTGTGGTCTTCTCAAAGCTGCTGCTGAAGCAGAGGTTGTGCCGGACAGTGTTTTTCCAGCCCTCAGGAGCCGTGCGGAAAAAAGGGAAGTGGTGCCTGCCAAGGGGGCAAAGGGCCAGAGTCTCACATCTTGCCAAGGGCCAGGCCCACCTCCACGGGACCACTGGTAGCTAGACTAGAATGCTCCACCTTGAAGGAGCAGAAGGCCCTCTGCTACAAGGCCACCAAGAGCAGAGAGGCAAGGCAGGAAAGTGCCCACCCCCTCTCCGAGCCTCCTGCTGTCTGCCTGGGCGCTGCTCAGCTGCAAGAGCTGTACCTGGTGAACTTGTAGATCTCCTGCACAGTCAGGCTGCTGTCCACGCTGCTGCTCAGGGCAAGGCTAATCAAGATACAATAATTGAGAGGGGGGCGAGGCCAGCCCCCCTGGGCCCGCAGCTTCCTGCTGCGGGATCGGATCCCCTTTGCATTCTGGCATGCGCGGGGAGGGCTCTGGGAGTCCTCTTTTGGAAGCAGGGTGGATTTGGCTTCAGTGGCATTCCCAGGATCCTGGCAAAAGATGGGTACATTTGAACCGATGGGAAATAAGTGCAGGAAAGGGGCCAGCCGGGGGGGGGAGGGGGGGCCCTCTGGGGCAAGGCCCACCTCCGCTCCAGGGCAGACTTGGGCTGAGGGCTCTTGCTCAGGCTCCTTGCCCCTCACTCTCCCTTCTTCCCACTTTTTGTGCTTCAGCAATGCTCCATGGGGGAAGGAAAAGGGCGGCGGGTTTGAAACTTAATCAGCAAGGCTGCCACAAGAAAAGCAGCTTCTGCAAAGCGCCCTCCCGGCCTAAAGGCTCCTAGCTCCGCCCAGCGAGCCGGAAGACCCCGACGCCCCCCCACCGGGCTCCCAAGTTTCTAGCCGAGCAGGCGAGACGGCCCAGGTGCCCAGCCTGAGCAGTTGGTGGCACCTCTTCTCCCGGGTGGCCGTCTCCGAAGCGGGCTGCGCTGCAGGACGGAGCCTCTGGAGCAGCGCGGGGACGAGGCGCAGGCAGGGGGGGCAGCCCCGCGGCGTGTCCGGGGATAGGGCAGACGAGGTTGGGGTCCACCCACATCCACAGGTGCGGCTGCCCGGCAGTCTCTGCAGGGGAAGAAGCAGCCAGGCGTCGCTCAGCAAGGCCGCCGCTCGCCCCTAACCGCGCTGGGCAGCCGCGGGATGGGGGGGGGGCGGCTCTCTCGCCTTGCTGCTTTATTCCGGGGCTTTTGGAGCAAGGCCGGGGCCCCAGGCGATGCCCTCCGTCACTCGGTCCCTCCTCGCTTACCACGGGCCCCCGAGATGGAAAGGCAAGGAGCCTCGGCCGGGTTGAGCCGCGCCGTCGGGAGGGCCTCGTCAGCAACTGGGGGGGAGAGGCGGTTAGGCGGCTGGCCTCCGGCCGGGACACAGGGGCGCCCTCGCCCTTCCCGGTGACGGAGGCTGATCCAAAGGAACGGCCGGGCCGAAAGCGACCCCGGGCCACCCGCCGCCCCGCGAAAGACGGGCCGCCTCACCTGGGGGCAGCTGGTCACAGGTGGCGTCTAGGGCCAGTTCCCGGGGCAGGTCCCAGCCCTGGAGGCCGCTCCGCAGGTGGAGCCGAGCCCAGAAGGCCGGTCTCCGCAGGCGCAAGTCCATCCGGCTGTCGTGCACACAACCTGAGCGGCCCGGAGTTTTTCGGGCGAGCCGGGCCGTCCTGGCGCGCTCGTCCCTTTAAGCGCTCCCCACCGCGCCGCCGCCGAAATTGCTCCGCATTCCCGGCTTCTGGTTTGGGGGGACGGTAGGAAAAGACGCGGCCGGCGGCCGAGGGTATCGGAAAAGCAATGTGGCTTGTTTCCCTTTTCACACAACCCTTTGGTCTCAAGTTGAGGTATTGTGCCAACCCTACACTTGGTCAGGGTTTTAACTTTGTATAAACTTAGGTTCAGTAAACCATGGTTCAGCTAATCATGAATAAGTGTGCCCTGGGAACAGATTGTATGTGTTTCTCCCATTAAAGCTCAGATTTCTGCCCATTAGCCCCAGGAATGTGCAATGGCAGGCGTGGGTGGCCAGGTGAGGACCAGCTGGCCAAGGAAGGGCAATGCCACTCTGGAGGAGAGGAGGGAGAGAAAGAGATACAAAGCTGCCTTACTGTGCCAGATGAGCAAAGCAGATTAATGGTGTGCAGGAGCGGGGTTTTTGCAGCCCCTTCAAATTTCTGGGACAGTTTGTCTTCTGCATCTATCTTCCAAGTAGTTTTTGTGTCCAGGCTTCCAACCCTCTTTTTTTTGTGTTTAATTTGATGTATATGCCGCCCTTCTCCAGAGACTCAGGGCGGCTTACAATGCGCTAAGCAATAGCCTTCATACTTTTGTATATTTATACAAAGTCAGCTTATTGCCCCCACAATCCGGGTCCTCATTTTACCTACCTTAGAAAGGATGGAAGGCTGAGTCAACCTTGAGCCTTGGTGAGATTCGAACCTGCAATAATTGCAGGCAGCTGGTGTTAATAACAGGGCTTTAGACCACTGTACTATCCAAGGCTCTTACAATACAGGAGTCACCCTCCACCCAGTCAGAGACCGAGTTGGGCCTGGCTATGACATCTTTGTCAGGCCAAGCACAAAGCAGGCCCCCTCTGTCATCCTCTGAGATGGGAGGCCCTCCTTCTGCTCCCAGGCCCCTCTCTGCTGGCGAGTTGTCAGGAAGCAAAGGTGGCTGGAGGCAGCAGTGTGCCAAGGGCCCAACGCTCTGCACGTGTCCCAGGGCAAAGAAACCTCTACTCCCTCTCCTCAGAAAACAGGCTGTTTCTCTAGTGACTTAATCACACACAGGCGAGAGTGGAGACAAGGAAGTTGTGTAACCTCAATGAGCTGAGGTGCGTGTCCACCCCTTTCCCTCCTGGGTGATGTGTGACCCTAGCACAAGCCCCAAGACCATCCCCAAACTTCCACTGATGGCACGCATAGGGTTTTTTTTTTGTCTCACGGGCCCATTCACCCATTCAGAACAAGGACCTGCACACATTGTGTGCACAGCATACACAGTCATTTGGCTGTTGAACTATCCTACTTCCTGGACTGACTCACAACAAACCTATCCAAGATGAATATGGCGCACAGATGTCACCAATCACACGGGCTCTAGATCTATACGCAGACCCATCAGTGGGCAGGAGGTCAATTCAGGCCAGGCCATTGTTCTAGGGGCTGACCCAGTGCCTGCATTACAACAAGCACCATCACAGGGATAGGAAGAGGTCTCATTATCAAGTAGCAATGCAAAGGCCTAAATAAGCCTGAAAAAACAGGAAGGTTTTTTTTTAATTATCCAAAGGTGGACAAATTGAAAAGTAGATTATAGAATAGTGTTTTTTTAAAAATTGTCCAAGTGTGATTGGACATGCAAGGAATTTATCTTGCTGCATATGCTCTCAGTGTACATAAAAGAAAAGATGCATTCATCAAGAATCGTAAGGTACAAAACTTAATGATAGTCATACGGTAAAAATAAGCAATCAGGAAACTTATCAATATAAATTGTAAGGATACAAGCAACAAAGATACAGTCATAAGTGGAAGGAGATGGGTGATGGGAATGATGAGAAGATTAATAGTAGTGCAGACTTAGTAAATAGTTTGACAGTGTTGAGGGAATTATTTGTTTAGCAGAGTGATGGTGTTCGGGGAAAAACTGTCCTTGTGTCTAGTTGTTCTGCTGTGCAGTGCTTTATAGCATCATTTTGAGAGTAGGAGTTGAAACAGTTTATGTCCAGGAAGCGAGGGGTCTGTAAATATTTTCACAGCCCTCCTTTTGACGTGTGCAGTATACAATTGTTTTTTCTGTTCTAATTATCCTCTGAAGTCTGTGTCTGTCTTGTTGGGTTGCAGAACCAAACCAGACAGTTATAGAGGTGCAGATGACAGACTCAATAATTCCTCTGTAGAACTGGATCAGCAGCTCCATGGGCAGTTTGAGCTTTCTGAGTTGGCGAAGGAAGAACATTCTTGTTGTGCTTTTTTGATGATGTTTTTGATGTTAGCTGTCTATGTTAAATCTTGCGATATGGTAGAACCTAGAAATTTGAAGGTCTCTATTGTTGATACTGTATTGTCTAGTATTGTGAGAGGTGGAAGTATGGAAGGGTTTCTCCTAAAATCTACCACCATTTCTATGGTTTTGAGTGTGCTCAGTTCCAGATTGTTCTGGTCGCACCACGAGGCTAGCTGTTCAACCCCCGTCTCTCTGCGGATTCAACATTGTCTCAAATGAGACTGATCACTGTTGTGTCATCTGCAAACTTCAGTAGTTTTAACAGATGGATCGTTAGAGATGGGACCTTTGGGGGCCCCTGTGCTAATTGTACAGGTATCTGATGTGATTCTGCTTAGCTTCACCTGCTGCTTCCTGTTTGTTAGGAAGCTTATGATCCACTTACAAGTGTGTTCAGGTACCTGTAGCTGGTTTAGCTTAGTTAGAAGAGTGTCTGGAATGATGGTATTGAATGCTGAACTAAAGTCTACAAAGAGGACCCTTGCGTAGGTCTTTGGAGATTCAAGATGTTGTAGGATGTAGTGCAGAACCATATTAACAGCATCATCTGTTGATCTATTTGCTCGGCATGCGAATTGCAAGGGGTCTAACAGTGGATCCGTGATGGTTTTCAAGTGGGACAGCACTAGCCTTTCAAAGGTTTTCATGACTACAGATGTTAGAGCAACTGGTCTGTAGTCATTCAGTTCCTTGATGGTGGGCTTCTTCGGCACTGGGATGACAGTAGAGCTATCTAGATAGTAGAGAAGTAAGAAGGAACATAGCACATCTCTAGCGATTTATTGAAGATACGAGTGAAGATGGAGGCCAATTGGTCAGCACAGACTTTTAAGCGAGGAAGAGTTATCTTGTCTGGGCCTGAAGCTTTTCCTGGCTTTTGTCTGTGAAATAGGTCTTGCACTTCCTTTTCTGTGATCACTAGGGGTTGTGAACCCAATGGGATGGAGCCAGTTGTAGGAGCGCAGCTGTTGTTGGTGTGTCTTGAGATGGGGGTTGTGGAGATAGGTGGCTGTAGTTTCCTTTCAAACCTGCAGTAAAACATGTTCAGGTCATCTGCCAATTGTTGATTTCCTTCAGCTTGGGAAGGAGGTTTGCCAAAGCTGGTGATATTTTTAAGAGTTTTCCACAGGTTTGCTGGTTCATTTGTTGAGAACTGATTCTTTAGCTTTTCAAAGTAGCTTCAGTGGTGAGTTCCTCCCGGTTCAGCCCAGTTCGGATGAGCCGGTAGTGGTAATGATGTGACATCAGCAAACCGGTTCTCTATGACTGTGAGCTGGGCCTCCTGCCCGCCCCCACATTATATCTACCTTTATTTGTCGATTTTTAACCCAGCTGATAGGCGCGGCAGAGTGGATTGCTGAGCCTCAGCTGGGTATAAATCTAATGTGCTTGCGTGGAGCGTGCGCAAATCGCGCGCACGAAGAGAACCGGTGGTAACACCAGTTGGAACCCATCACTGAGTAGCTTCTTTTTGCTCTGATCTCCCTTGTTAATACATTTCTGCCTGATTCTACAGCATTTTATCACCTTTTCTGTAGGCTTCCTCTTTGGAACGATGTAGCTGCTTAAGTTTAGCTGTGAACCAAGGTTTGTTGTTACTGTATATTTGCAAGTTCCTGGTTGGTACACATAGGTCTTCACAGAAGCTGACACATAATGTTACAGTATCTGTGAGTTCATCCAGGTCTGCAGAGGTATCTTCAAAAATATGCCAATTAGTATAGTCAAAGCAAGCCTGTAGCTTTAACTTTGCCTCCTCAGTCCAAGTCTTCACTGATTTAATTGTTGGTTTTGTGGTTTTAAGTCTTTGCCTGTAAGCAGGTACAACGTGAATCATGCAATGATTAGAGTGTCCTACAGCTGCTCATGGTTATGTTTACTATGTTGTCATTTTAAATGATACCTAAAATGGCTAAGATGCAGGAGCAGTTCTGTATTTGGATCAACTGAAATACACCAAAATGAATATGTAAAAAGGTAAAAAAGCTGCTTTCAATAGAGGTAATTCTTCAGTTTTCCAAAGTCACTGAAAATGAAAGATTCAGAGGAAGTAAAAACTTGAGTAGTAAAACACCTCATATGACGACTTGCCCCCTTCCTCAGATTTTTTTACTGAAAATCAGTCAAATGGAGTCCAAATCCACACTGGCTGTTGCCTTTGGGCTGAGCATCTCTCCATTTTCAGACTTCACTTTTTCTCCACTTCCTTCTCTTACAGTGTCAAAAATGACGAGGTGCTATATGCAGCTTAAAACATCACTAGTAATAAAAATTTAAAGCATATTAAAGGAAACTGTAATGACTATGTTGGTCTTCCGTTGCTTTTCTATACTAAAGTATACGTTCATATCATCATAAGGAGGACTTTGGGGTCAGAAGGGCTGTAAGGGCTTCTATGACTCCAGGATCAGCAAGGGGATGCGGGAAATACGCAGCACTGCAGTTGGAGAAAGGAAGGCTGGGGGTCATGCCCCCCACCCCCTCTGCCTGGTAGTGGGCAGAGACTCCCTGGCAGGCTCCCCTGGCACTGGGGCCCCCGCTTTTCTTGTGCAATCCATGGGATTTCCTCCCTCCCTCCCTCCAGCTTTCTGCCAGTGACCCCAGTAGTGGCGGCACCTCTCTCTCCTTGCCTTAGTTTGGGTTTAGGGCTGATGAGTAAATCTGCATTAATTTGCATATGAGGAAAGCAAGAAAAGAGCAGCGGCAGAAGGAGGTTCTTCCTCAGGAAGAGAAAAGAAAGGAAGGAGAGCCTCTATAAATCCATTATGCTCATGCTTTGTTTCTTTTTCATTGGGTTATGGTGTTTTTATACCTCCTCAATCACAAGACTCTGGCTGTCTGACAGAAACAGTATAGAGAAGTCTTCGTATAAAATAAGCAAAATTTGTCAGCTGCAATTTGACTGATGGAGAAAGCTTCAGGTCAGCCCCTCCCCTCCCCCGAGGTAGGGTCACACCTGGTGCCCTGTCTCCACAAAGCAAGTTGAGGTGCTGGATCCTCACATTCCCACCGCTGGAGGCTGGTAAGGACAGGCCATCTCACTGCCTCTGTGCCCTCAGCCGACAGGCCAAGTGAGGTGAAGCCCCTTCTAGCCGAAAAGGGCAGAGCAGCAGCAGCAGGAGGGCCGGGAGTGGCTTCCTTCCTTGCAACCCTCTCCTCCGCCTGGGAGTGGATGATGGGGGGTTCCTCTCTCCCCGACTTCCTGCACTGTTCACTTGCAGCTTAGCAGGCTGTGGTTCACTGTGTCTATGGAAACCATTCGTTGCTAGGCAACAGAAGCATCATCTGCAATGAGCCCTCGCATCTAATTATCCCATCATCATCCACTGGCTGGGAGGAACTTGGGAAGCAGGGAGTCAAGTCTTCCTCCACCAAGGAGGCCCTTCCGGTGCTCAGCAAAGGGCCCTCTCTTCGCCTGCTCCCCAGCACAGGAGTCCTGCCACCTCAAGGCGACAAGCAGGCCTTTATGAAGCAAATCGGCTCTTTTGAGGGAGGAACCACTGAGAACTGCCCTGAGGTTGGGGAAGGTGAAACTCCTGGAAGGGGGGGGGCAGGGGGGAAAGCTTCACCTCCTAACTGCAACCTCTTCCCCCAAGGCTCCTTCTGTGGATGGACAGCGAGCCTCCCACAAGGCAGGGGGGCAGCCAGGTGGAGCAGTGAGCACCCAAGGGGGCAGGCTGCTCCTGGATTGGGCCTCCCTCCCTCCCTCCATTCTGCCAGTCTCACTTTCATCTCGCCCCTCCATTCCTTTGGTTACCATGGTTAACACCCACGCCTCTCTGGCATCCTCAAGATCTTATTCCCCTGCCTAAAGTGGGGTGGGGGGAGTCAAGCAGTCCCTGCCCAGACGGGTTCGGCCCCTCAGATTCTGCCCATATCTGTGAAGGTCTGCAAAGGGAGGGGACAGGCCCGGGATTCTGCTTTCTCATGGGGGGGGGGAGGTTTCCCTCCCTTCCAAGTGGAGCTCCTGGGTGCTGGTCGCAGGGCCGGTCCAAGCACCCCAAACGTGCCAGAGGGCGAGCAAAGAGCCGGATTCAGGGAGCAAACCGTCCATCAGCCACTTCCCCTGGGGAGGACCTCGGGGTCGGCCGCCCTTAAGGCTCTTCTTTCTCACAGCGCTGCCCGTACCGTTGGGATCTCCTCGTGGTCTCCCCTCCCAGCAATTACCCGGTTTCATCCGACTTGGCTGTTTCGAGGCCGCCCCGCCAAGTTAATCGTTTATATTTTCCCGGGATGAGCCTCTCGGCGGTCGAGCATCGGGGACGGAAGAGAGGCGCTCGGAGGCTCCTTCCCGCTCCATCCCGGCGCACCGGAGGGTCCCGGGCGGAGCGAGGCGCGCGCAGCCGCCCCCCCCCCCCTCCCAGGAAGAGCGTCGCTTGGCCGGCCCGGCAGGCGGCGCTCCGTCAGGTTAAGAGTCCAGCGAGGGCGCCCTCCGTCCCGCGGCGTCTCAGGCCGGGCTGCAGTGCGCGGGGGCCGCGTGGCGCTTCGTCTGCGCTCGGCCAGGAGCGGCGGCGGCGGCGGCGGCGGCCTCAGCCCCGGCCGGACACAGCGGCCCGGTCGCCCTGCCCGCCCTCCCCTCTGTGCGGCCGGCCACGGGCGCCTTCCCGGAGGGCTCCGGCTGTCTCCCCTCGCCCGCCCCGGCAGGTGCTGCTCCCCGACAGGCCGCTGGGAGGCCGCGCCGGAGCTGCCGGGCGGCGCGACTCTTATTTTGACACGGCGGCGGCGGCGCCTGCCCGGAGTGGCTCCTCGCCCGGGGCGCAGCCAGCGCGCTCGGCCCCCAAATGAGGAGCGGGCGGCGGCGGCGGCGGGCGGCGGCAGGAGGACGCGGCGGGCGCTGCTGCCCGGGGGCACCGGCGGCTTCAGTGCGGGGCGAAGCCGGGCCGGGCGCCGCGGCGGCGGCGACAACGCGAAGGGGCGGCGCGAGGACCCGCCAGGACCGCCCGACCGCCCGGTGCTGAGCGGCCCCCAAAGCGGAAGCGAAAGAGGCGCCGCCAGGACCCCCGCGGCCCCCGCCCCCCGCACGGAGCTTCGCCACGGCCTCCCCGCAGCAGGTAAGCCGGCGCCGCGCGGCGGGCCCGGAAGGTCATTGTCCGCCGCCGCCGCCGCCCGGGACGACGCTCGCGTGGCCGCGCTGTCAGCGGCGGAGGGAGGGCGGGCTGGCACCGGAGCGGCCTGCCGAGCAGCATCCCGGGGGGAGCGAGGGAGGGAGCGAGCGAGGGAGGGGGAGGCCCGGCCCAGAGGCCGCCGTCGTGCTCCGCCGAGGCCCCGCGGCTGGTGGGCCGCGAGTCCTGCCCTGCCGGGCCTGCGCCGCCGCTCTCCTGGCCTGGCCCGTGGCCATCTTCGCGTGGCTCTCCGCGGCCGCCGCTGTCATCTCATCGGTCGAGGAGCTCGGCGCCGCCGCCTTCGGGACAGGGGTCTGGCGGGCCGACTGGCCGGACGGCCGCCTCTCTTCGCTCGGCCTGGGAACGGGCGGCGCGACGGCTTCGTGGCCCAGCGCGGGGCCTGTGGCGGAAGCCGCGGGGCCTGTGGCGGTTGCGGCTGGAGCGGGCTGCCGTCCCTCCGGCGGGGCTGGGAGGAGGCTTCCGGCGGCCCCGGACAGGGCGACGTTTCTCCAGCGGTCTCTGGCCCGTCGCCCCGCTCGGCTCCTGGCAGCCCGGCCCAGACGGCCTCCCCGGCTGCCCTTCCGGGTGCGGCGCCGCCAGGCAGCGGGCTCCCCGTCGGAGCCTTGGCCGACCGGTCCTCTCCCCGCTTGGATTGGCGGGGGTAGCCGAGCGCCTCCGTTCATTTTGGCCTTCCGCTGCTGAGGTGCCCTGCCGGCCTCCCCTCTGCTGAAAGAGCCTGGCCTTTGTGGGAGCACCTGCCATGTGGCCTCCGGTCCCCCGTCGGTGTGGTTGCCCCGTTCTCATTTCCTGGCTCCCCTGGCGTGATGGGGCTGGCTGTGCATCCTTCCTTCAAGGGCCAAGTGGTACAGGGCGCGCCCAGGGCCAGGTGCCCTGCGCACCCCCCACCCACCCCCATTGTTGGATGGCCTGCTTCTGGCGCCTCTCCTGGGCGTCCCTGCCAGCCCCTCTGGCTCTACCATCCAGCCACTGCTTGCTCTGCCACCCCAAGTGACCACGCTGAGATTTTGGGCCTGCCTCTTGAGGTGGGGGTTTAGGTTGAATCCCCCCACCACCACCATTCCATGCATTGGATGGCTTGCCTCCCCACCCACTCCCGCCCTATGGTAAATACAGGTGGTGGGGTGAGGATGCAAAGGAATTGGCTGTGGATTGTGTCTGCGTGTTGGTCAGATGGGATTGCTTGCTCAACTTGGAGCCCTTCAGATGTGCAGGGTGCCCAGCTGAACTGTTACTTTTGGAGATGGAAGTTCGGTGGGTGCCCTTAATTTTTGCACAGGCAAAGAAGTAGGTCTGAGGGTGCCTTTGGATTGCTTAACATGGGCTCCTTTCTAGGCACATCCGAGGCTCCTCTCCTTTCTCGCTGCTTCTTCAGGAGCTCTCAGAACCCCCAACCCGATTTGGCCCAGGCTGGGTCTCTGGGGCACCCCATCCCTGCAGGCCTGCTTTTGGGTGGGGGGGGGGGGGGGGGGAGGCTGCTCTTTTGAGCATCCTTTGCACTCATTAGACCTGCAGAGCTGAGCCTGGTTTGGATGGCAAGCACCCAGATTTGGGGGGGAGGGGGATGGTTTAGGCAGAGGAGTCTTACCTGCCACATTGCCTGAGCACGTGTGAAACTTCCCCACCCCCCACAGAAAGAGTGGGTTCTAGAAGGAATAGGTAAGTAAGCAGCATGAAAGCTGTCTCTGCCCTGCCTGCCTGGAATGGCCTGGAATGACCTCCCCCAGTTGGAGGAAGGGGGGGGGCAGAATGCCCAGGTGGCCTGCCTCTCCTGCCTCAGGGAGTCCCTCCTGGGTGATGAAACCACAGAGGGGGGAGAATGTGTGACTTGAAACTGCCCCCTCCCCCTATAAGAAAACTGCTGAGTAGCTGCTTTCCAAGGGGTTGTGGCCAGAGTCAGGCTGGCTCCGCTGCCAGAAGCAACAGGGTGGAATTTCCTCTGCCTCGGGCCAGCTCATCTCAGGCCGGCCAGTGTGTCTGTGACAACGGGCCAGACTAAGGGTGGGGGGAGTGGAGACTGGAGCCAAGAGAGCCCCCCCCCCTTTAGGCCTGGTTCTTATTTTCTCATCCAGGCTGGGCTGTTTTACATTAGGCGGCCCCCTCCCTCTCCAGGATTCCCCATGCAGCTGCTAATGAGCTGAGCCTCCCTGTCCCCCCCCCCCCTCACAGTTTTTGGCTGTGCTTGGAACATTTTACAGCCTTTTCTTGCAGGAGGAAATGCCGGGAAGGGCTGTCTCTTGCTTTTGTGAGGGGGGGGGGGTCCCACTAGAAGGGGAGAGGCTGGGACCAGAGTCTCAGCAGCGGGTCTTCTGCCTGGTTCCAGGAAAGGCCAGAGGCGTCTCGGACAGCTGAGCCTTTGGGCCTGGCAAAGGAACTATTGTGGACAGGGGGCAGAGGGTGGCTGAAGAGAGTATGTGGTAACTTTAACCAGGAGGCTTGGCACAGTTCAGGCCAGGCACAGTTCATGCTTGGTTGGAAGCTGCCTGCTAGAGGTGCTGAGAGCGAAGAAGAGTGAGCAGGGAGGCAGGCTTGGGGCATCGGGCAGTTTTATAAGATCCATTTCCTGCTGTGTACGTGCATGCATTTTGTGGCTGTTTTTTGCATCTACGGCCTCTTACCAAAGCCCCTGCACGGCTTGGTGTTGGTGACAGATGCCTAGTACTCTTGTGGCATCCTGCTGCATGCCACTCCATGCAGTGCCCTTCCTCGGTTGGGTTTGCTGAATTTCCTTTGGCTGCAGGAGGGCCAAGCGGCCTCTTGTCCAGGCAGCCTGGCTGCTGGAATAGACAACAGACCAGATGCGTAACACAGGCTCCTGGATGGTTCCTGGAAGGGCAGTCTCTGAAACTGTGGTGTTGGCGGAGTCGGGATAAGATTAGGGCAGCAGAGAGGAAAGTCTGTGGAGCTCAACATAGCGAACAGGCCCTCTTCTCTGCCTGCTGTTCTGCTTGGTTGGCTTCACCCACTCTCGCCCTGTTCGAAGGACTCTGGAGCATCTCGCGCTACACTCCCTCGCCCTCCGGCTGATCCGCACCCAGCCTCTCTTCATGGGGTTCGCTGTCTGTGTGCTGGTCTTTTATTTCCCCTGCATTCTGAGAGCACCGCTGTGGACATCCTGATCTGCAGTCTTGATGCACCAGTTAGAGTAGCTCCCTTTAGGGCTTCCTTTTGTCAGAATTCCGTGTTTCCAATGCATTTTTACCAGACTAAACGGAAGTCTGAAAATTTGAAGCAGCCTCTTCTTCCCGTGACTACAGAAGTCTTGTTGGAAAGGTTCCCCCCCCCCAAAGCCCCTAAAGCATGCATTGCCCCCACCTTTTGCCTTTTTGCGGAAAGATACATTTTCTTTCGCCTCTGCAACAGGAAGGGGTGGGAAGGGAATCTGTGGGGGCACCAACCCTCCCCAAGGGGCAAAACCTTTCTTGTCACTGAAGCTGATTCACCCAGTGGCCTTCTTGGCCTGATCGGAATTTGGGACAACAGTATCGAGGTTTGTAGTCCAGTGTCCTTATGTGAATCGGGAGCTGCTCTCCTTCCCTGCCTTTCCTGTGTGTGGTTATCCTTTTTCCCTTATTATGGGAGGTCTCCACCGTTTCCTCATGCCTCAGGTCTTGCATATATTTGTCCTGCTGGCAACTCTTTTGAACTGCAGTCCTAGGAAGTCAAAGAAAATGGTAGGCACCAGCACACCCTGCCATTCTCCTGGTGGTTTCTCAGTCACTCCCTGGCACATTGTGTACCTGCTGGGCTCCCTTTCTCTTACAAAACTAGCTCCTTGCAGGAGAGAGATGCCTTCTTATGGCAAGCGCCATAGCCAATTGCTGCATGTGAAGAGGGTCACTTTGGCATGGCTGCACTGCAGGAGGCCGAGCAGTTGGCATCAGGGCCTTACAAAGCTCTTAACAGAATAACAGTACTGGAAGGGACCTTGGAAGTCTTATAGTCCAGCCCCTGCTCAAGCAAGGGACTCTACGCCATTTCAGACAAATGTCTCTCTGGTCCCTTCTTAAAAGCCTCCAGTGATGGAGCACCCACAATTTCTGAAAGCAATCCATTCCACTGGTTTACTGATCTCACCATTAGGAAGTTTCTCCTTAGTCCTAGATTGCTTTTCTCCTTAATTTATTTCCATCTATTGCTTCTTGTCCTGCTTCCAGTGCTTTGGAGAATAAGTTGGCCTCCTTTTTTTTGTGGCAGATATTGGAAGTCTGCCATCATGTCACCCCTAGTCCTTTTCATTAAACTAGACATACCCAATTCCCACAACCATTCTTATGTTTTAGCCTCCAGCCCCCTAATCATCTTTGTTGCTCTTCTCTGTACTCTTTCCGGAGTCTCAATATCTTTTTTTATATTGTGGCAACCAAAACTGGATGCAATATTCCACATCTGGTCTTACCAAGGCCTTATAAATTGGCATTAAATCATCATGTTATCTTGATTATGTCTCTTAGTAATGTAGCCTAGGATTGCATTGGCTTTTTTGGCAGCTGCAACACTGCTGGCTCATATTTAAATGATTGTCCACTAGGACTCCAAGATCCCTCTAGCCACTTTGCTGTTGAGCCAAGTTTCACCTAATCTGTACCTTTCTTGCCTAAGTGTAAAACTTTACTTTTCTCACACTGAACTTCATTTTGTTAGATAGGGCCAACTGTTCAAGTCTGTTGAGATACATCTAGATCTTGAGCTTATTTTCTGGGTTGTTGACTATTCCGTCTACAAATTTGATGAGTTCTCTTTCTATCCTCTCCCCGAAATCATTTATGAAGATATTGAAGAGTACTGGGCCTAAAACAGAACTTGGGGGTACCCTGCTGCTTCCTTCCATGTAGACATAGTTTCATTAAGGACTACACATTGAGTGCACTTTGTCAGCCATTACAAATCCATCTGGTGGTGATGCTGTTTAACCCACATTTTTCTAGCTTACCAAGAAGTAGGTTGTGGTCTACTTTATCCAATGCCTAAATCCAAGTATACAAGAGCATTTTGCTGGTCCACTAACTTAGTCACGTTGTCAAAGAATGAAATACGATTTCATTGTTTGGCATGATCTGTTTTTGACAAACCAATGTTGGCTTCTGGTTATAACTTTGCTTGCTTCTAGCTGTTCCCAGATCTATTGCTTGATTATCTTTTCCAGGATCTTTCCAGGTATTGATGTCTGATTGGTCTTTAGTTTCTTGGATCTTTTTCCCCCCTTTTTTTGAAGATGGGAACCACATCAACTCTGATAGTTCCCTGGTGTTCCAGGCTCTTTGAAAGATGTGGTTCAATGGTTCCAAGATCAGGCCTGCCAGCTTCTTCATAACTCTGGGATGTAATCCATCAGGTCCCAGTGATCTGAACTCAAAAGCAAACAGGTGTTCTCTTACCATTTTATTGCCTATTTCAGTTTGAACTGCTAGCTTTTCTTTTGTGGTTTTGGTAAGTTGGGCTATTTTTTCTTTTTGTGTGAAAACAGATGCAAAGAAAAATTTAAGCAGCTTTGCTTTCTCCCTGCTGCCCATCACTTCCTTGGCATCTTCTCTCCTTAGTGGACTGATTGTTTCTTTGACTTCTTTCTTGTTTTTTAAAATGTTGAAAGAATTTTTTAAAAATTATTTTTGACATTTGTTGCAAGTCTTCATAGCTTTCCTGGCCTCATCTCTGCAAATTCGGGCTTTATGCTGGTGTTCTATTTTTTATAATTATCCTTTTTATTTTTTTAGTTTATCAGAGAATTCTTCATGTATCCATGCTGGTTTCTTCTTGGATTTCTTATTTTTCCTTTTTCAGTGGTATAGTGCTAGACAGGGCTTTTATAATCATATTTTTCAGTTTCCCAAGCTTCTTGAGTTGTTTTCTCTTTAAGATTTTCATCACAGAATCCTTCCCAAGCTCTACGTTTGTTGAAATAGCAATAGCATTTAGACTTACATACAATTTCACAGTGCTTTACCGTTGTCTCTAAGCGGTTTACAGTCAGCATATTGCCAACAGTCTGGGTTGTTATTGGCTCTTTTAAAGCCTAGTTTGATTATGTTCTATTGCTTTATATTGTCTGCATTATCTTGAACTCATATGACATGGTCACTCTTCCCCCAAAGTTCCTATAGCTTCAACCCCCTCTATCATTTCATCTCCATTAGTAAGAATTAGGTCCAATATAACCGTCCCTCTAGTTCCCTCCTCTACCTTTTGGATGACAAAGTTGTCAGCTAGGTTGGTTAGGAACCTGTTCTATCTGCCACTTGATGCCGAGTTGATGACAGGGTAGTTAAAGTCCCCCATTACTACTGTAATGTGTTTCCTACATACATTTGTTAACCAATTAGCAAAAAGTTTGTCTAATTCTTCTGCTTTGTTGTGTGGCCTGTAGTATGCACCTATAGCGATGTCATTCTTTTTTCTCCTTTTGTATTAACCCATATGCATTTTAGGAGGCTTTCATCCTTGGTTTTATGCATTGCTGTAGAGATGTAGCGATCTCTTGCTTGTTGCTGCATGGCCTCAGAGCGGCTGGTCACCCGATGGCAGCCCAAACGTTACTCTCGGATGACTTGAAGTGGAGCCATGGCTGGGATAGACGCTTACAGTTGGGGAGTGGAAGGAGCGGAGGGGATTATTCAGATCCATCCTTGGACAGTCTCTGAGCATGTGGAGAATCCCAGTTGGTCAGGGCTTTATGTTGCAGACCCTGGAAGAGCATCGGAGTGTTCATGGATGGCTGCCCAAGCCTGATGTTCCCATTGCTGGGCCTGCCCTGGGCCAGGCAACAGGGGATAGGGGTTGTTTGCTCCGGTGGGCCTTTTTCCGAGAATGCTATGGAGAAGTGGTGACCTTTGACCCTGGTGCAAACTCAAAACAGCGCATGGGGCGGGGCAGGAGACTACCTAGAGGCAAGTGTGGGGCTCTGCCACATGAGGTGAAGTGGCACGCCCTGAGCGGCTGGTGCCCCAGATGCAGGCATTTCCCACTCAGGAAAGGGCGTGCCTGGGTGAACGGCTTCCTTCTTGGCCCTGCTGCCTGGACCCTCCTTTGCCGCCCACTCGGGTCTCCTGGCCTCAGGCAGCAGGGTGCTCTCCCCTCCCTCAGTGGTCAGGCCTGGGTCTGTCTGCTGGCTGGGCTCTGATGAACCAGTGGGGCCAGGCAGTCTGGATCACGGCCACAGGACGAAAAGCTCTCCGGAGCCAGGAATGGTGGCCTTGTCAAGGAGAAGCCATGCCACGTCCTGACACTCCAGGTGGGGGAGGTCAGAAGAGGGCTGGGTGGTACCATCCTGTGCAGGATCTTTCCCTCCCCGTGCCTGCAGGCGTCCTGGGTGAGCTGGGCATGGCAGCAGACCAGCCAGCTGAGTCAGGGAGCTGGCTGGCTCCCAGAAATCAGAGTGTGGTTTCTCCCTTTCCCTCCAGCCTGGATCTTTTTCCGCCTTCACTAAGCGACAGTTCTGTGTATGCACAACAAAGGCCTGCCTGCCTTGGCTCCTCTGGGGCTGGACCAGGCGTGAGTCAATTGGATCCCAGTGGGGCAGGAGTGCACAGGACAGCCCTGTGCCAGGGGATTGTGTTCTCCATCAGGGCAGGCCGGCATGGGACCCTCATGGCACAGGGCCCTGCAACCCCAGGGCCTCCTGCTTCCAGCCCCCCATTCTGGCAAGACTAGGAGGGAAACTAGTTTTCAAAGTTGGAGAGGCTTCTTAAGGCCTGGATCAAGGGGGCAGTAGCAAATCTATTGTCTTTCAGCCCATTCATCTGGTGCAGTGGGAGCCACCGTGGCCCTCCCAGTGGAGCACAGTTTCAGCATTCCCGTCCCCCCGCCCCCAGAAGAAGATTGGCTGCGGATGATCCTTCCTGGAGGGCTGAATCAGAGTTTTGTGACTTGGCAAGTTGGGGGGAGGGGCATCCTCCTTTCCAACTGCTGCCTTGGGGATTGTGCCTTGAGAGTAGAACTTGGCCCCGGTAAGCTTCCGTCAGTCTTCCGCCAGCAGATTTTCCTTGCGGGAAAAGCTCTGATCAGAAAATGGCAACTCTGCTTGGGCAAGGACGGGACTGTTGCACAATCGGTGGTTGGGCTGAGGGGGTGGGTTGCTGGCAGAGGCTAGACAAAACAAATCTTGGCATCTGGCTGGGGCGAGTCGGGTCCTGGCACCAAGGAATTCCAGACGCCTCTCCAGCCTTGCTTGGAGGGAACTGCTTGAGGAATCGGAGAACCTTCCTTAACAAGATTTGCTTCATTCTCAAAACTTGCAGAATGTTCTGGGTCTGTTCCCACTTCAGACAGCGAAGAATGTGATCTTTGTATGAGCCAAGGCTTGGGAACTTTGCTAAAGAGGGTTTCTCTTCAGGCTTCGACCTACTTAGCGCACTGCTGTGGGTTCCAGCGACCTGGAGTGACGCTGACTCCGAGATAGGCATGGCCTTGCCTGAGCTGAGCAGGCTGAGGGAGATTGCTGCAGATTGGCCTCTCCCCAGTTGAAGACTCGCTTGCTAGGACTACCCACCCCTCAGAAACATGGGGGAGCCAGCCCGGTCTGCCTTGGTTCCCCAGGTGTCAGCTCAACATACGATCCCTGGATCAGTCTGGAGCCTAGGAAGAGGGGAGCAGTTGCTAGGTGGAACCCAGTGGAACGGCCCATGCGTTAGAGGAAGGCTGCCCGCCAGCGGTGGCAGTTGCTTGTGCTTTCAGAGAGATTCCCTGATCCTGACCTCTTGCTTCTGAACCACATCCCTTCCCAGGGAGCGCTGGGGCGCTCTCTGCCCTGGGGTCCCACCTGCCCCTCGAGCTGTGAGGGGTACCTAGCCTGGAGTTCATGGGGGGAAACAGAAGAGAAAAGCTGGTGGTTTTACAGGCCTGCAGAGCCGGTGCCCTCGGGGGAAGTGCGTGGAGGGGCAGGAAAGCGCTGTAGAAGTTCTGGAATAGTTCTGGATAAAGTGACGGGGGAGAAGCACCTTTCTCTGCAGGGTGCTCAGAAATGCCTGCAGGGGGGAGTGTCCTCTTGCTGGTCAGTGGCTTCAGTTTGACCCAAGGGGCTCTGAATGACTCCTGCGCTGGTCTTTTGCAGTAGAAGTCACCTTGTCCCATCTTGGAATCCTGCTTGCTGCTCTTGGCCAGTCGGGGACCTTCCGGCAAGTAGCTCTGTCCATAGCTATGCTGTGGCTAGGAAGCCCACGGTGAAGGCGGGGCACGGGTGGGTGGACAGGCGAGCCAAGGATGGGTCTCATGTTCCGTATCGGTCCTAGGTTACAGAGGGCTGGCGTCTTACTAGATGCAGAGCTGTGGGCTTTTAGCTGTATGTCTGCACCTCTGTTTCTTCATTTTTTTCTAATTTTACTCCCTAAAATGTCAGAACAAGCAAACAGTCACCCTTTTCCTTGCTGATGACAATATCAGTATTCCTGGGTTTTGTAATAATAAAGGAAGCCATGGTTCTCAGCAATGATGATGAGGCCGGCCAAACCAGATTGACCCGTACAGGGATTGTCCCTGGCGAGGACTGCTTTGCCTCTTCCCTGCTGGATGGCAGCTGCTGCTTCCCATCCCCACCCCCACCTCACCCCACCCTCCTTCTCTGAAGCCCCTGGCTGCCCCCTTCCAGGCAGAAACCTCCTCTCCCCTCCCGCCCCCCCCTCTCCGAGGAACCCTTGAGGCAATCTTCCAGTCCCACGGAACCCTTGCATAAACATTGCTATATCTCAACTCATGGCACAGTGTAGGTTTTTTCCCCCTTCCATCTCTTGTGGAACCCCAGTTGAGAAAGGCTGCTGCAGAAAGTAAGCACAAAAGGTGAAATTCAGAGAGCCCGAAGCAGGACATGGCACCTTCCTTGGGTGGGAAGCGGTGCTCCCAAGGCCCTGGCAGGACCTTCCCTAATGAGGATGCTTGTGTTCTTGGCTGTTTCTCGAAGAATTAATTGGATTCCCTTGGCACAGAATTTGGGGCACTGGGTGGCTGCTGGCCCGGGGGTCTTCAGGTGGTCAAGCAACATGTTGGAAGACAAGGTTGACGGTGCAGGTTTTCCAGGCAGTCAGAGGCAGGACACAAAGGTTTGTGCCCTTGGAAGCAGAAGGCCAGGGGTCTGAATCTTGCTGCTGGTGGAAGGCATGGGCTTGGTGCAGAGAATGTCCAGAGACCCCAAAACACTGCCCTGAACTCAGTCTGGATTTGGGGGAAGGCACGTCGGTCTCTGTGGCTGCAGAGAGCTCTTTCCTAACCGCAGAAAGACCCACTGCCTCCCCAGTCACTGCCTTGCTGGTTGACCGGCCCTGTGCAGGAGGCTTGTGGCTGTCCAGTGGGGGGGAGTGGCTAGCATTCCCTCCAGCATTGGTGGCTGGGGGGGGGGGGATTCTCTCTCCTTCCCTCCTCTTAAGTGAAGCAAGAGAGGGCCTGCAGGACCCTGGGATGGGCCTGTGGTGGCTGGTCTTGGAGGAGGGAGCCCTGTTGTTGGCCCAAGGAGTTGTTCCAAGTCCTGAGCAGAAATCCAGGTGCCATTCCCAACCTTGCCTCCTCCTGGGCTGAGCAGCTGGGAATATGGCCGCAAAGGTTTTGGGCACATGGGGCTCTTGCGAGCCATCTCTGAAGGCTGTGGCCAGGCTCCATCTGCTCAGGGCGACTTTGCTCTCTACAGCCTTCCTGAGATGCTTCCTTTGATACCTTCTGCTTAGACTTCCCCAACATTAATCCAGATAAAGATGGAGGCTTTCTCCAGATTGGGATTTCACTAGGGAAATTGCCTCCTCATCCCCTGGAAATACGCTTAATTTTTCCCTGTCTGGGCACAAGACCTTGCAAAGAGCATTCATGGTAAGCACGAAGGATGAGAAAAGTGTTCCAGGCTCAGTGAAACAACAACCCTCTCTGTTGGCTGTGTGTCCCTTCTACCCCCTAGTCGCCCTCTCTTTCCTTGACAAGAGTCCAAGACCTCCGATTAGCAACCTGACCCCCAGGGTTCCCTGGTTACTTGAAGGGTAGAACATCTCTTTGGCCTCTCTAATCCAGCGTCAGTTCTCCGGAGGACCCTCGGGCCCAGGGGCATCCAGTGGAGGGGCATTGTGCCGTCCTCTCAGGGCTAGCCTTTGACATATTTATTTTTCATCCTTGGCCTTGTCTTGGTAGCCATTCCCATTTTTCATGGAAACAGTTGTGCGGTTCGCGCACCTGTGCGGGATGATGCTGTAGGGCTTATCAGGGAATGAGCAAGCCTTGAGCCCGATGGGGCTTCAGGACCCCCCTAAAGGGATCCAATCTCAAGTAGGACCATCACTTGAGGGAGTGTTGCCACAGGCACAGTGATCATACCAGGGCAGAGGACGGCAATGTGGATGCTCCCTTGGACGATTTTGGGGCCTGGAGAGCTGACCTGCCTCTGAGCTTTCCTGAGGAGCAAAACGCCCTAGGCGTCCTTTAGAGACAGGGAAGCAGAAGGTGCCCAGGGTGCCCTGTGGCTTGGGCAGAGGAGATGCTGCCCTTCTTCTGGAGCCAAAGCCAAGGGACCCTGCCGCAGGTAGGAGAGCAATCCCAAATCCTCCTCCTCCCCCAAGGCCTTTCCCACCAGCATGGCCGGGAGTGGCTGAGGTGGGGACTGCTGTCCAGGGGCCACTTGGGGAAGGGTGTGGAGCCTTAGCTTTGCCATTGGTGTCCAGAGGCATCTTGATCCTGGGGCTGGGGCTGCCACCTTCTCCTGCAGGTGACTTGTACTCCCCTCTCCCTCTCCCTCTCCAGCAGGCTCTCACTGGGCAGCCTAGAAATAAATCTCTCCTGGTGTGGAAGGAGGAATATAAATATCCCCGGAGTGATGTGATCTTTCCAGCTGCTATTAATAGGCCCCCAGAGGCTTAGCCAGCCCACGTGACGACGGATACTTAAAGAGACAGGGTGTCACAAAGGAGCTCCCCTCTAAGGGCTGGAGCACCTGCTAGCCAGACAGGTGCAGGTCAAGGGATGGGCTAGGGCCCCTCCCCACTTTGAGAAGGACCTTAAGAGGACCCTGAAATTGGTAGGGCTGGAGGGGATCCATAGCCACCCACAGGCTTTGAGAGTGACCTCTTTTCAAAGCCATGTGGAAAGGAGGCCTTTCCCCTCCCTTGCTGTGATGGGGAGGGGGCTTCTCCCTCCCCTGTCCTGAAACTCCCCCATTTAGCAATCCCTTTGGATTCTCTTTGCCTCTTTCGAATCGTCTATTGCTCGCCTTTTTTCCAAAATGCTACAAGGTGCACTCTGGCCCATTAGCCACTCTTCTACACATTGTCAATTGTTACAGTACAGTGTAGGTGTCGAACTTCATACAGAACTGTGTAGGCTTCGCCGGCGTATCATATATTTGTATGAAAGCATGGTGACGTGGACTGTTAATTCCGGTTTATTTCCAGTGATTCCCTATCACCCATCTCCTCCCACTTATGACTGTATGACTGTAACCTTGTTGCTGGTATCCTTACGATTTATATTGACTGTTTGCTAATATGATTTGATTGATTATTTGTTCCTATGACTATCATTAAATGTTGTACCTTATGATTCTTGACGAATGTATCTTTTGTACACTGAGAGCGTATGCACCAAGACAAATTCCTTGTGTGTCTTGGCCAGTAAAAAATTCTGTTCTGTTCTGTTCTGTTCTGTTCTGTTCTGTTCTATTCTATTCTATTCTATTCTATTCTATTCTATTCTATTCTATTCTATTCTATTCTATTCTATTCTATTCTATTTCTATTCTATTCTATTCTATTCTATTCTAAAGGTGGACTTTGCATATTTTTTAGCAACTGGACAGTAGGGGTGTGTTTTCATTTAATTGATACCGAAAATTCCCTTCCTCATCCGTCCCACAGGAATACCTATTCATGTGGAGTTTTTGTGGGGCATCTTTTGCTTTTCAGTGTCCACTCCAGCAGTTTGGAGAGGGGCTTCTGAAGGTCTCAAGACTTCTTTATTGCTTTAACCATGCAAAATGATTTTGGACTGTAAGCAAATTTGGTCATCTTAGTGCTTATGAAGATATTGGTTCCAGCACTTATCCTTAGAACTTTTCATATTTGTCTGAATTGTTGGTTGTTTCTCTTCTGTGTTTTCTCTTATCCCAACTCATAATGAAGTTACTGTTTATCCCAGGACAGCTGAAATGCTTAACAGACTTGCCTCTGTTTAAAAATCTGTTGAACTTTGAAAAATTAATAAGACTTACTTCTGCAGAAGCCATGCTGATTCTTCAATATGTCTGAAAATGTTTAATCCTGCCTCCTCCCCCCCCCCCCCCCCCCCCCAGTTTTCCCCCTAATTGGAGGAATCTGCATTGCTTCGGCCAGTTCTACAACACGGTTATCTTTTGATGAGAACATCTGGATATGGCAACTTTTGGAGTGGATCCCTTATAATGTAGTGTCCTTCCTCCTCTTGAGGCCTCCTTCTCTCATGCAATGCTGTGCACCCCTTTCCTTAACTTAGCCAGAAAGGGGCGCCAAATTGCAAACTCACACGGGGAGCAGGGCAAATTCTTGGGCCTCGAGGTTGAGGGCTTGTGGGGAGTGAAGATTGCAAGGTTTGCCAGAGGTCTCGGGGACACCCTGGCACAAGGTGGGTGTCTTAAGCAGGAGGTGTGGCATCAGCCATAGCCTCTTCTTTGCCCCTCTGATGACTGTTTTTGTCTTACGCCCCTCTTTTTTCCCCCTCCCTACCCAGGAGGTATTTGGCCCGACCGAAAGTGCCAGTGGCGGTGGACCCAGAGACGTGGCGCTGCCAGAAACCTCAGCCAGTCAAATGCACCCTGACAGTAAACTGGCCAACCATGGAAAGACAGGTAACAGCAGTGCCCACTCCCAGCCCCACCCTGTGAGCCCCCCTCCCATCGGCCACCTGGGCGCTGAAGATGTGGGCGGGGCAGGGAGCCAGGGCAGCAAAGTTGGCCAGCCCGCCACAGGCCCTCTAGCACTGAAAGCCAGCCAGGCTCCTGTTTCTGTCTTTGGGGCCTTGAAGGGCAAAGTCAGGCGGGAACGCAGTGTCTCCGTGGATTCGGGAGAGCGGCGGGAAGCAAGTGCCACCCCTCTGGACAAGGAGCTGAAAGGTGAGGGTGCAGGGCCGGCAAGAGGTGCAGCAATGGCCCCGCTTGCTCCATGGGTGGGGCAGGGTGGGCTGGCATCTCATCTTCCCCCCCAGCTGTGCCACCATTTGGATGGAGGAGGGCTTAGTGCAGCCTTTTGCTTGATAGGCGAGACAGTCCCTCGGAGCAAGAGGCGCTGCGTGTTGGAGAGGAAGCAACCCTACAGCGGGGACGAGTGGTGCTCTGGGCCAGAGAGCGAGGATGACGACAAGTCCCTGGGCAGCAGCCACAGTGAGTGCCCACAGGCTCAGGCATGACACCACAGCCATCTCTCTGCTCCCGCAGGAGGCAGTGGCCAAATCTGCTAGGGCCCTCTCAGGGAGACACAGCCGTGCTTTGGTAAAGCGTGGCCCCTGGAAGCGCCGCCTCCTGCTTCTCTCTGACCTCCTCAGTGCTGGCTTGTCAGCAGGTACTTTCCATGGAAACCCACAGGACAAGGAAGTATCCATCATAGCTGGGGGGAGCACATGGCCACTGGGGCTGGGAGCTAGCAGGCCTTTCCGGGGAGGGGGCACGACTTGGGAATGCAGGGAAGGGTCAGCCCTCCCAGCCTGGGAGAGGTGACTTGTTAGGTGCTTGCGTATTTGTGGGTGACGAGAGGAATTTCTCTGGCCTGCCACCTGCTGGGCACTTCAGGGAAGGCAGCAAGCTTCATGGGGCGCTAGGGGCCCTCAGGGGCACTCTGGGGATGACTTCTCTTGTGCTGCCCCTGCATGTGTGCATCAAGCTGAGCTCTCCCAGCTCTTCACCAGCCAATCTGGCGCCGCAACGGCTGCTGAACTGCAGCGGTTGTTCAGCCTGCCATGGTTGTCCCTTGCAGATTGCCACGTAGCCGAGTCAGCCATGAGCGCAGGTGCACAGCTGGGCCCAGGATCCAACCCTTTGCCGGCCCTGAGCGAGAGCAACACGCCTGGCGCCCCTCACAGCGCAGCTCCCAGCCTGCGGTCAGACGCTGGAGGAAAGCAGGGCCTGCAGCTGGTGTATGTCTTCACCACACACCTGGCCAACACGTAAGCCGTGGCACTTCCATGGGTATGGGGAGTATCTCCTTCGCCTTCAGCTCTGCCAGCCCCAAACCAGGGGGAGGTTTTCCCGCAGGGAAGCTGGGCTTCCCCACAGCTGGGTCCCAGGCAAAGGGGGGCTGCCCTAATGGCTTTTTGGGTATCTGCAGGGCTGCGGAGGCCGTCCTTCAGGGTCAGGCAGACTCCATTCTTGGCTACCATCAGCAACATGTGCCCCGGGCAAAGTTGGACCAGGTAAGGCCAGAGCTGGGGAATGGCTGCTGGGAAGGCCAGATCAGCTGTCCTGAGTGAGAGACCTGTGGCCGGAGCAGGGGCAGTTGCCAGCCACAGGCTCCCACTCCCTGCCATCACCTCCTTTCTCCTTTTACAGCCGACCCCTCTCCCGAAGATGCCGGGTGCCGTTGAACCCTTGCCGCTCCACTTGTCTCCTGCCAATACCCCTCAAGGACCACCGGCCCTGCCCCCAAGCAGCCAGGCCCAGGGACAGCAGGCGGGAGGGGCCCCCCTGGGGCTCGGCCAAGGACCTCTCTCTTCCAGCAATGCTCTCCCGCCAGAGGGGCCCCCCGAAGAGGCTTGCCAGGACCTGACGCCCAACTCAGTGGGAAACGGCAGCAACAGCAGCAGCTCCGTGGCCCCCAGCAGCACCCACCCCAGCACCCCCACCACGCTCAGCTCCCTGCAGGCCAGCACTGCAGAGGGCTTGTTGGGGGAGGTGGCCAGCACGGGTCCCCCTGCAGCAGGTAACGGGCCTCGCAACCCCCTCAACACCGAAGGCCTCTCCAAGGAGCAGCTGGAGCACAGGGAGCGGTCACTGCAGACTCTCCGGGACATTGAGCGCCTGCTTTTGCGTGGCAGCGAGGCCGAGCCCTTCCTCAAGGGCGGGGCAGGCCCTGGGGAAGGGGCCATCCTGCCCCCCCAGGCTACAGCCCCACAGCCTCCCCAGGGCGCTCTCTCCGGGGCAGGTGTGAAGAAGTATGAGGAGCCGCTGCAGTCCATGATTTCGCAGACACAGAGCCTGGGGGGCCCAGGCCTGGAGCAGGAGGGGCCGTTGCCCCCAGGGGTGGACCTGGGCCAGCCAATGAACATGGTGCTGCAGCGCCTCGGCCAAGACAGCCTGACCCCCGAGCAGGTGGCCTGGCGCAAACTGCAAGAGGAGTACTACGAGGAGAAGCGCCGCAAGGAGGAGCAAGCCGGCTTGCATGGGGGGCGGCCCCTGCAGGAAGTGATGCTGGCCCAGCCCTTGGGAGGTGTGATGCTTCGGGGGCCCCCGCCGCCCTACCACAGCCGGCCCGGGGAGCAGTGGCTGCTGCGGGGGGCACCCCTGGACATTCAGGAGCAGCTGCGGCCCACCTTCCCTGGCCCCCGCGGCTTCCCAGGTGGCCACGTCCAGAGGGGCTTTGCCACAATGCCGAGCCTGCCCCTGGAGTCCCTTGGCCCAGTTGGCGGTGGGCCCCGCCCTGGCCAGCCTGGCCTACCGTGGGGCGAAGACCTGCCCCTCAGGGGTCCAGGGCACTTTGCGCCCGGGGGCCTCTCGTACCCCCCAGGCCAGGGCGAGGCCGAGCGCTTCCTGCCATCCCGGGCCCGTGAGGACCTGCTGCGTCACCCACTGCTGGAGAAGCGGCCAGGCTCTCTGGGGCTGGAGATGGAGCGCGTTTTGCCCACGCACCGGCAAGTGGAGCCTGGCATGTTTGCCGGGGAAGGCCTGGGCTTGGAGTTCGGGGGGGGGACGGGCCCTGATGAGCCCCCCACCCCCACTGCAGGAGGTGGAGCCGAGCGCCTTGGCCCCGCCTACCAACCTGAACATGAATGTGAACATGAACATGAATTTGAGTGTGCAGATGACACCCCAGCAGCAGCAGCAGCAAATGCTGCTGACCCAGAAGGCCCGTGGGCCAGAGCTGATGACCCCTGAGGAAATGGCCCGAGGACGCGCCCCAAATGGCACCGGGGCCATAATGGGGGGCCCACCGAAGATGCTGATGGGCTCGCCCTTCCCAGGCCAGGGACAGCAGCAGAACTTCTCTGGGCAGGGCCCCTACCCACCTGTGCCGCAAGAGATGGGCGGCACGCCTGATATGTTTGGTCCGGAGCAGGGCGGCATGGCCGGCACCCCACGGCTCTCCCATGTTCCTCTGCCACCCAGCACCAGTGCCTCGACCACGAACATGCATGCAGCTCCCATCAGGGGCCTGGGCCGCCGCCCCTCGGACCTGGCCCTCAACATGGGGCAGATGAACTCGCCCAGCGTGGGCCGTCTCAAGTCTCCCACCCTCAGCCAAGCACATTCCCCCCTCGGCACGTCCCCTTCGGCCAACCTCAAGTCGCCACAGACGCCTTCTGCCCTGGTCAGCCTGCCAGCTGCCTCTGCCAGCAGTGGCCCCCTCAAGTCCCCCCAGGTGCTGGGTTCTGTGCTCAATGTCCGCTCCCCAACTAGTTCGCCCAGCCATCTCAAATCGCCCTCCATGGCTGTTTCTTCCCCAGGATGGGCACCCTCCCCCAAGGCCAGCCTCGCCAGCCCAGGCAAGCCGGCCCTCGGAATGGGCAACTCCGCCCCCTTGGGCCACCTTGAGCAAGGTAAGGGCAGAGGTCTGCCAGGGGCTGCGCGGGGTGAGCAGTTCTGGGAAGGGAGAATTTCTGGAGACTTTCTGGTTTTCAGGGAGCCCCTTTAATTGGCTTTCTCTGTGAAGGAAGAGGAGGGGGTCTTTTGACAGACAGGGTTGAAACATTCCTTTCCTCTTGTCAAGCCACCTTGCAGGAGGGACTGACAGACCTCTGAGCCGTCTGTCTCCCACTTTATTGCGTATATAGATCCTCTGGGGTCATGCCTGGCCTCTGAGAAATGTCAGTTCAGCTCAGTCATTTTGGGTTTTAACTGATTTAACTAAAGAGGTTGCCAGGTCCTTTAGGTCCAGGGCCCCCTTTCCATTGAAAGCAGGGAGGCCTGTTCTCCTGGGCAGGCCCTTTCAGTCAAGGGTCACTCTTGCTTCCACGTAGCTCCTGAGAGGCCCCATAGCAAAATGTGGACAGGGACAAAACTGCCAGTGTTTTCTCTAGCTTGCAGTTGAATGAAGTGCATCCAATGTGGTGACTGCAAGGCTCTAGTCCCCTCAAAGAGGGCCCGTTACTTCAGGGTGCCTGGAGATGCCCCTCTGGCTTAAGGCTGCTTATTGCTGTTGTTTGCAACCAGTCTGCATCGTAGTTCTGAAGGGCACAGCATTCCTCTGCTCAGAATGGGATGGGGCAGGGGGATGTAACCATATTTTCCTTTTAGCTCTGAAATGCCAAAAGCAACCCTCCCCTCCCCTAAACTAATCCAGCCGATCCAATTGTGAGATTAGCACACTTTACTGAGAGAATGCCCCAGTTTGCAGGTCCTCCTGTAGGAAAGTCCGAGATATCCCTGGGGTCTCAGTCAGCCTTGGCCTCGACTGGAATATCTGTGGGGATCATTTCCTGCCTTGGGGGTGGGGTGGGGTTAGATGGGAGAGACCACCCCGTAGGAGGGCTGCTTAGACACACCCGCAACACACAGGGCATCTTCTCAGTGTCAGTTTGGGGAGCTGGAGGGAAAGAGAGCGGCTGCCCTTCTGGCCAGGCCAGTGGGCTTCCCGGGTGTCTTTGGCTGGCATGATTTCCTCTGGCTCAGCTCCGAGGATTGGCCGACGTTGCTTTGGCTTGGCCTGAAGACGCTCCTGTCTCTTTTGCAGGTGCTGTGCCCTCTGGGTCTCGGAGCAGCTCCTCTGCCCCACCTGGCAACACCTCTGGCCCCCTGAACCCCAACCTGCCTTTTCCTTCTTCTCCAGATCCACCCCCATCCCAGAACCCTTTGTCCCTCATGATGTCCCAGATGTCCAAATACGCCATGCCCAGCTCCACGCCACTCTACCACAACGCCATCAAGACCATCGCCACCTCAGATGACGAACTGCTCCCGGACCGGCCCCTGCTGCCACCTGGGGCTATGTCTGGTAAGAGTGGGTGGGCAGGGGGGCCATTCAGAGGGCCGGCTGCGGACACCCGCATTTCTGCACCACCCACAGAGCCAGGACACTGGTTTCCCCTGGTGTCCTTTCTGCCCCGTACCCGGGGTCTCAGTGGGCCTCTCCCCTCCAGATGGGGCCAGCCGTAGGAGTGAGCTGCCCATTTCTGAGGCAGGGGCTCCGGCCAGGAGCCTCTCTTTCCTCCCCCTAACTCTCCTTTCTCCCCAAAGTCCACAGCAACAAGACATGAGTTTCAGAGGCCAGGCTGTCTCCAGACAGCTGGGTCTCTGCCTACCACTGGAGTCTGGAGGGAGGGAACCTTGGAGAAGGAATGCAGGAACTCTTCAGAGAAAGGCAGGGAGGGAACGCCAGATAAGCCAGCCTTGCCTCTTTGGCACAAGGGGGGGGGGGGATTCGGGCAGGCTTCCAGGGGCCTCCTCTGGTCCCCATAATACTGCCATTGAGTTGGGGCATGCTTGCGATGTCTTCTGCCCCAGGGCTTAGCATCTTCCCTTTTCCCTTGCAGGCATGGGCGGAAACCAGCCCAATCCAATGCATGTGAACTCTGTGGGGCCGGCCCCCGTGCCGAGCCCTATGGGCCTGAACCTCGCTGGACAGCAGCTGCTCTCCCAGGAAGTGGCAGCCCCCCCAATGTCTTCACCCAGCCCCTTGGGGACCGGCCTCCCCATGCACACCGGCGCTCCTGTGCAGAACCCGATGATGCCCCCCCGGCCCCCCAGACACCCTGGGCCAGCCCTGTGGCCCTTCTGGCCAGCTGGTGTTCGCGCCACGTCTGCAGCAGCCCCCCGCCAATGGGGGCGGCATTCCAATGGCCCCAGGAGGAGCGGCCGGACCCGTGTTGCAGCAGCCGCCTCCCCCACAGCAACACCACTACCCGCCTGGCTTGGGAGTCCCTCCGGAGGAGCTGCCCCCACAGCAGGTGCCTCCTCAGCAGCGCCTGGCCGGGCGGCTGCCGGAGCCCTACCCATCCGTGCTTCCCGGAGTGGCCTCCGTACTGAGCGATCCAGAGCTGAGCGATGTGATCCGGCCCACCCCAACGGGCATTCCAGAGTTCGACCTCTCCCGCATCATCCCTTCGGAGAAGCCCAGCAGCACGCTGCAGTACTTCCCCAAGGGGGAGGGCCAGGGGGTCAAGGCCCTGCCGCCCTCCAACCTGCACCTGGCAAGCTTGCAGAACATGATGGTGGAACAGGGCCCGGCCCGGCCCGGCCCACAAGCAATGCCACGTGGAATGGCCCTGTGCCATCCCGGACAGATGCCCGTGCTGGGCAGGACAGGCCTGCCCCCCCAGCAGAGCCTGGTGGGCAACAACCTGCCCCAAGGGCTGGTGCTGCCCCAGCAGAGCCTCCTGGCCCAGCAGAACTTCCTGCTCATGCAGGCCAAGCAGCGCAGCATTTCCGTCTCCGGAGAGATGTATGGGCAGCCGGCGGGTCACCTGATCTCCCCCCAGGGCTCCCTTATGGGTCCCCCGTCCCAGCAGAACCTCATGGTCTCCATGCGCCAACGCAGTGTCTCCCTGGACGGCCAGATGAGCTACGGCCCCGGAGCCGGTGGCATGGCCAACCTGCCCTTCTAAGGAACGTTTTGCCGTCTCTGCTTTGCTTCTGAAAAGAGGAATTGGGAGGTATCAATAGGTTTGGGGGAGCAACCGCCGGTCCAGCCTTCTCTGGGTCGGAGTAGACGGAGGAAAAGGTGGAAGCCCTCAAGCAGTTACCCTGGCGCCAGATGGAAATCCCACCCAGCAGCTGCCTGCAACAGAGCGGAGTCTGTGCGCAAGCTGCCCACAGGGCTGGACACTCCAGGCTGACGTTTGCACCCCTACCCCCACATAGCTCTCCTTAAGGACATTAGCCCCGAAGAAACGCCATGGGAGTGGATTGGCACTTTCCCCCGTGCTCCGGATGGATTGTGGCCAGCGCCAGAAACGAGAAGGAGGCTTCCTGGACTGTTGGGCCCTGCCCCTTCAGTGGCCTTCCATGTTCGCTTGTTTTCCCACCGGGGGGGGGGGGGGCAGTCTGGGTGAGTCCACCCTAGCTGTTCCCTTTGCTTCCATGCCACCTTGTGCTTTCTGCCCGGCCCCTTGCTGGACAATGACATAACATTGTCATGAGATAACACCTGGGGGAAGGGAGGAGGAGGGGAAGTTTGGGGATCAGAGGTCGAAATAGTCTCCCATCAAAAAAAGGATGGCTTTCATTTGGCAGCAGTTGCCCACAATGAACGAAGAGAAGTGAAAAGCGAGAGGTTGCCCTCCAGCAATGCCAGAGACCAAGTGAGGCTGGCAGAGAGAGGGGCGTGAGAGGGCAGGCCCCGTGGCCTCACTTGGGAAAGGCTCACCTGCCCCTCGTGGGGGGGGGGGGGGGGGGTGCTTCACGCCCTGCCCTCTAACTTTGTCTAGAACAAGGCAGTGCACAGAGCAAGTCAGGGAGGCCTTTCCTCCGCCTGCCCAGGGATTGAGGAGCACCTAGGCTTGGGACAGGCCAGGCTAGGCTCGGGTGGGGGGCTGGGTCTTGCAGGCCCCTCCTGGCAGGTGCATCTGGCACTGCCAAGCTGGGACGCCTCTGTACTTTTAAACTTCTGCCCGAGACCTGCCCCCCTCCCCCCGCCCAGCTTTGGCAGTGAAGCTCAGAAGGGGGAGGGTGGAGGAGGCTTCAGAAAGTGTGTTGGGGCGATCGGGCAACAGAATTAGTACCCCCAAGAAGCGAGGAGGAAAGGCTGGTTTTCCAGGGTCTCTTGGGCCATCCC
Organism: Ptyas mucosa; assembly: GCA_012654045.1. NCBI lineage: Eukaryota > Metazoa > Chordata > Lepidosauria > Squamata > Colubridae > Ptyas > Ptyas mucosa. The sequence goes on from WNWU01000071.1 coordinate 4,146,091, forward strand.
AGTGAAGGCCTGGCTTACGAGTTTCGCCACAACAGTGCCCCCCCCCCCCAAACGCCGCAGAAGGTGCTTCCAGTGACCCACCGTCATGTTCATCCCAGCTCAGAGCATTCACGGGCTCTCGCCCCCCCCGCCCCTCCCCCACCTCTGCCTTGTGCTGTGAATGTGGTCCAGTCTCGTGTCTCCCGCCTCCCTTCCTGTTTCCCTCCCCAGCTTGAGTCGCCTCTGTTGAGCCCACCCCCACCCCCACCCCGCTTCCTCTGCCGTCAGTCAGGATGAGGCCAAGGGAGGAGGAGCCGTCAGGGTGACCCAGAGCCCCTACAGCTGACCGGGGGAGGGGGGGGCACTGGATGCTCCATGCCATCTCCTGCCAGCCATGCATTTTGTACCAGTCTATAAATAAAAATATATAAATAAATATAAATATAAATATATAAATACAATATGTGAAGACATCTTACCGGTTTTTATTTTGAAATGATTTCTAGGCTTGTTTTGGGGTATCTGTGCTGCCTGTAACGTATTGATTGACCTGTTTTATAGGTGCCTTTTTATTAAAAAAAAATCAAAACTTCTGCCAGGAGCTTTCTGTGGTATCTGTCTCTCTACCGGTGCAGGCAGGGGTCGACACTGGCCAACTGGGCGGAAGCCTCACCATCCCCGAGATTGGAGGCAGGCCTCCCGTCATGACTGTCGGGGGGGGAGGGGTCTTCCCCCAGGTTGCTTGGGGCACCCCACCCTCTCCCCCCCACTCTTTTAAGTAGTTCTGTACATTGCAATGTTTTCTGGGGTGCTGTGTTGGAGGGTTGTTTTATACGTTAAATGTTTTTGGTTTTAAAAAAAGGAGAATATTTGTAACTCAGGGTTGAAGTGAGGCGCCCTTGGTGCTGTCTGAGCTAGGCTCTTTACTTGAAGACGTTTCAGGTGGCGCTGAAAAGCCAGCAGACACACCTGGTGCCCCCAGCCCTGCCCCCCTCATAGCCCTATGTTGTACCAGCTGCAGGATGAGCTGCTTCCTCTGCTGGGGCTTCGGCTTGCCAGAAGAGGCCTCGGGGTTGGGGAGGCTGTGCTGCACCTGTGCTGGGATTCCCTCTGCTGCCTTCTGGCTGGGGGTTACTTGGTGGGAAGGCGTCCCCCTCCCGCCCCGTGACACAAGGCAGATTGCAGAAGGGACACAATGCCAGTCCCAGAGCAGCCATTCTTGGTCCCGTTGTGCACACAGCGAGTCCCACATGAGGATGGGGGGAAGGAAGGAAGGCCTGGAGGCTGGTCAGATGGAGAGAAGCAGCTGACTCAAGGGGCCTCTGCCAGCTGCTGGTCCAACCCTGTAAGTTGGAGCAGAGACTGATGTGCTTTGGTTGGTAGAGGCCAGGAAGCAGACCCAATAGCCCCTCCCCCAGCACACATTTCCCAAAGGGGCGGAGCTGGCAGGGGATCCCAGTCGGCCATCTGGGCATGGCCTCCAAGGCTGCCTCAGAGTTCACGGCAACCCTAGATCTGACTCTGGTCCAAAACACGCTGGAGGCCCCCACCGGCCCTTATGTTGCTGTCAGGACAATGGTGACTTCATTTGGGTGGGGGGGATGCTACCCTTGCCATAGACCTCCCTCCCTCCTTCCCAGCTGTGCTGCTTGCTGAGCCCCCTTTCTTGGGCCAACTGCAGAAGAAGGGAAAGGCTCGCAATGTCTTTATTTCAAGTAAGGGAAAGCACAAGGAAGGTTTACAATCTATTTCACGCATTCTCCACAGGAAATATTTACAGCAAAAATACAAAATTACTGGGAATTTTGTTAAACAAGCCTGGGGATTTTAGAGGTCTGAAAACTGGCCCTTGATGATGCAGCTCTGGGAGGAAGACTCGGGGAGATCACAGTTGCAAAGGAAAGGGGTTTCTAAAGAGAGCAGTTGCAGGCTTGGCTCCCACTGGTGATGAGACAGAGGCTATAGGTGGTCTGATGCGACTTAGGAGGCTGGATTTCTTTCGGGGAATGGAGGAGATCCTTGCCTGCACACACCGGAGATAGGCAAGCTGCTAATTGGAAAAGCCTGCCCAGAACAGATCCTGCCTGGGGCAGACGAAAGCAAAAAGCTGCCAACCGCAAGGGCCTGTGCTAGGGCCTGGGCTGTGGGATTCCCACTCAACTCTAAGACACCTGATTGGATTTGACGTCAGCACTGACCATGGCAAGGGTCTCCTGGGTGAGTCCTGCCCTTGGACACTGCTTTAAAGAGGCCAAAGAGGCTGCCATATTCCTCTGGACTCCCCTCCTGATTGCTTAAAAAGGACTTTGCGGAAGATTGGAAAGCCCAAATCAGGCCCTGGAGTTGGATCTCCCCTCTCCATTTCCAGTTGCATTCGGTGGGGAGGGGGGGTGCCAGGGATCCAAATATGCAACATGCTCTGTAGGGGGGCAATGAGGATACAGCCCTGCTCTCGAGTAAACCTGATCTGTGTGGGAGCAGCGCACTCCGAACCAGGACAATTGCAGGCTGGGGGTAGCAGCCAAGCCATTCGTAGCTTCCTGGGAAACAGCATCTAAGTGATCAGAGAACGTGTGTGGGGCTTAGGGCCTGTTTTGGGCCCAAGTCGGGTCCAAGCATTCCTCCTGACACTCTTGGCCATTTGGATCCTTGTGAGAAGGGAACCGATCTGGCAGACAGGAAGACATGGCGTTTCCAGAGGCCCCGTGTCGAACACTAGAGATGTTGGTCTCCGTGCTGCTCTCGATTCTGCAGCTGCCCAGAATCTCCTGCAGGGTCCCCTGACTCAGACAGCCCACATCATGCAGGATTCGACAAAAGTCATGGCGGAACCGGATGCCCACAAAGGCGTAGAGGAAGGGATTCAGGCAGCAGTGGCTGTAGGCAAACATCTCACTCACAAAAATGGCACTGCTCAGCCCCTGGTCAACAGTGCAGGACTTCCCTGTGACCTCCAGCTTGGTGAGTGTGTCCCAGAAAATGACCACGTTGTAAGGGGTCCAGCAGAGCAGGAAGACACTCGTGACCGCAATGGCTACCTTCACGGCCTTTTGCCGCTGCAACCGCTGGGACTGGCAGAGGAGTCTCACGATGGCTGTGTAGCAATAGCACATGACCCCCAAGGGCAGGAAGAAGCCCACCAGGTGGTAGAGGAAGCGCTTGGCCAGCCAGGAGTTGATGCCATGCATGCCATACTCCCTGAAGTGGCAGATACTCAGGTTGCTTTCGACCCAGACCTCTGTGAACAGCAAGTCGGGCATGGTCAGCAGAAAGGAGAGCAGCCAGATGCCCAGGCAGGTCAGATGGATGGAGAGGCCACGCTGCCTCTGGAAGGTCTGCAGGGCGCAGACCACGGCCAGGTAGCGGTCCACGCTGATGCAGCTGAGCAGTAGGCTGCTGCTGTAGAAACTCATCTCGTTGGCGGCACTCAGCAGCTTGCAAAAGAAGAGGCCGAAGACCCAGCCCGCCAGGCTCTCTGCCACGCCAAAGGGTAAGGTGAGCAGCAGGAGCAGATTGGCCAGGGCAAAGTGGAGAAGGAAGAGCTCTGTGGAAGTACGGGAGTGTCTGTAGCGCCACAGGATGACCACCACCAGAAGGTTGCCCAGGCCTCCCAGCAGGAAGATGAGCAGGTGGACAAAGGGCACCAGGACACTGTGGAAGGGCTGCCTGGGGTTGCCTTCCACAGGAGGACACATATAGTCATCGTAGGAGTAGTTCCCATCACTGTCAGTGTGGTTGTAGTCGAAGGTCTGGGAAGAGAGCAACAGGGAAAGGAGACTTATGGGCAGGGGCTTCTGTGTGGTGTCCCTTGCAGAGAGGGGCTATTCAGACCAGGGGTGAAATGTAAAATTTGTTACTACTAGTTCTGTGGGCATGGCTTGGGGGGGGGGTGTAATGTGACTGGGTGGACGTGGCCAACTTTTTTTTTTTACTTTTAAAAGCATTTTTTCTACAACCTTAAGAGGTTGTAGAAAAATGCTTTTAAAAGCGTCTGACGATCCCAGCTGAGCCGCGCGATGATCAGAGGCTTTCTTTTTTTTACTTTTAAAAGCATTTATTCGGCTGAAGAGGTTGTAGAAAAAATGCTTTTAAAAGTAAAAAAAAAAGCCTCTGATGATCGTGCTGCTCAGCTGGGCATGGGGGGGGGGGGTATGGCGCAGGGATTTTTGCTACTGGTTCTCCGAATCACCCGCCGCCATCGTTACCGGATCAGGTGATCCAATCCGAACCAGGAGCATTTCACCCGATTCAGACCCCATGATTTCCCCACCCCCATCCTTGTCTCCTCCAATGGTGGGGACAATCATGCTATGGGCACTGGACAAACCGGGAGGATCAAGAAACAACTGCCGATTGAAATCTGGGCGGCCCCAGGTTACTTCTAGAGGCACCTTCCACTCTTGTCCCTCAAAATGCTTGAAAGCAGCTTCTGCATATCTGAAGCAGGCAATGAGCGAGTGGCCTCATTCCAGCTTCAGGGACTGCACTTGTCTTCATGCTGACCTAGCGGAGCAGAAGACAGTCTGGGACCTCGGAGATGAATCACCAGAACGGGCGTTTCCCCCAACTGCCCTGGGCCCACAAGGGAGCCTGTGCCACACAACCAACAAGACGGCAATGGGCATCAACCCCCGCTGACTGCAGGAGCAAACAGATCGAGGCTTTGCTCATTGGACGACCCACTGCTGGCTGGCAGGTAAACCAGGAGAGCAGGGAGGTTCTTCCTATCTTGGAGAGAAGTGGATTCAAAGGGTTTTTTTCCATGAAGGTGGACCCTAAACTGATAAACTTGTGCTCTAATATTTTGGATTTTCTCCCCCATTTTGGGGGAGGGAGCTTATTTTCACAAATCAGTTAAACTTTGTTTAACTTCTGGTCTATTTCAGAAGCCCAATTTCATTTTTCAAACTTAGCTCTTGCCAGGACTTTGAAGGGGCTTTTAATAGTGTTCAAAGCTGCTGTTTCAAAAGGTGAAGAGGAAGCAGATGTTGAAATCGGACTGGGGGGAGTGTTCATTGCACTCTTTCCTTAAAGTTGTGCGGTTTCAATTGTTTAATTAACTTTGAATTTAAAAATGGAGTTGCAAGTCTGGAAGGCAATTGCAATCTTAGAACTGAATGCTACCTATGCTTCTGCTCAGAAATCAGTCCTGTACAAAGCTCTGCTGTATGCAGTGGGGAGAGGAGCACGAATGGAAAGGCAAGTGAGGGAGAAAATAAGTGGGGAGGGGGGGGAGTATTCTTTCCACCCCCACATGCTGATAGCCCCGCCCACCCACAGTCGGTTTACCCTTTTCCTCCTTCCATGGGGTTTTTTGGGGTTAGGTCCACTATAAAATCCCAGATTAATTTAAACTCAGCTCAATTTTCAAATTAGTTTCAATTAACAACTTTATCCAAATTTTGCAGAGAAGCAATCTAAGGTGATTTTGACCAGGTGACCATGGGAATTCCTTGGCCAGAAGATGAACTGGCCTTGAAAAACAGGCCAGGCAGCTCTTCCCCAATCACCCATTAAGGTGCCCAACCCTGCAGAGTTGTGCCCAGCCAGTTTGGTTGCAGCAGGGTGGGGGCCCCCATCAGACCTGGGTGAGGGGACAGAGGAAGAGGAAAAACGGGAAGTCGGCTCTTGTCTTTTCTCCCCTAGGGAACCGATGGGTTCTGGTGACTGGCCCCAGCGGAAATCTCACAGGCCCTGCAGGTGGCTGCTTCCGCTACTACCAAAGCCCATCATTTTGTTGCAGAGGGGCTCTGATCCATGTATTTCCTTGACTTCTCTTGGTTTTAAGGGGTCCTCCAGGCTCCTCCCATCACATTCATGGAGGGGTCCAGCTCCTGCCCCTTCTCTCTGTGCGAGTGCTTTTGAAAATCAGCCAGTGAAAAAAGGAAGGGTAAGCAGTCACTTCCTTCTGAACATGTCCCCTTGGGTTTTTTGGTAACAGGCCCCCAGAAACTGATTCCAACTCAGAAGACAAGAGGCTCAAAAACAGGAAGACCAGGCCAAGGAGTTGCGGAGAAGAATCTGCAGCTCTTTCTTGGCTCCGCTCGGCCTGTGGCTGGCATCTGTCTGCCTCAGCGCTTGCACCCAACCTTCCCCAGATGCACAAAGATACCCATGAAAGTGCAGCAGCAAGGGGCTTCCAGCCAAGGAAGCCGTCAACCCCCTTTCCCCAGGGACAAAGGATTGGAGGAGGTGAAAGCGCTCTGCAGAGCCAGGTGGTCTCCTGCCCAAATGATAAAAGCCCAAGTCCTGGCTGGACACCTCACAGCGGAGACATAAATCTCCCTCCCAGAATTCAGCACAGGGGCAAAAAAACAGCACTCCTGCACCCTCCAGAGGGATTCCCTATCCTTCAGGCCAGCAGAAGTCCCAAACGGCTTCTCTGATCTGAGGCTTCTGCCCATTGGGCCACCTCTGCCCCACTCACCGAGCAGCCCAGCTCTTTGTCAGAGCTGCTGCCAACACTCACCAGGTTCATGACATTCTCCAGGGTGACCATGAACTCGGGCATGACTTAGGAAGCAACGCACAGGTGCTCAGCCTGTTGTTGGTTCAGCAGAGAAATGATCAAGTGAGGAAGGGCCAAGCAAGAGAAGGAGCCTCCTGATTTGCAAGCCAAATTAAGTTTCAAGATTCTTATTACATAAAACCACTTTTTAAGAAGTTTCCGTCCTCTGTTCGAGTCAAAGGCGATTCAACCAAGTTTGTGATGTGCACACCGGAGAGGTGGATATTCAGGTCTTGTTTCCACCATTATTTGCCCTGCCCCTCTTGTTTTTCTCAGACTGGGCAAAGATCACTTCCAGATTTTGGGGCTTTGTTAATGTTACACCTATGAACTTACACAATGGGAACGACGTCCCGAGGAAACGGGGCAATGCCTGAATTGGAGTTTTGTTTCTCATCGGGAAGAAAGTTTAGCTGGTCTCCTTATTCCCAGCTTGATGCTGCGGCTGGTATGAAAAAGATCCACACGGCTAAATACGCTGAAATGACTGCGCTAGAGCCCACAGAGCCCCTCATTGTCCCCGAAGGGTCCCACTTCCAGAGCTTCTCCCACGACACCGGCAGGCAGGCAGACTGGCCCCGGCCCCAAGCCCCGCGGACGGACTCCCTCCCTCCCGGGGCCGGGAGAGTCCACTGAAGCGGGGGGGGTGCGCGCTTTGCGAGACCAGCCCAGGCAGGCAGGCAGGCCCGGGGACGAAGGGGCGCCTCTCCCGGGAAAGGCGCTGGGGCAGAGCAGAGCCGCCCCCTCCCCTCCGCAGCTGAGCCGCGGGAGCCGCGCCGGGCGGGGTCGGGAGGGGCGCCCGGAGAGGCCTCCCAGCACGCCCCCCGGGGAGGGGGGGAGCGACGGGTCTTAGGCGTCGCTGGGCGCCTGCGCGCCCGGGCGGTGGGTGTGGCTCGAGGGGGAGGAGGAGGAGGAGGAGGAAGAGGGCGCGCGCGCCAGGACGGAAGGAAGGAGGAAGGGAAGGGCCGCCATCTTGTTGTCGCGTCGCCGCCGCCGCCATAGTCCGAGCGGAGCCACGGCCGACGGGCTGCGAGACGGGCCGACCCGGAGTGGGAAGCGAGCGCGGCCGCCAGTCAGGCAGGTATGCGGGCGGGCCGTGAGCGGGAGGCGCTCGTGTGGCTGTCCTGGGCCGGGCCGCCGCCAGTGGAGAGCGGCGCTGCGGACCCGGCCTCCGCGGCGGCCGGGCGGGTGGGCCTTTTCGGCGCGGCGAGTGCCGGGACCGAGAGCCTCTCTGCCTGCCCGGCCGAGGCTCCGCGGGGCCCGGGGCGCCCCGCCTTTGCGCCACTCGACTCCGGAGCGAGGCCTCCCGCGCGTCCTCCGGGCGGCCTGGCCTTCCTCCCGACGCTCGGCCCGGGTTGCCGCCGCAGCCGCCCGGGCCTGAGACAAAGGCGGGGAAGCTCGTCCCTTGGAGGACTGTTTCATCCGGGGGCCTCGAACCCTGGCGGGGAGGCCGGCTGAATCCGGGCCTCGGTTTGGCAGGCCGGCGGGGGGGAGGGGATGGGAGGGGGCGGCGTCTCTTGGCGGGGGAGCTCTGCCAACCTCCGTCCACTGAATGGCGCAGGAGAAAAGCTGCGGTCGAGGGGCGTCTTGCACGCGGTATGTTCTCTACCCCCAGCCTGCCGCCCCCAGAAGGAGCGTGTAATGCCCGGAAGGAGGGGAGCGGGGTCCGGGCCTGGGGTCGCCGGCCTGTGAGGTTACTTGCGTCCCCCAAACTTACTTGGGAGTGGATGCAGCAAGGAACTGCAGGTACTAATGGCTTTGTCTCTCTTATTTTCAGATTGAAGTGAGTAGATTGGACCGGACTCAAGTGTGTTAGAAGACTTTTTAAAAAGTTGTTCCACAGTGCATCAGTGCAAGTGACTGGTTTATCTTGAGTGACTTTACAGGTGCTTGCCTGTGTTGCAATAAGAGACTCATATATTGAGCAGGACCTAATTTATCTCTTCATCTTGGAGAGTCTAATAAACTCTTACACTTTCCGTACTCACAACTGTTTGGAAGTTGAAAGACATTTAAAAGACAAACATGAGTACGGCCAGAACAGAGAACCCTGTTATAATGGGTCTCTCCAGTCAAAATGGACAGCTGAGGGGCCCAGTAAAACCTGGTGGTGGTCCAGGAAGCGGGGGGACACAGGTTCAGCAACAGATAAACCAGCTGAAACATCCCAACACAATCAACAATGGCACTCAGCAGCAAGCACAGAGCATGGCCTCCACTATCAAGTGAGTACTTGTCTAGAGCATCGGCAGCCATCTTGTGAGACACCCAGAATCTCTTCAGAGTTTTGACTTCTGGATGGAGTGTGAGCTCTTTCCTTCTTATACCCGTTTTACCAACTATAGCAATATTTGTTGCTATTCCTGAATTGTATTTGTCCTATATTTGTCCCACATTTGTCATACTTTACATTCGTCCTTTGCTTCCCATTGTTGCTACATAGTGCTGTCAGTTGCATAGGGTGACTATATTTTTTTTTAAAAATACACCTTTCCCGCAACCTGCACAGGTGTTAATTTAGCGTGGGATGAAGCAAAGGGTAACGGCATCCAGCTTTTAGGAGACGCTAAAGAAAGGCTGCCTGCTGAGCAACCTGGAGGGTTTCTACCTCGGCTGGATTTCTATGGGTGGGAACCTCCACAACTGCAGACACCCCCTCCCCCCACTGCAATAGAGGTCCTAGATATCTCTCTTAACTGGAAGCCCAGCACAGATTTTTCAGCTGCGCCCAGGTGAATGGAGAAGCACATATTTATTAAAGTTATATGCCACCAATCTTACTATTGAAAGAACTTTGGGCAGCATACTGGGAAAAAGGCTCCAGTGATTTGGGATAGGTGCTTTAGAAAGCACTAAAGGAAGGAACCAGCACCTTGGATTCAACTCAACACTAAGGCTTTAGGCTATCATTATAACCGTTTTATTTTTATCAGAACTGATATTGAGTATCCTTGGCTAAAAGCTGGGGTCAGATTACTTCCTGAATAGGGATCGATTAAATAGAGAATCAACATATAATAATCCTATATATTTGGGAGGTTTCCTTACTAATAGCAAGTTTATTGAGTACCATTGTTGTATCAATGGAAACGGAAGTGGTGAATCATGTAATTGCTTCAGAATACTTCCAAAGGGTTACCCAGCCTAAAACAGGTAATCTTTGGGTCATATTGGTATGAATAACTCTGCCATATCTTTTCTGGAGGAAACGGAATTGGTTCTTTTTAACAGGACATTTCTTTGCAACAGTTTGCCTTGATCCTGTGATCTCTGCTCATTTAAACCAAACCCTCCAACCTGCCTGGTTTGATGGAAGAGTACAGTGGGATGATCTGTTATTTCACAAAGAACAAAATAGGGAGCCTGGGACTTCTGAGGGAAAATAACCATCTTCCAGCTTAGTGTAACTGCTCTGCAGGTAGTGGCAGACAGGGTAGAACAGTGCCGTCTGCTGCTGCAGCTGAACCAGATTGCAGTTGTCAGTTCTAGAGAGCTCTGGAAGCATCACCCACCAGGGTCTCCTCATATGCATCCTGGCAAGTCAATACTGCTTGTATTCAAGACCACGTGTCTTCAGCCCTGGCACATTCTGGAGTGCCCATAGCTTGCTCAGCATTGGGAAAGAAACTTCAATTACGGTCTGTTGCATTTTTCACATTTGAAAATGATTGTGCAGTGAGGGATCGAAGAAAGTTTCTTTTGGGCTTTTAACACACTGTGGTGTAGTGGCTAAGGTCCTGGAGAGCACTGGTACAAATACACTTTGAACAGTGGAAGCTGTTGATTGATGTCCAGCCATATGTTGTAGGTCCTGTGTATCTCACTAAAACAAAGGCTACTGTTTTCTAATATGGAGAAAAAGATACATAACTGTGACTGAACTTAAAAGTCATTCAGTAGTATATGACATGCTCAGATCTCCACATTCTCCAGTGGTTACTTAATGCTGTGTTAACACTTGATTGTACTGACTTAAAATAGCCTTTGCTTCCTATGTCATGAAGAGTTTGTATGTCAGATTCTAGGTGGATTATAAAGGCTGTTGTTTTTGTATTTTTCAACCCTGAGGGTGATTGTATCACATGCGATGATGTAAAGATCTGGCTAGACCAAAATCAGGTCCAAAAGCTAATACAGTTTTCTCACTTCAGACCTGGCGATGACTGGAAGAAGACTTTAAAGCTCCCTCCGAAAGACCTGAGAATCAAAACGTCGGTAAGGGCTTTCTAAAATTTTAAACTTGGGAAAGGAAGTGGTGTTGATGCTTGACAGCAGATGTTCATTTCATTGAAGTGTAAGGTTTCAAACTGATTAAATAACATTGTCTTACAGAATTCACACTGAGTTATCTATCTGATTGGTATCTACTTGTTATCTCTGAAATTACACCGTCTCAAAATGTCTCTTGCAAGCGATGGCTGCCTGCTGTAGATGATGCAGCTAGACAAATAACCATATTAAACTAACCGGTGAAACTAAAAGAAAAACGATACATATTCCCTTCCCAGTGCTGAATAAAATGCAGCAGCAGTGGGCATAGATTGCAACTTATCTTGAGTTTAATGCTACCCTACCCCTACCATTGTTTACCGCCCCCCACATACGTTTTATCAGGTACACATATCTTTTAGGTCTTCACACCAAAGCCTTGCCCAACAGTTTCTCTGCTTCCCACTCCCTTTGCTTTCTAGAATTTCTTCAGCCCCTGGGGGAGAGTTAACCCACATCAGAGCACCCACCCTGCTGCTGGGCTTAGCCTCAGAATGCCCTTTGCATTGAGTTTGACATCAAGTGACTTAATGATTCTGCTTTGCTTCTCCAGGATGTGACGTCAACAAAAGGAAATGAGTTTGAAGATTATTGTCTGAAGCGAGAGTTGCTGATGGGAATTTTTGAAATGGGCTGGGAAAAGCCATCTCCTATTCAGGTTAGTCACCTATAGTGTAGGTTGAGCAAGTTTAGTAAATTAAGATAAGATGCTTATTAATGAATGGAAATTTACCTTTTATAAATAATGGGGGAAATACTAGGCTTTGGATTTCCACGCAACAGGATGCTGTGTCCTGTGCTCTTGGCTTCTGCTGAAGCTCTGCCTGTATTGTTTTGCTTGAACTGGACCCGTTCTGCACGCCTGGAAGGCTGATGAACGTAGTGGAGAAAGGAGGGCTGGGCTATCTCCCTTCACCTTTTCTCTCATGCCACCGTCCTCCACAGCCTCTTGCCATTCAAAGCCTTCCTTTCCAGGAAAAGAACACTTTTCTCTGCATAAGACGACAGGATCCATCCTTTCATGTTTTCCTCTCAGCAAAAGCCATCCCAGTTGAAGGACGCACTCTTGTGCATATGGAAATGGCCTTTTTATATGAGATGGAGAGCATAGGGTCCCCGGAATAAAGGGTTGAGATTTCTTACTCCATTGTATCTAGCTTTTGTTTTTTCTAGTGGTAGATGGAATTAGAATAAAACAATTTATGTTTCCAGTAGGCTTCTTTATGATAGTTGCTGATTTTTTGAACCAATAATTAATGTTACTGTTAACCGAGCAGAAATATTCCTGTCTCCAAACCCAACCTTTTCAGTCTAGAGAGGCAGATGGAAAAAACTACATATAGAAGTTTGTCATACAGGCTACAGATCATCTAGAAGACATCACACGTCCATTTTCTTCCTGCTTTCTGACATGTATATGCCTACCTAGTTAAGGCCACAGAGCCCTATTGATTTGGGAGGAAGCTGATGATTTTCTGTCATGGTCAGTTGGTTGCCAGATGACTGCCATGTGTAATTCAGTTTTGTAGGGTGATGATTTGACTATGTATTGACACTTGGTCATCCTCTCTTCCAGCTGGGAATGAGAACATGGTTGCAAGCAGTTAACCCTTCTGCCTTTTCATCTAAAGTGTGGCCCTTTTCTCCTTTCGTTTTTACTCTTTATGTTTATATTTTCTAACAGCTATTTCATATTTTTTACTTCTTCATTCAAAATCTTACCTTCTCTTTTCTCATGCTTCTTTTCAGGAGGAGAGCATTCCTATTGCTTTGTCTGGAAGGGACATCTTAGCCAGAGCTAAGAACGGAACCGGCAAGAGCGGTGCCTACCTCATTCCATTACTTGAAAGGCTTGACTTAAAGAAGGACAACATACAAGGTCAGTGGAAGATGACAAGCCACACTGACTCCAGTTGCAACAGGTCACCAGGGACCATGTTAGATTGCTAGTTATGTAACGGCTTCACTTTTGTGAAAGAAAGAAAAAAGTTCAGACGTTTTTGGAAAAGTACAGACATTTTTGGAATTGGTAAGGCCCTGGTCTCACTCTTACATTTTAACTGGAAGGGCTTGAAGAATTTCACAATGAAACAGCTGCTGCGGTTGCTGCTAACAGTAATGTCTTTGTTTTATGTAGGTAGACTAGAGAGACCGCTGTGCCCCCATTCAGCATTCTCTCCCCTCAGTCCATTGAGAGCACCCTTACTTTGCCACATTGTTTGCTCCACTGAATCAGTCTATCCAAAACCAGCATTCAATTAGCCAAGTATCTGAGAAAGCAGGACATGGGGTGGGGTGATGGGACACCATCTTCCCCTTTCTCCTGTTTGTGCTACCTTTGAACAGGGGCATCTAGTGAGTTGTATCTTTAAAGGTCTCTAAGCTCAGGAACAAAACAGTATGTTTGGGGGCAATTCAGGAATTCATCTTGCACATTCTCCTTTTTGCCTAATGCTTTTTGTTTTAGTCAGAGAAAGTCTGAGAAAACCAGATAGTTGCAGAGTTTGTTTTTGTGGGTTTTTTGTTGTTCTAGATCAGGCCTGTCAAACTGGCGGCCCATGGGCCTGATGCGTCACACACAAGCCATGCCCACCCCAGATCCGCAAAGGCAAAAAAAAAAAGGTCACGATACGTCACATGACACGATCGAGTGACGCTCATGTTCTAGACACCTTTACATTCCGATTATTTAAAATAGCAAATTGCTAATTGTTTTGTTAATAGGATCAGAGTTTCTGGTTAAAAGCAGTTGGTAACCCATGTTATTTATTTTATCGGACTTATATGCCACCCTCTCTCCACAAGGACTCAGGGCAGCTCACAGCAATAAACAACAAGAAGTCCAATTAAAATACAACTATAAAACTAAAATTAAAATTCCCATTAAAACCCCATTCAGTCCAGGCCAGCTTGGCAAAACAGCCATGTTTTAAGGTCATGGTGGAAGGAGCGAAGATTGGGGGCTACCCGGAGCTCCAAAGGGAGCTGGTTCCAGAGGGTAGGTGCACCCACAGAGAAGGCTCGCTCCCTAGGGGCCGTCAGCCGACATTGTTTGGCCGACGGAACCCCAAGTAGGCCCTCTAGGTGAGCGCACAGGGCGATGGGGAGCTGTTGCTGGCCGCAGGTGATCCGCCAAATATCCCGGGCCTAAGCCATGTAGGGCTTTATAGGTAATCGCCAGTAATCACCAAATGTGAGTAGTCATGCTCTAGTTCCTTAGCAATGAATAATTTTAAGGGTAGATGCAAGAATTAAATATGGATGATCAATAATTTTAGGCCTTTTTGCAAAGTCATTGAAAGTACAGTAGAACAGAGGTGCAGCAGGCAGGGATAGATCATGCCAGAAGGACTTGAATTTTTCAAGTAAATATTCTGTATTCCCAGGTCCTACTAATTCATTTTTAATACTCCTGATGTTCAAAGCATGAAAAGGTAGTTGCTACTAAACTCCTGGAGAGACTTGGGGTATCAGCATTGCTGTTCCAAAGCATTGGATGGGAGAGCTTCACTGCAATTTTCTTAATTTTAGAGTGCTAGACAAACACTCCACATGCTGCATTGTAAAGTGAGTTAGGGAGAAATGTGACTTGGAAGGTGCTGCTTTTGCATTACTATGAACCTTTGAAAAGCTGATAAAATGTTAGAATGGTTCATCTTCCATTAACTTTAGACAAACCGGATTCAGATTCAGGCCACTTGCCTATTTGATCTCGATTAAAAGTCTTTGTAAGCTAGAAAGGACGCTTGGGTTTCTGAACATCTTAATGTTTAGCCCTCACTGGACATACATTAGCATAAAATTCTTCTGGGATCATGGAATAAGAGTGCCTCAAATTATCTCTTGCTTGACAGCAATGGTGATTGTTCCCACAAGAGAACTTGCCCTGCAAGTTAGTCAGATCTGCATCCAGGTCAGCAAACACATGGGAGGGGCGAAAGTGATGGCAACCACAGGAGGAACCAATCTGCGGGATGATATAATGAGGCTTGATGATACAGGTAGGACGTCCTATGACAAGAATGGGGTAACCCCAAACGACACCCACACCCACACATTCTTTTCTGCCCGTTTTTATCAGTGCCTTATAATCTGCTCTTCTTTCTCGCAGTGCATGTAGTGATAGCAACCCCAGGAAGGATTCTGGATCTCATCAAAAAGGGGGTAGCAAAGGTCGACCATATCCAGATGATTGTCCTAGACGAGGTAACGTTTAACTGACTGAACTTCATGAGTTGCAAGCTGAGCCCTCAGCCACCAGATTAGCTGTCCTGGGTGCTTTTTGTGGATTCTGGTCAATGGCAGCTTGAAATTGAGGCTCCTTCCCCACCTGTGGAGCTGGAAAAGGAGGCCTCCTGTGGCTGGCTAAAAAACATTGTTTTAACATAAGCTGGGACTCTGGCCAGGGCATGGAACGAGTTCCCCAACTGCCCCTTTTTTATTATGTATTAATTTATTTTGCAGGCAGACAAGTTACTGTCTCAAGACTTCGTGCAAATAATGGAGGACATTATACTCACTCTACCGAAAAACAGGCAGATTTTGTTGTACTCGGCCACTTTCCCTCTAAGTGTGCAGAAGTTTATGGTGAGTTGAATGAGCCCGAATTTGCATAATTGAGCAAAGAGTGAAGCACAGTTATTCTTGCCACACTGCAAACCAGAGACAGTCTGCAACTTAAAAACAGTTTGTTTAGTGACCATTCAAAGTTACAACGGCACTGAAAAAAGTGATTAATGGCTATTTTTCACACTTATGGTCATTGCGGCATTCCTTTGGTCACGTGATCAAAATCCACATGTTTGGCAGCTGATTCAGTTATGGTGGTTGCAGTGTCCCAGTGTCAAGTGATCCCCTTTTGTGAACCTTTGGCAAGCAAAGTCAATGGGAAAGCCAGATTCACTTAACAACCGTGTTACTAGATTAACAACTGCAGTGATTCACCTAACAGCTGTTGCAAGAAGGGTCGTAAAATGGGGCAGAGCTCACTTAACCATTGTCTCGCTTAGCAACAGAAATTTTGGGCTCCGTTGTGCTCAGAAGACCAGAACTACCTGTACATGCCAGAATGCTTCTCTTTCAGAATTCCCACTTGCAGAAACCCTACGAGATTAACTTGATGGAGGAGCTGACTCTGAAGGGGGTGACCCAGTACTACGCTTATGTAACAGAGCGTCAGAAAGTGCATTGCCTCAACACACTCTTTTCCAGGGTAAGAAGTAAGATTTAAGCTAAACTGACCAAAGTGATCAAGTGAAAGAAATTCCTGTAGAATATTGCTTGGAAAAAGAGTTTTATTTAATGACTTGTACAGCTTTTATTTTTGCTTCTTCAGTTCTTTAGGTATTGCCTTGTTTTTGTGTACCTGTCTCCAAGCTTTATTATCTAGTATTATCTGCTTATTTTCAATTTCCTTTGCAATTTAGAAACAGAATACAATATAACACTTCACTGTCTTTGCATTTAGCTCCAAATAAACCAGTCCATCATCTTCTGTAACTCCTCCCAACGGGTTGAATTGTTAGCTAAGAAAATCTCCCAGCTGGGCTATTCCTGCTTCTACATTCACGCAAAGATGAGACAGGTCAGTGTGCTGTTTGGAGCAATTAATATCTGTTGGATTTTAAGTGCTAGTTGTAGGAGGGAGAGGAGTAGTGGATCTATTTCCAGATACTTCATATAATCAGCCTGAACAGAGGTCCCAGGGCAAGTGTCAGAACTGGTCTTGTGAATTGCATGTTCTGCCACAGGCCAAGCATTCCTTATCAAGTAGAACATTCTCTTCCATTAGAGATGTTTCAATAGAAGCACCTGGATTTTCCTTTAGGTGCTGAAGGACAAACTTCTGGGCTTTGAGTAAGTTGATGAAACTTTTCCAATTCCTTTTCTAGGAGCACCGCAATCGAGTGTTCCATGATTTCCGGAATGGCTTATGCCGCAACCTTGTTTGCACTGGTGAGTATCCTGTCCTTTTCCATGGCTTGCATATTGCCCAGAAAGGCTCTTTACTAACTAAGCAGTTTCAACACTGCATTTTTGGAATTTGTTACGGTACTTTTAGCAACTGGATATTGTAAAATTGGAGAATCCCAGGTATTGTCTTTTCTTACATGGGGTTGCTTTTAAAGATTATCTGGAAGCTGCAATTAGTACAGGTTAACGTTTGTCAGTGAGAACTATTGTATAACACAAGCACTGGAGGCTCCGCATTTGGTAGCCAGAAGAGTAGAAATTTATTTACTTATATCCCGCTTTTATTATTTTTTCTTAAAAAACCTCAAGGCAGCAAACATGCGTAATACTCCTTTCTGCTCCTCTTTTCCCCACAACCACAGGTGAGGTGGTTTGGGCTGAGAGAAAGGAATTTGTCAAGCACAAGAAAATCAGAGAGCCCGGGCAGTTCAAAAGAATATTAAGGTTTATTGCATGCTAAGACTGACTATAAGAATCTGAACTACTAACAATCCAAGCAAATTAATAATAATAATAATAATTTAATTTGTATCCCGCCCTTCTCCCAGAAGGGACTCAGGGCGGTGGACAGCCAGAATTAAAATACATACAATACAAAAATTAAGATAAATTAAAAGATATTAAATCGATCGGCCTCCCAATTTAAAACCCCAAGTCTATAAAATTCAAAATCCCAATTTAAAACCATTTAAGCTAGGCTGGCTTGCTGGAATAAGTAAGTCTTCAAGGCTTTGTGGAAGGTACGAAGGTCCGGGATCAGTCGTATTCCAGGAGGTAGCTCATTCCATAGGGCGGGTGCCCCCACAGAGAAGGCTCTCCCCCTGGGGGCCGCCAGCCGACATTGCTTGACTGACGGCACCCTGAGGAGGCCCTCTGTGAGAGCGTATTGGCCGGTGGGAGGTTATCGGTAGCAGCAGGCAGTCTCGTAAGTACCCCGGCCCTAAGCCATGGAGCACTTTAAAGGTGAGAACCAATACCTTAAAGCGCACCCGGAAGACCAACGGGAGCCAATGCAGCTCGCGCAGGAGAGGCGTTACATGGGAGCGCCCCGTCGCTCCCATAATCACCCGCGCGGCCGCATTCTGAACCAGTTGGAGCCTCCGGGTGCTCCTCAAGGGGAGCCCCATGTAGAGAGCGTTGCAGTAGTCCAGGCGAGATGTAACGAGGGCATTGGTGGTAGTTAAGTCAATGGAATTCAAAGTGGGCTGGATTTAGGTCTCTTGGTGGTGCGAAGGGATGCCAGACTGATGACGCATTTGACTCCTCCTCCTTGGGCTCAGCTTGGTCATCTACCAGATGGGCCCAAGTCACTCAGCTGGCTTTTGTGCCTAAAGCAGGACTATCTCAGTCCAAAATGCTGGTTTGGTCAGTAAAGTCCTCCCTGGCTCCACACTCAGATCTGCTCCAGCCAGAATCTACCTGCCAGTTTGCACATCCTCACGTTGGGCTAGAAATCGGGGTTTCCAAATCTTGGCTCTGATCCTGAAATAGTCTTCTGGATATGGTATCTTTGGAATAGTCCAAAAAGCAAATTGAGATTTTCAACAATTATGACCATGAATATAAAAGATCTCTTTTCCTTTTTTTTTATAATTGCAACCATTTTAATGTGATATTTTATGTTGGCTTGTTTTAATGCATATTGTTAGAGGGATCATTTTACATTTCTTTTGTTCTCTAAATTGAGGCAATCTAGCTCAAAAAGTAGAGACTAGAAAGGGAGCCTTTTAAGAAAGAAAGAAAGAAAGAAAGAAAGAAAGAAAGAAAGCTGCAGGATCCAGTCTTGAACATTTTTCACGCTAACATTTCTTTGTGCTTGAGGTTACAGAACAATCCAAAAGTTGTATATGAGTCTTGTGTTAGTTACATAGCCAGAGATTCTATCGTCCTGAGCCCGTCTTTTTTGTATTACTGGATTTTTCTAAGGCGCAAGGTTTCTTTTTCAGATCTCTTTACCCGAGGTATTGATATCCAAGCTGTGAATGTGGTGATCAATTTTGATTTTCCAAAGCTGGCAGAGACATATCTCCATCGCATTGGCAGATCAGGTGAGGACATCATTTAATGAAAAATTACAGTCATATAGTACAGGTAGTTGTTGACTTACAACCATAATTCAGCCCAAAATATCTGTGACTAAGTGAAACATTTGTTAAATGAGCTTTGCCCTATTTTACGACCTTCCTTGAAATAGTTGTTAAGTGAATCACTGCGGTTGTTATGTTAGTAACAAGGTTGTTAAGTGAATCTGGCTTCTCCGTTGACTTTGCTTGTCAGAAAGGTGACCATGAGACACAGCAAAAGTCATAAACATGAGTCGATTCCCAAGCATCTGAATGTTGATCATGTGCCTGTGGGGATGCTGCAACGGTCATAAATGTGAAAAATGGTCGTTAAGTCACTTGCCATAACTTTGCTAATTGCTGGTGGAACATCATGTGTGAGCAGCTGGAATCCTCAGGGCGGGACTCTGGAGAGCAGTTAGTCAGTTCAGCCATTCCTCTAGCAAAGGGCTGGTTGCCCCCCACAAGGACATCGTGCCCGTAAGTCACTTGTTCTTCAGCCTGCTGAGGTTCTGTGCTGCTCTCTGTGCAGGGCAAGTTCAGCTCTCTGGTGGGAGAGTCTGTGAACTGCTCTACATGGCAGTTACCAGCTTATCAAGGAGCACAATTGTCGCTTGTACATTGTAAGATACGTCACATGATACTTAAAGCCGCTGTTGGGTTAAACAAAAAAAGCATTACACACATATGGTCTGAAACTGGAAAACATTGCTCCGCCACGTATGCTGGGGAGGAAAGAACTGGTCGCCAACAGTGGGCCACACGCCGTCCTTGTGCAGCAAACTGCCAGAGGGAAAACCTTTGCTTTTTCTCTTTGAAGGTCGATTTGGCCATCTAGGCCTAGCCATCAACTTGATCACCTATGACGATCGTTTCAACCTGAAGAGTATTGAAGAGCAGCTGGGGACAGAAATTAAGCCCATCCCTAGTAACATTGACAAGAGTCTGTATGTGGCAGAATACCACAGCGAGCCTGTAGAAGATGATAAACCGTAATTGCTGCGTAGGTATCTGAGGGACGCCTGCGGGTGGGTAACCTGAATTGGGCCCTCTCTTCCTCTGGCGCAGCCTATCCTAGCCTTTGTGGGGCTCTCATGCCCTGGAAGAAGGAAAGCGCACATCTAGAGGAAAAGAGGTATCATTGTTAAATCCAGCTTTTGACCAGATTGTGCCCACTTCCCTTGTGGCTTTGGGACACCGGGCCCTCCCGAGCCTGCATCTTTGAGGTGTAAACGGGCAGGACACCGAATGGGCTGGGCCACAGCAGTCAGGCAAGTAGCTTGTTGACGCTGTTTCCTTGGTACTAAAGGTCATGTTTTCTTTCCCCTTTTTCTAGGCTTTGCTTAAACACAAAAGCTAAAGCCCTTTGATCTGGACACGTGAAACATCATTTCTTGGGGGAGGCTCCTTCTCTTTGAGGGTTTTTCATCTTTTTGTTTTGGAACAATTAAAATTACAGAGCTTTCTCCTCCTTTAAAAAAAAATTGGCTGTGAAGACAAAAGCAGAAGATAGGAAGAAAATACCTTTTGTTTTTCCCACTTGTTTGCACTGTGTGCTGACTGAACATTAGTTGCACTAACTGCTGGTTTTAATTTCTTTCTTTGTGATGGAGTAGAAGAACTCTGAAATGAGAAGATTCCCAAACTCCACCTTGACTGCAATTTCAAATTCACCCACAGCTGCCCGACTCAGTACATTTCAACTTCTCCCTGGCTCCTCATCTGTCTTTTGAGCTAAAGAGCTTGTTACTTATTTGTGCAAAGTGCCTTATGCTATGAGACCATTCAGAAAATCCCTTTTGGATACAGCCCAAGGAGTCGTTTTGGTTCAGGTCAAAGTCTCTTTCCCCACCTCTGTTTCCTTCTTCTTCCAGGTACTGGAAGGTGGCCCTTGTCAGTAGTTTTGTTTGGTTAACTTTCTTTTAATGGAGGAATTGAGATGCAGTTGCTGTTCACCCACTCTGTAAATATGTGTATTTAAGCAAAATAACCTGGATCGCCTGGGTTAATTGAGGGAAACCTCCACACTCTGAGAGGAAAGAGCCACTTGCCAATCAATCTGCAGCAGGAGCCCCCCAAAACGCCCCCGGGGCTCTCGCAGAACACTACAGACTGCCCTCCGTGAGTCTCCCTTGGGGGGCACAGCACTTGCTGCCTCCAAGCCATGATGGTTTTTCCTCTCTTACGTGTTCTGCAGAAAATTGGATGTGTATACTTGTATAAAC
Organism: Ptyas mucosa; assembly: GCA_012654045.1. Lineage (NCBI taxonomy): Eukaryota > Metazoa > Chordata > Lepidosauria > Squamata > Colubridae > Ptyas > Ptyas mucosa. The sequence goes on from WNWU01000071.1 coordinate 4,167,108, forward strand.
TCTGTAAATATGTGTTTTTCTGTTAAGGGTTCATATAACTTTCTTTTTTCTTTGTTTGGATGAGGCTTGCTGGCGTTAAAGGGATTATAGATAGATCTTGACAGCAGCTAAAGGTGAGAGGGGCTCAGTTTTCTGCAACGCTACTTGATGCCAAGCACTGTTGACTCCAGGCCTCTAGGTAGGTCTGGCTTGCTTTTAGAGGTTGCAATATCTGGAAGAGATCTGGGTGTCGGGCAAGGTCCTCTTCCTCCCCCTCCTCCCCGCCCCCCACAGGGGGGAAAAAGAACCCTCCAGGGAAGCTGGATTTGTCGTCTTATGGGGTTAGAGGAGACCCAGTCACCTCCTTTGTCTCAAAGCGAGGCAGAACCAAAAGCGACTCCAATGAGGCAAAGTCCTGGTCAGCCCTGGCAGCTTCCGGCATTAGAACTTCCTGCCAGCTTGTGGCGATTCTGTTTGAAGCCTGTCCGATGAGAGATTCTAGAGCAGGAAAGGCGAGCCCTCTGCTCTTCCCCCCTCGGGGGGTTGTGCTTCCATTCCAGTAGTGTTGCTTTAAAGTGTGCCCCTCCCAATGTGCTTGATGTTTGGCCTGATGTGCAGGCAGAAAGAGTGAGACTACTCAACCTGTAAATGTCTAACGAATTCCCTGTCGGTCGGCCTGCCAGCAGCAGAGTGCCAGGAGGCACCAGGGCAAGCATGGGCTCTCTTGGCTCGGAGACAAGATAGTCGGAGCCCACCCCCCTCCCTCCTTCTTGCTTTGACAAGCTAAGCAGTTCTGAGAGTGTACCAACTTTTTCCAGCCCTGACCTCAGAGAACTGTGCCTAGAGCCAGGTGCCTCCTGACAACCCTTTGGAAGCGGAACATGTTTTGTCTAAGTAACCGTAGCAAAAGTTGTATTAACAGAAAGCTCTTCTGTTGGGAATTCGACTGAGGCTGCATCAGACGAGCAAGTCCTTGGGGTGGGACAGCTTGGGGGAGGGGGCACTTGTGACCCAAAGCAAAACTTTGCTCTTCTGCAGCAGCCGTTCCCAAAAGAAGGGAGAGCAGAGGCGAAACGTGTGCAGCAATCTTGAAACTTGCGAGAACACGTAAAACACCTGATTTGGTGCGGTGAGTTGAGGTGGCCACTCTGTCCAGCACGGCCACGCTCCTCTTGTCACTCTTGAAGCACAGCCTTTTTTAAAGAGAAAGTATTACTTCACCTGCGGCCGCCTAGCAGAGCAGCGGCCTCAACCTCTGACCACCATTTTTGGGTAGCTTTGTTTGGGTCAGAAAGCCACCTGACAATGGCTCCTTGTCTCTCAATGGTGAAGAGGGACTTGGAAAGGAAAGATGCTCCAGATACTGACCAGGGGCACCCTGGTCTTTTTTTTTTTTTTTAAAAACCCTTCATCTGAAAACGGAGGCTTGAGAATTGGATGTTTTATGCACAGAGCAGTTGGCAACAGTTTCTCAACTGGTTCAGCTGCTTCTGGAGAAATTTTGAGAGAACAAACTCTGGGGCCCTTCTGTTGCCTTCGCCCCCTCAGGTGACTCAATGGTGGGGCAAAACAAGGCTTTGGCGAAAACATTGGTGGGGTCTTCCCAGGACCCCCTGCACTTAGTAGAGATGGCCTGGGGTGGGGTGGGGGGTGGGAGGGAGGGTTGAGTTTTGCTTTTTTTAATGATTACAGAATGAGATGGGAGCATCTTTTCCTATAGCCTCTGCTTTGGTGTCTGTTGTTAGAGCTGGATGAGATCACAGAAACTGGACACCAAAGCAGATGACTTTGATTTGGGCATCTCATTCTACTCTTCTTTATTTTAAGGGTGGGCTTGCTTGCACAGGACTGGTTGTATCTTGCCAATGGAGAGAGGCACTGTTGTGTCCAGGATCCTTTGTGGGTGTGAGTTGTTTCCACCAGTAGTCTGACCTATGCTGTTGGTGCAAAGCATACCTCTGGAGGCTACTTCTGGGGCACAATCATTTTTTGTCCCCTGGCAGGAGATGGAAAGTTCAATCCAAGGGGTGGTGATCCACATGACCTTTGCAAGAGAATCTCATGGTATTCTGTAGGGAGGGAAGGTTGGAGCAGCCAGAGAGGAAATCTCTCTGCTGCAACTCTACTCCTTAGGCAACATTCTGGAGTCCTGTGCAAGGGGGAGGGGAAGAGGGAGGGGGAAGGGAGGATAACACAAAGATACAGCCTTGCTGTATTTTAACCAAGATGTGGGGGTGGCAATGTCTGGAAGAAAATAAGTCAATTTTCCCTTTCTTGAAACTGGAAAATTTGGGGAACATACTTTTTCATTCAGTTCAAGCAATGTTGTATTTCATTGATCCTTGGTTCAGTTCAGGCCATGTCCAGTACAAACAGTGAGGGCTAGAATTTGTCAACAAGGGGTGGGTTGGGAGGGATGGATTATTTTTTGTTTGGAACTGGCAAATGTCCAGCAGAGCTCAGATTTTGGCACAGCGTATGTACACAAGTATATAAAGGAAGGCTGTGAACGTATTGTCAAAAGTGCTGAATTATAAAATCCTGACTTATTTTTAAGATAATTGGCTCAATAAAAGCTCACTGGGACCTGAACTTGCTTCAGACTCTTTCCTTGTACAGCATTTTGCTCTGTTTGCTTGGCGGCACAGGCACTGAGGGCATGTTGAGAAGAACGAGCAGAGCAAAGCAAGATTGACTTGCGCCACCGAGCTCTGAAGCTGTTCTTGGGGGGCAAAAAGAGAAGGGGCATTGCTCTGCAAAGGGCTGGGAGCATTTCCCTTCTTTCTTTCCAGGCGGCTGAGGATCAGGTCAAGCAGCAGCGGGGCAGCCCTTGGCTGGGCCTGGGAATTTCCTAGGCCCCGCCCCCTCTGCATGCCAGCCCTGGAGCAGCCCTGCCCAACACTCAGATGAAGAACTGGGTGTGAAACTGCAGGCTGGCTTTGTGGGCATTTGCCTGGAATGGTGGTGCTCCTTGGCACCTGAGCTCTCAGCTGAAATGCCAGCTCTGGTGCGGTGGGTGTTCCTGTTCATGTGTGCAGCTCTGGGCGGGTGGCAGGCAATGGCAGGCAGCCTTCCACCTCCATGTGACAGGTGAGTGAGCAAGCTGGTGCCAATCTTACCAAGCCACAAAGCGTGCCCAGGGAGTTTCTCTCTGTCGCCAATCGTCCTGGATGATAATGAAGTGGGACAGGTGAGTTGAGGAGAAAAAATGATGGTTGCCTTAGAAGATGCCTGGAAGTGTTGGGGGGAGACAAAGTTTATCCCTGGTTGGGAATGAAGCAGAAGCTGCTGCTTCAGCATTGGGTTGAGGCTCCTGAGCTTAGCTCTGCTGGCATATTTTCTGCTCAGAATTGGGCGGAGCTGCTTTTGCCGATTATAGTTGTAATAAACAGCCCAGATGGGTACATTGTACCTTAGCTGGTTCTTCCACGAGATGGCAAGGGCGGGGCTGCTTAGACAAGGGAGTGCCCTGCGAGCATGGCAACACACTCCTAGGCCAGGGTGCCCGTAGAGCAGCTCTTCCATGCCCTATAGAAGAGGCACCTTGGCAGCCTTGATCTTCAGTGTTCTTGGGCTGTCCAGAAGACACTTGGCGTTTGGGGCCTTGTCCCTGGGGAGCCATGACTGGGCATCAAGGAGCAGCTGTCCCCTTCCTTGCGAAGTCTTGGCTGCTGGTGGCATTTACATTGGCGTTGCTTCCCGCAAGGGCATGGCTCCTCTGCAGACCATCTCTGCTCTTCCTTTCCAGCCACATCTATTGCACTGGGGAGCTGCTGCGGCAAGTCCAGCGGGCCAGGCTCTTTCAAGATGACAAAGACTTTGTTGACATGCCACTGAAGTCCAATCCAGGTGAATGTCCACCCCTAGAGCGCAGTCCTCTTCCCACGGCCTTCATCACTTGGAGAGATGGCCCTGAACGGAGAAAACGGCTGTATGTTGCAATGCAGAGGAAAGGCTGCCTGCCCTGCCGATGCTGTGCTCAGCGTGCGCTTGCCAGCAGGTTGCTTAGGCTGCAGAGCACAGGCTTCCCCAGACTGAAGGGTGCTAATGCAAGCCTAGCCCCTCCTCGCCCTCCACTCCAGAGTGAATCTTGACCAGATCTCCTACATCTTTGTTCCATTCTTCCAGATGTGGTTCTGAAGCAATTTGAGGAATTAATGAACGCCACACCTGGTGGAGCCTTATCCAAGCTGCAGCTGGCACAATTTGTGGAGACTCACTTCTTTCCTCCAGGGCAGGAGCTGGAAAGCTGGACGCCTCCAGACTGGACAGACAGGTACAGTTGCATCTGGAAGGGATGTGGTGACAAATTCCCCACCTCTCGGAGGTGGCACGATGCTGCCCCTTGCAGTGTGTGAGTTTTCAACTAGACCCTGTTTCTAGAAAACACCCTTCAAGATGGCATTGACTCCTGACCCTATTCTGCTTCGGCGTGTTGGTCTTTGAGATCCTACAAGCCACCTATTACTTGAGGTCACTTGCCACTTCCTGGCCTTGAAGACAGCCCCTCCCAACTTTGTTCAGAGGACTCTTGACCCCGGCAGCCAGCCAATAGTCAGCCCTCTGTTTCTGAATGGCCAGTCTCCTGTCTCTGGGATAGCCACATGGTGCCCCCTCTCAGGCTAGCTCCCCCCCTGGCCTGCCCCCAAATTGCCTGGGAACCTCCTACTCTCTGAGGTCTTCCCTTCCAGGGTGCCTCGCCCTTTCTCTCTTGCTCAGGGTGGAAATGGACGCCTTGGGGATGTTGCACAGGTTGCAAAGTGTGTGACATTTTTCTCCCTGAATCCCTCACTTGGGGATCTTGAATGGCTGCCTTCTGACCGTCCTGGGCCCCTTGTAGCATCCACCTCCTCAAGAGGATTTCAGATGAGAAGTTGCGGTCCTGGGCCCGGGACCTGAACGCCAAGTGGAAGGAGCTGGGCAGGCGGGTAAGTGCCAAGGCTCAGCGGGTTGGGGGAGCTGAGGGAGGCTGCTGTGCCCTCAGCAGAACCTGCTTCATTTCCCTCCAGGTGAACCCCGACGTTCAAACCTCTCCTTGGCGTTACTCTCTGATCTACGTGCCAAACCCAGTGATCGTGCCTGGGGGCCGGTTCCGTGAATATTACTACTGGTGAGACACGCAGAGGGCTGGCGGTAGACCCGTGCCCCAATCCACAGGCCTGGCCCAAAGAGGTTCCTTTCCCTCGACTCCCTCCCCACATGCACACATGGTTGCCACCTTCTTTCCTCAGGGATTCCTTCTGGATCCTGGGAGGCCTCCTCCTCTCCAACATGACGGCTACAGCCAAGGGCCTGATCCAGAACTTCCTCTACCTAGTCAGCAAGTGAGGGTTGCCGGGAGAGGCAGGGTTGGGAAGAGGTGTTGCTTCTCCTTCTGCCTCAACTCCCAAGAAGCAGAGGGGAAACCCGCTGGGTGGGGTCTGGCCCTGGCACCAAGCCTCTTCTGAGCGGTGTGCTTCCTAAGAGCAGGTTTGGGCACGTCCCAAATGGAGGTCGGGTGTACTACGAGCGTCGGAGTCAGCCACCACTTCTCACCCTAATGATGGAGAGCTATCTGAGCCACACAAATGACACTGAGTTTCTACGGCAAGTATCTTTGAATCAATTGGTGAGCGGGACTTTTGGCTTACTCAGGGCCGCCAGTTCAGCTTGCAGAACTGGCCAAAGGCATTGCGCCCTCCCTCCTCCATCACTGGGCCTAAAGAGGAATGTTTGACACCCCCCTTCCTCAAGACTTTCTCACCACTGCCTTTTTAGGGAAAACATCCACCTGCTTGAGGCCGAGTATCACTTCTGGCAAGACCACCGGGCTGTCAATATCTCTGTGGGGGGCAAGCAATACTCCCTGAATCGCTACAACGTCCAGGTGGGGGAACCCAGGTGAGTGGCACTGCAGATATGGTCCTCCTCTCACTAATTGGACATTCTTGATATCCAAGAACATCTGGATCCCCTTCAACCTTTCTCCCTTTTCCCCACCAGACCAGAGTCCTATATGAAAGATGTGGAGCTGGCAATGGGCTTAGAGGAAGGTAACTGGCCGATTAGGTCTGCAGTGAGGGGAATGGCTCCAAGATGGCATTGTGGAAAGGATATTGAAGTCATAGAGGCTTGCCAACTAGGGATAAGCAACACAGCACATGGCAAAAACAGCACATACAATTATTGGCTGAATCAGCAAAATAGAGCTTCCAGTCACAGCATGTACAATAATTCCATTGCATTCCGCTTTGGTTGAACTCCCCTTGAACAATTTGACAAATTCTGGGTACCACAACTTAAGAAGGGTTTAGGAAACCGGGTAAGACATTAGAGGCAAAACATAGGGCACAATTTTTTAACTAGCTGAAAGGATGTCTCGCACAGAAGAGAACTGAAGCTGTTCTCTCTGATCTCTGAAGGCCAAACATAATCACAGGAAGGGAATTCCCAATCAAATGTTAAGGAAACCTCTTCATAGTAGTAGTAGTTTGCCATGGATGAGGATCCTGTGCTTCATGGCCTGCCTTCCTCCTTCCCTCCCTCCCATCCCGGGTGCTTTCACATGAATTCCTAGGCTGGCTGGGAGTTGCCCCTGAGGACCTCGGGGCGTCTTCCATCTCTAGGATCCGAGGAATGGCAACAAAGCTGTGCCCTGCCTGCAGCTCTTGTGGGCAATGGCGGAGGTTGCTGCGTCCTGCTTCAACGCCTGTTTCCCCTCAGAAGCCCAGCAGAGCCTTTGGGCAGAGCTGCAGAGTGCAGCCGAGTCGGGCTGGGATTTCTCCTCCCGCTGGTTCCTGCCAGGCTTTCCATCACTGCAAGACCCGCTACAAGACACCCAAGTGAGAGGGATTGTGCCAGTGGACTTAAACGCCATTCTTTGCAAAGTCGAGCAGCTGTTGGCCACTTTCTACCAAGTCCTTGGTGAGAAACGGGGCAAAGAGGGGCAGCCAGCTGCCCCCAATTCTCTCCTGGGGGAGGGGTTGCCTCTTGCTCGTTGGCTGAGTGGCCGGGGGAAGGCTGGCTTGGCTCTGGGGCCCTGGTGAGTCACCTGCCTGGGACACGGAGGGTAGGCGTGCTCTGAAAGAGGGTGCTGCTTGCCCTCTCCAGGGCATGGCGAGAAAGCGAGCAGGTTTTGGGCTGCGCGGAGACAGCGAGGAGCTGCCCTCACTGCTGTCCTGTGGAACGAGGAGGCCGGTGTTTGGCTGGACTATCGCTTCCTCCATCAGAGGCACAACCCGGCCTTCTACCTCTCCAACATAAGCCCCCTCTGGGCCGAGTGTGACGTGGATCTGCCCAGGGCAGAGAAGGTGCTTTGCTACCTGGAGGTAAGAGGCAGCCAGTGGCTGGCCAGAGATGCATGCTGTCTGGACAGCTGGTGGGGAGCAGCTGAGGCAGGCATCCCACAGTTCACCTGCACAGATCCTGGCTCATTTCTGGTGGAGCACCCCTGGTATGGGAGCGGGGGGGGGGGGGGGGTGTTGCAAAGTCAGGCAGTGGAGAAAAGCCCCTTGCCTGCCTGCTCTTCCCTCACTGCAGAAGCACCAAAGTTGGACTCTTCTTGAGGGGGAAGATGGCACACCAATGGGCAGAATGTTTGGCCACCCAAGACTGAACACTAGTTGCACCTCGTGCCACGCCCTGGGATCAGGGCCAGACAGGATAGGTCATCTCAGGGCAGCTTCACCCCCTACTCGCCATCACTGACTGGAAATGCCCTCCTCTATGTGTGTGCCTGCAGGAGAGTTCGGCCTTGTCCTATGCTAACGGACTGCCCACCTCCCTGACACGGACGGGGCAGCAGTGGGACTTTCCAAATGCTTGGGCCCCACTCCAGCACATGGTGATCATAGGTGAGGAGTCCTTCCAAAGAATCCGGGCTGTTTCACTGTGTCCAGGGCTGGCCCTGCCTCCTGCCTTTCCAGCTTTTGCAGGGGTCATTCTCCTGCCCTGTTCATCTGGGCCACTCTCCCTGCCAGAGCCCAGCCAAAACCTATAGGGTAGCATCTCCCTGCCCAAGGCATCCACTGACACCATTTGCCTGCCCTGCCAGGCCTGGCCAAATCCTCTTCTCCCCGGGCACGAGAGCTGGCCTTCAGCCTGGCTCAGCACTGGCTGCAGATGAACCTGGCTGTCTACAAGAAGCATGGAGGCATGTTTGAGAAGGTGAGGTAGCTCTCCTGTGCAGACTCTGCCTCTTCCCTCTGTAGCCGGCCTCCCCATCATTCCTCCACCCCTTCCCAGCATGGAGCCTCCAGTGGAGATCCTCTCCCATTGGCCTCCATGCGCTGGCCCTCAGGGCAACTTAGCCTGGAGCAGCCATCGTTGCTAAGACCTTTTCCTTTCTAGTATGATGTCGAAGGTGATGGGAAGCCCGGAGGTGGTGGGGAGTATCCAGTGCAGGTAAGGGGTCTCGGTGACACCCCAAAGGAGGGAGTTGGGGAGTGTCTCCTGATCAAAGAGGTCCCGCTTATCCGATCCCTCTGCCATTCTCTCTGCAGGAAGGCTTTGGCTGGACGAACGGGGTGGCCCTCCAACTACTAGATCTGTATGGAGAGCAGCTCACGGCTGCCAGCGCTCTCTGCTCTCCCACCTGGCCCTGCATTGGGGCCTGCCTTATCCTGATCCTGGTCTCACAGCTTCCTGGATCGCTTGGGGACGGACCTGTCCCCTGGGAAGGGTAGTCGTCGCTTCGGCTTGGCTCTTGAGACCCTCGGATGGGTGTGGCTCAGAACGACTGCGGTGTGCATGTCCTGCATACATCAGGGCCGCATTGCATGCCCTAAAGCTTCTAGGAGAAGCCCTCCCTCCACAGCTGTCCTGGGCAGTCTGGCTGGGCAATAAAGTTCTGAGAGTGCGTTGCCAGCATGTGTCCTCGGTGGCTGGTGTGGTGCTATTCTAGGGCAGAGTGAAAACAAACAGAAAAACTAGACCAGCCTTGGTCACAGCAGAAAAGGGGGAGCAATGAAGTCAAAGAGCCCCAGTTCAGACCATGGCTGGAAAACCCCAAGAGAAACCTGGAAAGCCGATGGTCAGCCAAGGCTGCAATACTGAGGCAGATTAACTGAGAGATAAAAGGAAGGCGCATCTCATGGGCTGATCCTGAAGTCTACAGGGACAGCTTTAAAAGGGGGCTGTGATTCAGAGTCACAAGGCTACCTGAGTTGGGGCTACTTGCTGGGGAATCACAGGAAGAGGCAGCATCCCCCTATCGTTGACACCCACTTCACCATGGAGTCAGATCTGACAAGTCGCCCTTTTCCAGCCAAATCCCGCCAGAGGGGCCCTCTGTGCAGCCCTGCCTTGCAAAGGGTCCTCCGCCCTGGAGAAAAAGACACACCTGGCCTGGAGGGGGCCGAGTGTGCTGTTGCTCTCTTCAGTTTGGTCTTTGACTGTGAATATGCTCTGATGGGCTGGCTGACTGAGACCATTCTTTAAATGAGGCAAGGACCGTATGGATGAAAGTATGCAAAAGCCTTTATTCTGCTTTCCTGCCTCTTGGCTGCAAAGACTCTAGCCAACAATTTCAGCATCCCCCAGCCGCAAGGGGGAACTCTTCCCAGTGGCTTCCCCATTTTGAAAAAAGAGGTGGCCAGCCCTGGAGACGAGAGATCCAAGATGACCTTTGGGCCTTGTCTGCACAGGCCTTGGGCCAGCGGGGAGCCAGCCCTGCACTGCAAAGCCTGATGGTGCTGGTCCCATGCCTCCCGCTCCTCTGAAGCTGTGGGGGGGAGGTCCTGGAGTTCGGTGGCAGGCAAGGGAGGCTGCTGACAAGCGCCTTGCTTTTGCCACTCGCGTGTCCATCCCAGGGACCCATGGCAGAGGGGTCCATGCCTTCGGTCAGAGGCTGTCCATGGGAAGCTCTTGAGAGAGAGCCATCGGGCTGTTCATGGCTCCGCCGCCTCAGCTCAGGAACTGGGTGTATCCTTCAGCCCCCGTGACAATGACGTCCATCCAAATGCGCAGGGCTTCTGCTGAGGGGGCCACCATGTAGTAGAGCCGGTCATGGGTCTTGATGCAGAAGGTTAGGGCGGGGTTGGGGCTCTGCCGAGAGAAGAGAAATGCTGCCTGGGTGCCTTCTGCCGCCCTAGACCCCCACCGAGCAGCAGGCAGAGTTAATGCCAAGCCTAAGGAGGGCACAAGAACCCACTTCTGCTCGAGGGCCGAGAAAAGGCAAAAGTGGCCCTGCAGCCCTAAAAGGAAGGGGCCACACAATTTCTCACTGAAGAGAGAATGGCGAAAGGCTGCTCTGTGCTACAAGACGCTCCAGGAACAGGGACTGCAAGGGGAGGGGGAGGCGGGCAAGGAGTCCCATGGCAGCTGCGCAACCTAAGAGCTTTTGGTAAGCTTTGCCCAGGCAGCCAAAATGTGCCCCAAAGAAGCCCACGCAGCTGTCGGCATTAGCATTCAGGCCGAAGGGGGCTGCACGCTACCTGAGCCACGAGGTTGACTGATGGGATGGTGCCATATTCTGCCCCCGGTGTTGCCCCCCTCCCCCGGTTCCCTAAGGCGGTTCAGCTCAAATATTTCCCTCCTGGACGGCTCTCTTAGCTCGGGGATTCAGGATCATGCAGGGTTGCTGGGCTAGCCAGAGGAAACGGATGGGTCCCTACCATGGACAGGCTGGGAGGGAAGAATCTCTTCTGCAGGAGAAGTAAAGGCAGGTGAAGTGCAGCCCGGGGGGGGGGGGGTGGAACGTTAGGGCTGCGCTCAGAGTGCCCCCCCCCTTGCCACCTCCCTGCCCAGGTTGTGTCTCACCTTGGCTGCGCATTGGAGGTGATCATAGTAAACCTCCTGGATGGCCTGGAAATAGATGAGGCCTTTCAGCTTCGCCTCGTGCTTGTCTGCAGAGGGGAGAGGAAGAGAGAGAGTGCTGAAGCCTGTCTGAGGGCTGAGAGGAGCAACGAGGCAAGAGGGCCAGCCGTGGCGGGAAAGGGGAGCCTCACCCACGTAGTAGGAGAGGGTATGCCGCAGACGGTCAAAGACAAACCAGCGCTTCTTCCAGGACCGGATTTTGCCTCCCATCTTGACCAGGTAGCCTTTGCACAGCTTCTCCGACAGGATGATGTGGCTGCAGGTGTCCACGCTGTGGCCAGATGATTCGATGTGCAACCGCAGGTCAAAGTCCTCTTTGCGGATGGGCAAGTAACGGGTCAGGGGGCGAGCCTGCAGAACGGGTGCAGTAGAGCTGGCAGCAGGGGCCCAAAGTCCTTTTGCCACCACCCCTCCTCCGGCTCCTACAGCCAGGAAGAAAGTCCGCCTAACCCCTAACCCTATCCCAAGCTCAATGATGGACTCCCAGACTCCAGAAAGAAACCTCCCGGGGCCTCCGCCTCCTCCTTGGCCAGGTGTGCCAGGACAGCGGCACAGGCCTTCCCTCTCCATGAGGAACACGACAGCCCTGCCCTCGGGGGGGGGGGGGGACATGGAGGGGCTCCTGCACACCTGAGCCAGCTGCTTCTCACGCATCTTGACCTCTCTCTCAATCAGCTGTTGCCGCTGCGCCGTCTCATCCTGCAGCTGCCGCTCCAGCTGCTCCCGCCTCCGCCGCTCGTCCTCCAAAGCCTGGTGACGCAGCTCCATCTCTTGCTCCTGGCGGGACAAAAGGGTGGGCCACTGCGTCTCCAGTACCACCCACCCTCTGCCCCCCAGGTCCACAGCTGGATCCCCGGCCATGGACAGAAGCTGTCCACCACCCCTGCCCACCGTCTGTGCAGCCCCGCCACTTGGGGAAGGGGATGGGGTCAGAATTCACTAGGGAGAAGGGGACCATCCGCCTTTCGAGTCCCCTCCACAACTGGTTTGCAAAGGGAGTGGCTCTCCTAGAAGGCTAACTTGGAGTGATCCCCATCCCAAGACTTCTGCTCCCGCCCTCACTCGCGACTCCATCAGGCGGGACCTCTCAGCCTGGGCCTCTTTCAGCAGCTTCTCCATCTCTTCGATCTTCCTGGCATCTGCCCCACTGGCACTGCAAGGCCAACCGGTTGTCACTGCCTGCCCACCCAGCCTGCCTACCCCCCAGCCCGCCTCTCTCGGGTCTGGTCTGCACTTAGCAGCAGGTCAGCCGTGCAGCCCACCCAGAGGCCAGGCGAGAACCTGAAAGGTGGGCAGACCTTGGAGGAGTCTGGTGGCCGGGGGGGGGCTGACCTGGAGGCATTGTCTGGGGAGCAGGCTGAGTTCCCACTCAGAGATAGGTTGGTCTCCAAGCTGTCCGAGCTCTCCAGGCTGAGGGTGTCGTAGGCTGGCTCGGGGTCATCGGCCAGTTGGCCTTGGTCTGGGAAGGGGTGATGGTGGAGGACAGAGTGGGACACAAGGGGAGAGAAGAGGGCCCTCCCTCGCAGGGCCTGACACTCCACTGCCGCCTTCTGCTTCAGGTCAGCCAGGTGCTGCCACTGCTCCTGACCTGCCCGATGCCCTGCAAAGAGGCCCAGGGAAAGGGAGGCTCAGTGCCAGCAGGACTTCACCTGGCGTCCACCCACCGTGAGGGACCAGGGCCCTGCTGTTGGACACGGACAGAGGCATCACCCACCCTTGTGGTGCAGGGACGCCTCACACTTCCTCCTGAGGTCGAGAAGGGTGCCGGTCAGTTTGCGGGGGGGGCTGCCTCTTCTGCCCACTGGGGGTGGAGAGCCCTGTGGGAAAAAAGCCACGAGATTCTGGTGGCTCGTGCTCAGGGGCTGCAAGGTGGGGGACAGAAGCCGCTCGCCCACTGACCCCAGATGGTTCCTTGCGGGAGGAACTGGGGTCAACTGGCTGCTACACCTCCTGTCCATCTTGGCCCAAGAGACGCAGGCCAGAGCTGAGCTTTGGGAAAGGTACTGGCTAGACTGCCCAAGGACACAGTTCGAGGAGCAACTGCCCAGCACCTGCGGGGGTCCAGACCAGGAATGCCAAGCGCACCCCATTTACAAGAGGAAAAAGGAGGGCTGCGGGATCTACAGACAAGAGGGAAAGAAAGGCCGGGGGAGCATTGGAAGAGAGCCCCCCCCCCCCCCCCCCCTGCAAAGGAAGTGCAGCCTCTGAGGTCACAACAGGGCCTGCAATCGGCCCAAGCAGGATTTGTGGAAAGCTGAACTGAAATGTTGTACACCGCCCCAAGTCCTTCGGGAGAGGGGCGGTATAGAAATAAAATTATCTATCTATCATCTATCTATCTATCTATCTATCTATCTATCTATCTATCTATCTATCTATCTATCTATCTATCTCTGTCTGTCTATCTATCTATCTATCTATCTATCTATCTATCTATCTATCTATCTATCTATCTATCTATCTGGGCCACGGAGTCCAATCCTCTCTGCAGCTCAAAGCCTGCCTCTCTCTTCCTGCCATGTGCCTGATGGGGGCGCTCCAAAAGTGGGGGGTATGTAATATGGGGGATGCTGCAATGTCCTGTGCCAATGTCCAACCTCCAGCACCCCTCTGCTTGACCAAGGCGGTCCTTCCAGGCCAGGCCCCAAGCCCTGCTGAGAATCAGACAGGCAGAGCCATGGCTGCTTGAGCACATTCTCCCCAGCCCTCCCCTAGACCCCTCGAACCTCTCGAAGGCCACTCGAGCCCTTGGGAAAGGCAGTGCTGCCAGTGAGTGCACAGAACCGTTGCTCCAGCGCCAGGAGGGCTTCCTTCTCCTGTTGGGAAAAGCGGAACAGGGAGGGGGAGGGTCAGAGGAACCCCCCAGACTCTTTTGCATTGCCAGGGGAAGGAGCAGAGCCTCCCCCACAGTTGGGCACCTGTCCTCTTCCCCATGGCAGTGAGAGCCAGGCCTCCTCTGTGACCATGTCGCCTTCCCCTTGCCATGTTGCTCACCTGCTGGAGCCGCTGCAGGGTGGCCCTCCTCTCCTGGTGCAGCCGGTCAGCCTCCTGAGCAGCCTGCAGGCGCAGCTGCTTCGCCTGGCCTTCCAGGGCAGCCAAGCGTTCCTGCAGCATGGAGACGGGAGGGATGCTGAGCGGAGCCACGGATGGGCTCTGCAAGCCCTGCAAGCGGGGGCTCTGGGCTCACCTTCCGGCGGGCGAGACGGTGGCGGCCCTGGGCTTCGCTGTGCAGCATCTCATGCTCCTCCTCCAAGCGGCTCTCCTTCTCCAGCTGCTGGAACTCCAGGTCTTCAAAGAGCTTGGTCTCCGTCTCCAGGGCCTCCGCTTCCTGTGCAGGACGCGGCTGCTTAGAGGTGGCCGTCTGAGCGAGGCTGGCCTGATCGGCTCCCTGCCAGGGAGCACGGCTGGCAGGCGGTCCGTGGGCATGGGGTGAGCCAGTGTCCTCTAGACAGCCCAAGGACCGTTCTTCTCAACAATCCCAGGACAAATGCCAGGAGCTCCAAAGCCAAAAGTGAGAAGGGCAGGAGTTGTCTGGCACCCCCTCTTTCTCCCGAGGCTGGGCAGCAAGATCCATTCTGCGGGCCGGTTGCCCTTGCTCTCCCTCCCCCAAGGCCACTGAGGCAACTTGGCTGCTCTGTGTGAGACAGGGTAGGGGGCACTCCTGCTAAGCCTCTGGAGGGGCACTGCTGCCAGTGGGCCCGGGCTAGCTTCCCCTGCCCCACGGAAGGTGGGCGGGGGTAGAGAGGGCACTGACCCTTTGCATCTGGTCCTTCACTTGCTCCCTCATTGATTCAGGGCAGTTTTCAAGCTGGCTCTTGAGCTCAGAGTAAAACGCCCGCAGTTTCTCAAGCGCCTTCCTTTCCGCATCAACCCTTTCCCTCTCCTGAAGCCGGGAGAAAACGACACACAAAGAGGGGAGAAAACAGGCTTCTCGGGAGCAGGCCATGCAAAGAAGGGGTTAGCAAGGCTCTTGGGTTAAGGGGGCCAAAGACCTGGTCTTGCCTCCACCAGGGGTCTGCCAGCCACCCCCACCAGCAGCTGCCAGGGCAACCACCTTTCCTCCTCCTGTGGTGTAAAGCCCAGCTGTGGAGAAGCCACCAATTTATCTGGCCTTCTGCCCCAGACATCCAAAAGCTGCCTTGCCCTGGAAGCAATCCTGGGCAGTGAAGCCGAAGACACGAGAGTTGGATCTGGCCCTTGGAGGAAATAACGTTCCAGTTCCTGGCGAGTTCTGGGCTGTTGGAAGCTCAGATGAGTCAGTCAAGGCAAAGGGAAACGAGTCTGTAGCAGAGCCAACCCAGACTTGTACCCAAGGTGTTTCTGTAGCCCATGGAAGGTCTCACTCTACATCTATCCCCCACTTAAAAAAAAAACCCAGGACGGCTAGGTGAAGCATGCATTGGAAGCCTCTGGAATAATGCCAGTTTCCAGGGACGGAAAGGAGCAACCACGACAAGACCAAGGCCGGGAACATCTTGACGAGATCGACTGCTGGGCAAAAAGCAATGAAATTCAAAGAGGTGAATTTCACCTGGGAGAAATGCAAAGCTTTAATCTGAGGATGAAAAACCAAAATCATCAGCGTGGGATGGCAGGCGGCAACGGAACTGTACTGGGCAGGAGAAGCATAAAAGGATCGGGGGTCTGAATGGATCACAAGCTGAACATGAGCCACAGGTGGTGTTGCTACCAAAAAGTAAAAGCTGGCTGAAGCTGCGTCAGCAGAAATATAATGCCAAGATCAAGCAAAACAGTGGTGCCTCTTTATTCTGTGTTAATCAGGCCATACCTAAGAGACCGTGTCCAGTTCTGGGCACCACATTTAGGACAGAGACTGACAAACGAATGTGTCCCAGAGGAGAGTCACCAGGATGATAAGGGGCCTGGAAGAAAAGACCTACAAGGAACAGGTGGAGGCGTTTGTCAGGTATGTTTAGCTTAGAGGAAAGGGGGGGCGGGGAGGGAGAGACATGGTAGCCATTTTCAAATAAACTGGCTCTGGAAGACAGGAGCAGAAACAATGGTTTTCATTCACCAAGAAGCAAACTTTGGTCAGACTTAGGGAAAATCTCCATTGCCAAGACCTGTGGTCTGTCCTGCCAGAGGCATTCAAGAGAGAAGAGATCAGCCTCTGCGGCACATGCTGTAAGGAGTGGACCCCACATGGCCCCTGTTATCTCTGCCTTTTCTTTCTAGGATTGGCAAAACCAGGATCGATAGTGCAACTTGAGGAGTACAAGATAACAAACTATGCAAATGCAGTCGTGACACCTGAGGCTGCTGCAGTGCCTTGGTTCCCCTGGGCTGCTCAGCCTGGGAACCAGCCTCAGAATTGGGCTCCATGTGGTAGGACTTCCCAGTGTCCAGGTGCAAAGCAGGTGGAAGTTCTCCTAGGAGGAGCAGAAGGAGCATCCTCCGGACAGGAGCCTAGGTGGGACAAACAAGTACGGGGCATCACCTGCTCTCCACAGGCAGCTCAACTTCTCAAGCTTTTCTCAGAGACCAAGTCTGGGTCGGGATCCTATGTGACCAGATGACCAGCCTGTCCCCAAGGACTCGCCAGACGGTCCTTTCTCAGGCAGGGATACATGCAAAAAGAGGGGGGGAGCTCCAGTTCTGTCACCCCTTCGCAAGCGGGTCATAGCTGCCACCCCAGATGGCCTGTAAATGCCAAGCACTGGTGGCTTCCTAGAAGGAAGGTGGGCTACCCCCAGGGCTGAGTGGACAACTGAGCCTGAGCTCTGCCTCTCCTGGCCCAGACAGATCCCCCACCCCCAAAGCTGCAAGCAAGCGGAGAAAGAGAGAGAGCAAGAGAGAAAAGAGAGCGGTTGGCACAGTTAGCGTTGGCCGGGGTGTTAGTGGCTGGGCTACTTCGGAGTGTGTGCTCCCTGCCCCTCAGGCTCCCTGTGTGAGCAGAGATGGGGGAAGACAGGAAACACGGCCTCATGGGCACCTTTGCCTGACCAAAGGTGAGCAGCAGAGGCGCCTGGGGTCAGGCCGATTGGCTCCTGGCAAGACCTGTCAGTCCGCCAGGCCACCCATGGCTTCTACCTTGAGACACGCAAAGGGTTTTCCCCCAGAGCTAGGGAGGGCTTCCTCTAGGGACTAGTAAAGCGCCCCTCCCCGCTAAGCCCAAGCGGCCTGGATCAGGAGGGCAGAACCCACTAAGCGAGCAGCAAAGGGAGGGTGGCTTTGCCCTCCCATCGCCTTGAGCGGCAACCTGCCAGGCTGGAGGCTCCCTGGCCAGTTACCTTGTCCCGCTCGTGGCGAGCGCTGGCATCCAGGCTGGAGAGCTGCTCCTGCAGGAGTTGCACCGCCTGCTGTTCCTGCTGCAGCTGCAGGATCTCAGCTTCCCGTTCACCCTGTAGGAGGGCCTGCTCCATCTCCGCCTGGGCAGGGCAGAATGGCAACTGCATGAGCACCGCCAGCCACCAGCCTCTCCCTGCCCCCCAAGGATGGGCGGCACTGCCAGTCTCTTGGCAGGACAGCTCCCCCTTCACCTCCCAGGCGGTCTCTCGCAGCTGCTGCTCCAGCCCCTTCAGGCGGCTCTTGAGGCGGTCTGTGCTGGCCAGCAGGCGGGTGTGCTCCTCTTCCAGGAGGGCCAGCTCTGGAGCGGGTGGCACGTCGTGCTGCAGAGGAAGTTGCAACCCCTGCATGTGTGGGCGAGGGCTTCAAGCCTCCCTCCAGAGGGGAAGGCCGCCTCCCAGGCCATGGCAGTGCCTGGCAGCCAGTCAGGGGACACAGAGACCCACTGCCCACCTCCTCACCTCCTGGCTGGCGCTCTCGGTGCTGCTGCTCTCCTCCTGCAAATTCTCCTCCTCCCCTCGCTCCCGGGGGGGCCTGTTCCCTGGCGGGGGGAGCGCCCTATCAGCAGCAGCAGCAGCAGCAGCAGCAGCATTGGTGCCGCCCTCTTGGCCCAGCTCAGTGTCCCCCCTGGTGTACTCGGCACACAGGCTGAGGATGGTCTCCAGGCGCTGGCGCTCCTGGTTGCCCAGAGAACAAGCAAGAGTCACAAGAGGCTGGTGAGGTGGAAGGAAGGGCCTGGCACAGGAACGCTCTTCACCCAGACCCCTGTGCCAACTGGGTTTGCTACCTGATCGACCCCGGCCAGGTTTACCCAAGCTGCTTTGTCCCTATCAGCCACCCTGCCAGGAGGGAGCAGGCTGGCTTACGGCAGCTGTGTCAACCCAGCTGTGTCTATGCCCAAAGCTGCTCCCTCCTCCCAAAGCAGCGCCCCCCCCCCCCCCCTCTGCCCCCCCAGCTGTCTCTCCCCCCAACCCCCCCCCCCCCCCCCAAACCCCCCCCCCCCCCCCCACTTTGGTCCTCTGATATGTTTCCCTCCCCTGCATCCATCCCAGCCTATGAGACTAAGTCTGCTTGGACAGGATTCGTCCACCTTTCCTACACTATGGGCCACTCATCCTTCGCACCAGCCTCCCCAGCTCTCCACAGTGAAGCTGAAGCCCTCCCCATCTCTCGACCCCTGCTCACCAAGCGCTCCATCTCTTGCTCCCGGAGACGCTCCTGACGCTGCCATCGATGGTACTCCAGCAGGCTGCTCTCATGCATGCCCAGCAGCTTGGACGTGCTCTGCTTGCGCTCCTGTGTGGGGCCCAACAGCTGGGACCCCCCAGGCCTCTTGCGGCTTGGCTGGGGAGAATCCGAGGGCAGGATGAGGGACCCCAAGCTGGAGGCAGAGCTGAGGCCGGGTCCACCGCGGGGCTTGCGCTGGGTGGGCTCTCCATGGATGGAGGGAGGTGAGGGGCTGCGGCTCCTCAGGCAGGAGGAAGAGGGGGGAGCGGAAGATGCCTCCCTCCGCCACCCCCTGGGATTCTCCCCAAGCTTGCCCTGCGAGGAGAGGCTGCTTCCGGGGGCTGGCGAGACTGCTCGGCGCCCCAGGGCTGGGCTGAGGGGGGGTAGCTCCCGCATGCTCTCCAGGGGCTGCCGTCTAAGCTGGGGACTCTCGGGGAGCCGCTGGGCCCGGCTGGGCTGAGAGGCGACACCTGGCAGCCCCGACTCTTGGCAGGCTGACTTCCCCAGCTGGGCTGGTCGGGAAACTCTGACGGGCAGCATTTCCGGGAAGGGCCCAGGTCCTGGGTCCTGGAGGGCTGCAGCTTTGCCCTGCAGCATGACGGGCAGCTGGAAAGCCCTGGCTGAGCAGGGGTTCCCGGGTGAGGATGGGCGAGGGCTACCCAGTCGGTTCTCCTTCACTGGAGAGCCACCATGCTGGCTGGGACAGGGACCCTCTGCGGGAGGCCAGGCTTTGTGCCTTGGCAGGGGGCTTGTGGGGCCATCCCGCCGGACCTTCCTCTCGGCCCGGGGGCTCCCTGAGCTGCAAGCAGAGCTTAGGAAGCCACTGGAACTGCTCAAAGGGTCTGGGGAAGCCCCCCCATGGGACAACAACGCAGCATGGCAGTAACTGGAGGATCGGACAGGCACTGCAGGAGGGAGGGCAGGGACCGTCTCCCGCCAGCTGGCTAAAGGGCTCCGGCAGCTGCTGCTGCTGCTGGCAGGGGAGGAGAGTGGAGAGAAGGGAGGAGAGGAGGCGTTTTCGTAAGTGGACCCCATGGAGGTGTTGCCAGGGCTCTGAGGTGGGGACAGAAGGGAGCATCCCGCCCTGCCATTCGCAAGAGACACGGCTGTTGGGGATGGAGGGCTCCCATCACCACTTTCCTCCTGCAGCACCAAGGAATCCATAATGCCTTGCAGGTCTCTCTCAATGGAGCTGACCAGGGAGAGTGATGCCCTCTCGGAGTTGCCGCTGACGGGGCTCTGCCACTCTGCTGCAAAGAGATGGGAGTCTCAGAAGGGAAAAGTCTCAGCTGCCTCCCCATCCCTGCTTCGGGGCCAGAGCACCTGAGCCCCCTACCCAGAGGCCAAGCCCACCCAGCACCCTCGCCTCTGAAAGGCCAGCCCAAGGCCCCCATCAGGTCTGCCACCTGCTGGGGCTGGGGAGGAACCTGCCGCCCCTCAGCCAGAAGCGCAGAGGAGCCGGGTGGCCCCTTCAGAACCCCCTCCCCCACCAGGCCCCCTCAGGCGAAGGACCCACCTGCTCCCAGCCCACAGGGGGCCCCTGGGCTCTGCCCTTCAGCTGGCACCGCTTGGCTTTTCATCCACTTGGCCTCAGCTGGGTGGCTGAAGCGGAGGAAGGTCGCCCGGCCCAGGCAGATCACGTGCCCTGGGAGAAGGAGCCCCGTCAGCCAAGCAGACCCACGGAGAGGTCAGGTCCAGCCATGCTGTGCGCCCCGAGAGTGGCAGCCACCTCTGGAAAGCTCTGGGGAGCTTTTGCTCCTCTAGGTCTCAGGGCGTCCTACCTACTGCTGGGCAACTGCAATGAGCCTTCTGTGGGGCTGCTTTTGGAGACTGCTCAGAGGCTCAGCAATGCTGCTAGGGTGGCCAGGAGGCCAGCGCACAACTGCCACCAGCTGCAAAGCCCAGGAAAGACCCTCTGCCCACAGCTGCAATTCAGTCCAGCCCTCCCAGCTGGCTCATGCCAGAGCTGGGACCTTCCCCAGGGGGGCAGTCTTTGAAAACCTCCTATGAATGAGTCTGAAGGTGCTCTCAATAGACCATCCCCCCAGCTGTTCTTCAGTTTGTGGTGCTGAACATCAAAAACAATTTGTCTCCCCCAACCCCCACCCCCTCTGATGGATACGATTGCTGCAGGCTCCCCAGCCCACACAGGGACAGGCTGGGTGCAGAGAGTGAGGCGGTGCCCTAGGCAGAGAGATGCAGGAGGCGATGCCTGGGCAAAATAGGCAGAAGCCATTTTTAAAAGTCCAGAATGTCCGGATATTGTTTGGAAGTGGTTCAGGCAGATGCCTCCCTAATTTGCTGAAACGTAAGGAGGCGGCCCAGCACAATCAGATTGCCAGATCCCTTGATTGCTACTCATCTCAATAAAAGCAGTATGGAGCTGATCTCCCAGCATGGTCTACTTAGTAGGGTTGATACAAGTTCACCTCCTCACAATGCCTGTTCCAGCCAGTCCTACCCTGGGTGCAATGGCCGGGCCCAGCCAGGAAAGGGCCAAGTGGTCACTGAAGCTCTGGCGATGGCTGCTCCATGCCAGAGAGGATCTCTGGCGGGCATCCAGCTGGCGGCACTCTCATGTGGTGGAGAGTGGGAGGTCAGTGAGAACTCTGGCCACAGCCAGGCTTAGTATTGGAAAAGTAGTCAGGAACCCAAAGACCCCGGGGGGTCTCCTCAGCTTTCCAGCCCGTCTGAGCCACTAAGCAGCTGTGCCTGCTGCAGCACAGAGCCTGAGCTGCATTGAATTGGGGACCTGCAGGAATAACATTCCAGGATCCTTAGCGCGGCAGACAGATCAGCTCCTACAATTGGGCGGGGGGGGGGGGGGATCTGAAGTCAGGAAACACAGCCTCAGCACACAGGCCTGTACCCTCCCCTAATATGAGTGATCTGGAGGCTTCCCCTTAGCCAAGGGGGGGCGCGGCTTGCCTGGAAGGCCCTCTGTCCCCTCAGCAGCTGTCACACTAGGAAGGCCAGGCAGCAGCCTTCAGGCTTCAGCTAGTCTGACTCTGAGTCCTAAACATCGCAGACAAAGCAGAAGGAAAACCGCAATTCTGCGGTCCTGAATCTCCCTGCCACCAAAAAAATGCTCCGTTGGCACCAATTCTCTGGCCAATTCTGGAGCAAACAAATGAAATGGAAAGTTACTAAAAACGGAGCTCTGATTTGCTAAAGAAAGCTTGTATGGTCTAACTGCCTTCCTCCTTCTCCCGAATGCTTGCACCCAGCACAAGATCAGACCTGACCCCCAACAAACTGGGCTGTGGGACCATTACGGGGTCCTGGCATACTTGGATGAAGGGGGGCATCTCAGAGCACATCTCCCAGAAATGGCCCCCAAAGAAATCTGGCGCCTCCAAGGGCTCAGCGGCAACCCCAACTGCAGACGGAGCCCATAAGTTTTCTGGAGACGCAGCCCAATCCTGGCAAGCTTTTTCCAGCTGCAGAAGGCAAGTCAGCCTCCCCTTGTGAAGCCCACTGCCCTCAGGGTAACCAAAACCAAGCATGCTATTCTCAAACAAACAACCATCTACTATTTTGGTTTATCCTGTGGGCCTGGTCACCAGAACACACTTACCCCCAACTCTGAGATTGCCAATGTAACAAGCTAATAGACAATCCCGCAGAAGCTCTGTGGGAAGATGGCCACTGCAAAAAGCATTTTGGGGGGCAAGGGGGCTCCAAACACATCAAGCAACCCACCCCACCCAAGTTTAACGCCCCCCAAAGCTCAAGGTCTGCGGTGACTCAAAACACTCGCATGCAAAGGGGAACTGGGGAAGGGCATAAACTAGAGGCCAGGAACCCTCTGCTGCTCTTAGAGGGCTTCCTAGGGCCAGAGACCAGCGGAGGGTAGGGGATCGGTGGGGGAACGGGTGACCCATCCCCCCTTCCCCAGAGCACAACATTTCATGTCGAAATCTTCCCCCAGCGCCCCCCCCCCCCCGGTGCTTCATCCTGGACAGGAAGGAGGGCGAGCGTGCTTGGCTTCTGCCCCAGCCAGGAAGGGGGCGCTGGCTTCGGAGTGGGGAGCCCCCAGCCCAGCAGCTGTACTGCAGCCGGGAAATGGGAAAGGGAGGGAAAGAGGAGGGGGCGCCGAGCGCAGCTCCAGATCGCGCTCTGCGGGGATCAGCTCGGAAGGCTCAGCTGGCGGAGCCCTTGCTGGGGAGGAGGGAGGCCGTCCAGAGCCCGCAGCCCTCCGGATCCCGCCCGACCTTCCTGGCAGCCCCGGCAGCTTACGCGGGGGGCCGGGCGGCGGGAGGACGAGCGCCCCGAGCCGAGGGGGAGCAAGCACCGAGCCCGGCAGAGCCCTCGGGTGGCCACCGAGGCTCCCTTGGGGCAGAGTCCCGCGCGCCAGGCTGCCGCTTCCCCTGTGCCCAGCCCGGAGCCAGACCCCGAAAGGCGGCTGGTGGGCAGAGGCTGGGCTGGCCGCCCGGCCCCTCCCCGGCAGAAAGCGCCCAGCCTCGGCGGTTGCCTCGGCCACGGCTGCGGGGTGGGTGGCGGCGCGCTCCAGGCTGCCCGGCGCCCCGGCTGCATCCCCTGGGCGGAGCCTCCCGTCTCGTCGCCGGCCGCCTCCAGGATTGCTCAAAATAGCGGCGGGCGGAGGCAGGAAGGGTCTCGGGCCGCCCGCAGGGCCTGGCCGGGCTCCGTGGAAGGGCGGCTCCGCTGCGCTGCCGGCCCCTTCGGCGCTCCTGCCACGCGCGCCCCGCCCGCCAAACTGGGGCCCTGGTCCCGGCGCCCCTTTGCTTGCTCCCGAAGAAGTGCCGCGGGGCTGCCCAGTTACAGGAAAGTCGCGGGGAATCTCTCGCTTGGGAAATCTGGCACCCCCGCCGGACTGAGCAGAGCTGGGGGAACCGGAGCGCGGGGTCTCTGCCGCTCATGGCCGCGGCAGCTTCAGCCTTCCGGCCCAGCCACAGAGGAAGGGCCAGGCAGCCACCCGACGTTCCTGCAGGAGCGCCAAGGGTGCGGGGCGGGAACGTGGGGATCCCCCCCCCCACAGGCCTGAGTCTGCCGGCCTTCCAGCGCAGCGGAGGCTGCGAAGGGATGAAGCAGGGGCAGGGTGAGCCCTCTGGGAGAAAAGCCACTTGGCTACTTGCCAAGGCTTCTGGCCAATTCTTTTTCAAAGTTCTCTTTCCAGGGTCTGGTCAGACCAAAAATATGATTCAGACAGGAAATAATGAGTCTTTGGAAAAGTTGACCTGGTGATTTCTGTTGGAGTCCGGATGAGAAACAGCAAGAAGGAATTAACTAGAAAATGGAGTGGGGGGAGACAGCTGTTGGGGACCAGTGCTCACAGAACTCCCCCCTCGAGGGGGCTCTTCCCAGGCTCTGCTGCCTTCGGTAAGAGATCCTCCCTATAGAGCCTTCAAACATTCCTTCCCTGCCATCCTTTCTTAACAAGCTGCAGCCGCTCTTGGCCAGGAAGTCCCTCTTTTTATGGGGAGCTTCTGCAGCTTTCTATGAATATAAAGATGGGTAACTTTCCCCTCTGAGACCATCAGAGTTAGGACTTTCAGGGAGGGTGGATCCTGCCCTACACAGCCAGCCACAGGAAAGGCTCTTCAGAGGGGCCATGGAGAACCCAGGCCCAGGGCTGCTTGGTTCTAGACACATGCACCGCAAAAAACCCCAACAAGAGCAGAGGTCAGCTGGGGTCTCACTGGCAGGCGATGGCTGGGCAGGGTCTTGCTTCCCTCCTGTTAGCAATTGTCCAACCTTGGCTGACTGAAATGATACACACACACACACCCCGCCCAACTCTTGCCTCATTCTCCTTTGTGCCAGCAAAGCTGCTCCCCTTGCCAAGGATGGGGTTGCCATGGTGATGATCAGAGCTGGCAGGGAGGCTCCTTACTCAGTGTTGACCCAGGGCGCAAGGAGACTGATCACTGCCCTGCCACCCTCAAAAGAGCTCCTAGGCCAACCTTGAAGGGCTCCTTCCTGCAGACGCCCTCTGCCTTAGGGTTTTGTGTGGTTCTGCCATGTTTTCCCAGAGCTGTGGGGCAGGGAGGGAGCATGCCTCTTTTTTGGACCTCGTGATGGACTCTCCCCTCCCCAAAACTCCAGAGCTTAGCAGCACTAGGCTTAGCCCAACTGGAAGTCCACCGGCCAGGGAACGGAGTGGGCCCATGTTTGCAGGAAGACGCAAAGGCCAGAGGGACTGTGCACTAATGCAGGTCCCATCGGGATGAACACTTTAGAATCCAGAACCGAGCATTCCCGGATGTACTTGGCCCAAGGCAGCATAATGGGTGTGCAGGTCTCTCCGTGTCCGACTAGCAGAGCCTCTCCTCTCCTTACCTTGGGACAAACGGGTGGGGCGGATGATTGGCTGCCCATCAATGGCGCAGGGATGACCGCAGGGATGCAGTGTGAGAGTCCCGCACACATTTTCAATGAAGCAGTGTTGGGGGGCCACCCCAGCCCCCTGTAGCACAATGTCCCCAGCAGCGGAGCCCAGGATGGTCTTGCCTGCAAGGAGACGGTATGAGTGGGGGTGGCACTCTTCCTTCAAAGGGGAGCAGAGAAGGGAAGGCCCCCCGAGACTACAGAGACATACCCTCTTCCAGAGGCAGCAGAGTGATGGCAGTGCTGAGGCGCCCACTGCCCAGGCTCACCAGGTGCGGCTTTTGCGTCTGCACCTTCAGGCCTCGGCCAGTCTCGGTCAGGTCCAGGAGGCTGCTCTGCAGGGCAGGGGAGAAAGGTCAATAGCAGCGTGGCCCCCTCCTCAAGCAGGCAAGAGCAGAGGGCAGTATGGCTTCCCTTTTGGCCACTCCTGGAATGAGCAAACCCCTCCCTCTTTCTTAATTGCCATCCTCCAGCCAGGCAAGTTGAAGGTGATTGCCAGGAAGGGTAGGAAAAGGCAAGAGGGCAAGTTGTCCAGCAGCTTTAAAAGGGGCAGCGAGAGGAAAGCAAGCTGAGCAGGCATTAGCACTGGCTGACTCGGGAAGGGCTTCCAAAGGGGGCTCTCGCACTCCTTGGCTCACTTTCCAGTCCGCGAAACCTCAGGACAGAATGGGGTCCCCTCCTGAGCCACCACTGCCACCTGGGAGGACCAGCACATTCTGACGGGCAGGGGGTTCTCTCAGGGCACCTGCTCACCTGAATGGGCTTCTGTACATGGCAGGGAGGGGCAGCCAGGTTGTGGTTGCAAGTCTCCATGGTGGGGCTCCTCTGGCCTAGGAGGGAAAGAGGGGGAGCCTGTGTCAGAAGTGCCAGGCCACAGACTGCCTGAGGTCCAAGCCCCATGCAAGACGCAGGCCGTCCTGGGGCTGGAACGCAGGACAGGTCAAGGCTGCCCCTAGGAAGGGGAGGTCTCTGGTCCTCACCCTCCATTCCCTGCAGGGAAGGAGGGGAGTTTGTTGCTCTGCCAGCCGTGGTCCAGGAGAAACATTTCCGGAGAGCGCTCCCCTCTAAGCACAAATAACAGTGTACCCATTTCTCAAGAACAAGATACGTATTTCAGCTTTTAAGTAGTTGTTCTTCAGCATCGGGGAAGAAGAGGGAGCAACTGAGCCTTTAAGCAGCCCTCCTGACACGTACAAGGTTAACTTACCTCATGACTAACTAATTCGCACAAATATCTAAAATTATCTTCAGCTTCCTTAAGTTCAACAAAAAGCTAACTTCTCTCTATTGTTTTCTGTCCAACCTTCAAGATATGGTGGCACCATAATGATTAGACTGCATCATTGCACACATTTTGCTGGATCTACGGCACTGTCACCAATGGGCAATGACAATCTTAACACTTGTATACAAGCAGAATATCTCAAGGTTTCCTGGGTGTTTCTCTGCAAGAGACAAGTATCAATTCCCCTCTGAAAATATTGCCAAGAAGAACTGCTTGGCAACCAATTACAGCCACAGGCTGCGTTTTCTCACTATAGAGCATGGGGTCACCCACGGCTTGTTTTCATTGTGACATCCCTAGGAGAATCTTAATTCCTGCATCCAACCCCTTCTGCATCTGCCAAAGATTGGTTGCGGTGTCCGTGCCCTCACCCAAATTCCAAATTCCCTTGCTTCAATGCCAGCTACTGTCTCCTCGTGTTCTACCACTGTTTCTCAGTTGCCTGCAGAAGAATCTTGGAGAAATTAACAGTTGGCAAAGTAAACGTGAGATGGGCAGTATCAGAATTTAATAAATAAATGCCCAGTAAAGGCAGTTTCCTAGTCATGGAACGTGACTTACCTGGATGATCCTTCTTCATTCAGCATCCCTCAGCATTTCTCCTTTCCTGAGGGGAGAGATCTTGCCCCCTTTCTGAGGGTCAAAGGGGAAACCTCACACTGCCATCTGCAAGCCCAACATCTGCACTGGTCCAGGAGAGCCAGCAGGGCACTGCCTGATGTGAATTCCTCCCCCCCCCAATCCAGGGTCCTTTCAAGAGACGAGAGAAAGAGGCCACCTTGTCTGTCTTTGACCTGCACAAGGAGGAGAGTGCCACTGCCCAGAGAAAGGAGGGCTTCTGGTCTCCTGGCCCCCCCTTTGCCTAGGCAGAGGAACTCTTCTGGGGGCAGGGAGGAGTGGGGTGCCTGGCTGTTCCCCCTACTCTCCTTCCTACTCAGAGCCACAAGTCCTGACAAGCAGGCTCTGTTTGAGGAGGGAGGGAGGGAGGGAGGGAGAGAGAGGAGAGCTGTACCTTGTCAGCCACAAGGCGCCTTTCTTCTCTGTGCTGCCAGAGAATGAGTGCCTTGTGTGGCTGAGTGGCTGGGCAGCAGAGGCCAAGGGGTGAGCTCCAGCCAGGCTGGGCCTGCAGGGCTGGTCTCTCCCTCCTCCTGAACCCTGCCAGAGGGGGAAAAGGGGGAGGAGAACAACTGACTCCCTTCCAGCCTTGGAGGAGCACCAAAGGCTTCAAGGCCAGCCGAGGAGGCAGCCTGGGAAAAGTGGGGGTGGTGCAGTCCTTGGCCAGAGCCAGGCCAAGCCCAAGCCCAGCCGCCCACGGCAGCCGGGCTTCCGGAGAGCTTCTGACGCAGGATCCAACCAAAGGCAGGAGGTGGGAAGAGTCCCAATTGTGCTGGCCAGCAGATTCACTCTGCCAGAAATTGTTCTGCACCAGCAGGTCAAGGCTCTCCAAAAACCCAGCTCAGCCCTTGGTACCACCTCTGTGCCGAACCTTGGCTGCACTCCCTGCCTCAGCCCAAAGATCAGGCAGGTCTGGGTTTACCCAGAGGCCAAGAGCAACAGGCTGGACCTGCTATCCCCAAGTGCCTTTCTGGGGCCTTCCTGGGTTCAAAGAGAAAACTGGCAAAACTAGCACTAGTCCTGGGAAAAGAGGAAGGCAGCTTTTGGGACTGGCGGCCCACTTGCTTCCCCAGCTCAAATCAGCATCCTGTGCTGGTAGCCACAGCTCCATTGCAGGAGAAAAGCCACAAGGAGAGGGCGGCACGGCTGGTGTAGGGGGCAGCATGATCAGCATCAGGAGAGGACTAGTTCTCCCAGAACCTTGCGTTCTTCCTGAAGGACTTTTCCTCAGACCCACCAGAGAAGGGGGAAGGACCGGGCGTGGTAGCTGCCCCAAGTCCGAAGCTTCTGCGTCTCAGTCAGATACTGCTACAAGATGCCCAGGTCAGATTATTCCAGAGCCCACCCCAGAGCAACGTTCAGGCAGGCTGGTCACTTCTACTGCCTGCATCTCCCCGCTTGCCTCACAACAAACCTGGAAGGTAAAAACTTGTCCTGGGATCACTGGGCGGTCTCCTTTTCAGCGCAGCTCAGGTCCCGGGCGCAGAGCTCCCACCCTGCTTGGAGGCCGGACTACAGGAAACCTCTGAGGGCTCCTACTCCGGAGACCGGACAGCCCTTTCGGCCGCGCGCAACTCCCGCCCCCTCCGAGACCGGCAGCTCTGGGAGGGAGCAGGCGGCTCGCCTGGCCTGAAAGCAGAGCCGCTGGCCCGAGCGCAGGTGCGCGGGCGGGGGTGGGAGGCAGGGACGGCGCGGCCGGCTTTTGCGCGCGGCGTTGCTCTCCCCCAGTCCGCGGCGCCGGTGCGGGAGGAATGAGCCAGGAATGCGCGGAATGCGCCACGTCCAGGCAGGCGGGGAGCGGGGAGGGGGCTGCCGGCCCGTCGATGCCTCTGTCAGCCGTCCAGGAAGCTCCGCTCTGCCAGAGCCTCGCCGGCCGGAGTCAAGCGGAGAGGCGCGGCCGCTCTTTCCATCTCCCGCTTGGCCGGCCCGAGGATGCCACCCCCGGCCAGGTCTCCCGGGGCGGCATGGCCTCTGGCCGGCCCGGAGTTCCTAAAGGTGGGCCGGGCAGCGGAGAGGCGTCTCCTGCATTACCTGCGCGCCCCGCCCGCACCTGTCAAGCAGGCTTGCCCCTTCGAGCCCCGACGTCTTCGGAGTTGCAGCCGCCGCCCGTCCGCGTTGCTCTTTCAGACTGAAGGGCCGCCGGCCGAGGAAGGAGGAGCGCCAGGCGGGGACCCGCCGCCCTCTCGGTTTGCTCCCCCTTTGCGCGTGCGCGCGCTCGACCAGGCCCGCGGGCAGCTGGGGTGCGCGCGCCTCCCGCCCCGTTCCGGATTCCGGAGGGCCTCCTCGCTGCCCCCGAGACGGAGCCGGCGCTGAACAAAAGGCGAGGGCGGGGAAGGCCCGGCGCGCCTCCCTCCGTTCCGCGGCTGCTCGGGCGCCCCGAAGCCGGGCTGGACGCTCCGGCAGCTCCTCGCGAGTCCTGGCGTGAAAAGCGCTCGGCTGGGCGTAGCGGGGGCACCGCGGGGGCCGTGGGAGCCCAGCCGGGCGGTCTCGGTCTCGGCCTCAGCTCGCCCGAAGAAGAGGAAAGCTCAGCAGCTCCTGCAGGGCGGCCGAATCGAACCCGCCTTCCAAGCTCCAAAGAGCTCGAAAGCCCCTCGCCGGGGAGGATTGGGGGGGGGGGCGGCGGCGACCAGGCTTTAATGGTCCTTGGTGCGCGGGGGGGGTGTAATTTGTCACTCATTGACGCGTTTTAATTTTTTAGGCAAATTTCGTGCTGACCCTATCCTGCACTTCTGGGCGCTTACCGATAACAAAGCCAGAAAACTTTATTGGAGCCAAACTCCAATAAAGATAAAATGTAATAATAGCAATCCCCAAGATCCGACCGCTGAGTGACTGATTTCTGGGTCCCCTTTTATTTCAACAGGCCTGAAATAAGAGTTTTTCATCCATTAAGATGATGCACCTTTTGCCCTGCCTGAATTTCATGCTGCCTGATTGCCCAGAGTTGTTCCTTGCTCCCAGAACTGCAAAACCGTTTTGGCCTTTAATAATAAATGTCAGTGAAGGGGTACATAATGGAACTTGGTGGCCCTGCTTAACCCTGTCTGCATGCAGAGGCATCCTCCTTAAAACAAACAAAACCAAACCCAGCACTTAGAACAGGGACAATACTAACTAGCTGAATTGTTGTGGTGAAGGATGTCATATTTACAGTCTCTGGCACAAAATCAATTTAGAAACCGAGAAATATTTTAAAAACTTGAAATTAGAACCCTTACAAATGGATCAGCAGTGAATAAGACAGTGGGCACTCCCGGCTGGAGCAGGGGAAGTGACAAGTGTGGCACGCCTTGTTTCCAGAGTTGGAGCTATTTTGGCAGAGATTATATCAGAACATCTGGAAATCATCAACCTCATGATGCTGCCTGACGTGAAGTCACAGCAGCCAGAGGATTTGCAAGAGCTGCTGCAGGCAAGGTGGGTCTGGGTGAGAGCCCAGCTCAAGCCCTCCCAGCCACTCCTGTGGCTGCTCAAGGGATCCAGACGCGACACGTGGCAGGAAGGTCCCTGGCCCTTTGCAGGAGGTTGTCAGCTGGTGGCCGACCTGTAAGAGGGCAAGCGAGCCCCGGCATTTTGACTTAAACCCAACTTTAGAATAGAGCTGGAAAGGACCTTGGAGGTCTTCTAGTCCAACCCCCTGCTCAAGCTGGAGACCCTATATACCATTTCAGAAAGGTGACTGTCCGTCCAGTGATGAAACACCTACAACTTCTGAAGGCAAGCTTACTCAGACAGGATGAAGGATAGGTGTTAGATAAAGGATTAGCCTTTTTATCTAAAAACCAACCTACAGGAAAAGTGGATCTTGCTCACCTCTCACCCCCCACCCCTATGAAGAATCTGTTTATGCTTGCAGCATAAATAGCTCAGGCAAATCCCTGCATTTCACTGTACACAGGCCATCAGGTACAGCTCTGGGGAGTGGGAGAAAGGCACATGTTGGGTGCATGGAGCTCTAGTGCAGAATCTGGCCTGGCATTCGATCACCTTCCCCGAGTGCTCCTAAGGGCAAAGCTTCCAATTTGCTGCTCTGCAGGACATGCTGCAATGCCAACTTGCCAGGACAGACTTTGGAGGAATAGATGTGAACCATGAGAACTGAAAGCCCAAGGCCTCCGATTCAGTCTGGAAGCAAGTCAGCCGTGGCCCTGTGTCCTCCGGATGTGCCAGGAATCAAGGAACGGGCCATCTCAGATGGTCACTTTAGGAAGCACAGGGTTAAATGTGTAGGGAGCCCCTTGTTGGTAGGCTTTTCATTACCCAAACGTCTGCAAGGAAACAAGCAAGCTTGGAGAGTATCAAGGACCCCTCATTTCAACCCTGACTTATTTTGAAGGAAATGCAATTAGCCATCTCGCCAAACACGCACATTTCTCAGGATCGTAACATACGTTTTAGCCCAAGGCTCCCAAACACAGAAGCTAAGTTCAATTATGGTTTAGTCTCAACATTTTAGGGGAGTCTTACTTTAGTTAAAATGCCTGCTTCAGACCAAGGTGCTCCTTTGGCACTGGCCTGGAATCTCCCATCCTTTCTGCTCTGAGCCCGCACCGTCAGCTGCGTCATCAGGGCTGGACAGGTGATAGCCGCCTGCCGTGCCTTCTCATTTCTGGTGGGTCCCAGTTCATGGGGGGAGGGACACTCCATTAATTTTCTCGGACTAGCTCACTCCTCTGAAGCACAGGTGTTCTCCTGCAGCAACTACTTCTGGGATCTAGCACTGCTTCAGGACACAAGCTCAGTCCTTGTTTGCCCAGAGCTAGAGAGCACTTTTTTTTTCCTTTTAGAATGTTCTTTATTGGATTCAGGAGCAACGATTCTTCACATACACTGGAATGTGTCATACAGGCTGTAATTATTTTGCAGGGTTCCGAAACCTTATTTCAGTGTCACCTTCAATGTCGTTTGAGAGTAAATTGCATTTGACAATAGAATTAAACTGAACCCCATATTAAGAATCAGGCAGACAAATCTCCAATCAGTATGATTCATGGCCCCCACCCAGGGATCTCTGGACAGAGGTGGTGTGGGAGAGGCTGGGGTCTTCTTTAGCAGGCGAGCACAGCCCAATGCATTCAAGGTGCCCAATGCTTCCCTGCCCCCAAGTCGTTATTTTCAGGGTCTTAAAAATCAGAGAAGCAGCCAGAAAAAGCTGTCCCCTATTCTTCTGGGTTCAAGAAAACAATCAGGAGGAAGGAGGAGCTTTCAGGCGAGAGCTGCACAAGCGTGAGAGCTTCCCCCTCCTCCGCTCAGGATCAGATGGATTGGCAAGGTCTGCACAGCACCGGAAAAGGGAGGCTGCTGGCCCTATTCCTCTCCCATGGTAGCACTCTCCTTGCCTTGCCGCTGCATCTGGAACCAGCAGGGCATTCTGGGGTACCCTCTGTGGAAGAAAAGGGTGGGGTGGGGTGGGGTGGGGTGGAGGGACAAGGCGCCGGCCAAGGTGAGGCAGCTGTGCCAGAGAAACAGGCAGTCTCTACCTGCCTGATCAGTCAGGACCTGGGAAATAAGGTCAGTGGGTAAACAAACGTCAACGTTCCCCCCCGATGCTGAAGGTTGCAGCTCTCTCTCTCTCTCTCCACATAGCCAGCCTTGGCCTTGCTTGCTGCTTCCCTTCAGCAAGGGTTACAGGATCTCATACTTGTCCACGAGGAAGGTGGTCTCCGTGGAGAATTTCACAGGGCTGTTCCCGTCCACCTGGGTCACTTTGGTGACCTGCAGAAAGAAAAGAAAACCAGTCCATTGGGAAGGGCGCTTTGCTGCGGCTCCATGAGGCAATACCTGCTACCCATCCCTGTCCCTCAATTTCCCCAGGCACCAATAAAAAGGTGGAGGTTTTGGTCTCGATGAACAACAGGAGTGGCCTCAAGAAACAGCACTCGACGCTGACAAGGACAGAGGCCCAGGACACCATTCAGTGGAGAAGCAGCTGGTCTGCCAGCTCCCTTTTGCTTCGATAGGCAGTTTCCTCCAAACAGAGCAGAGCAAAAGAGAAGGGCAACAGTTGTCATTCAGCCCCCGGGAGACACACCTGAATGCTGCAAAAGTTCTTCTTGGAGACAAAGGAAACGTGCACGGGGAAGAAGTCATTTGGTCGCCCTGCGATGCTGAACTCCAGGCTGCCACTTTTGTTTTTGGCATCAACCACTGGCAAGCACCACTCGAGAAGGTTTTTTCGGCTATCGTGGCGATATTCACCATTAATCTCTCCAATTACAGGAGCCCCCACACCAGACCTAGACAATCAACAATGAGTTAGCACTGAACTCCCCACCATCTCGGAACTGGCACTACTGGTGCATGGGAAGGTTCCTGGCAGGCAAGACAATTACTCACGGCAAAGGGATGGCGATTACCACGTCATTTAACTCCAGGCTGTCCTCCTGCAACTCATATTCGATGTTGACATCACAGTTGTTGCCACTTTCTGAGGGCCAGCAATTAACTAGGATCCAAAAGAAAGCCAGCTAAGATGGTTCAACCAAGACCCGAATGTTCTCAGCAGGGATAGGAGCAGAACACAGGCTGGCTGGCTTCCGCCTCTGGGATGCCTGCTACTCCCCGAACTGAAGCAACTCACTGGTCAGCGGGATGAGAGATTCTTCCGTCGTTTGCAGCCGCCATTTCAGCACTCCCACGTCACTATTGATGGGGAATGACTTATCTGGGTTTTTCAAGCCAATCACTGACTCTGACATAAAAAGCTTCTTGTCAACATTGGGATGAGTCTGAAAAGGGAGCCACCAGTCAGCCAAGCCGCTCCATCCCAAAACAGATGCGCGCAGCTCAAAATATCCCTGATCCTAACCTCCAGCCAACCTTACCTGAAGCTGCACGCCTTTTTTGTCCTCATTCTCAACGTGGATGCAAATCCGAGCAAACTTTTCATCCAGGATCCGCAGCATGATCATGCCATGCAGCTCCATGTTTTGAAGCCCCCCATCCCGGCCACAGGTGAGTGAGATCTTCTCCTCTATCTTCATATGCACACTAAAAGAGAGGAGCAGCCAGGGGACCGGACATTAGGTGCCTCCTTGCTTCCAACTGGGCTTCTCAGATATTAAGAGGCAGCCCTTCTGCAGCCCTGCCTCCTTTGTAAACAGACCCACATATCATCACTACGTATTTACAGTCTTGACCCTTGCAAGTTCACTGAAAACCCAAACAGCATTGTGCTATCCTGCAGTGTGACTGGTTTCCTTATGACTTACAGCTTGGGACAATGTTGAAGTAGACCACAATGACTCAGCTATCAAACTAAGGGTTAAAAAACTCCCTTTGGCTTAATGTAACAAAGCTCTCAGTCAAAGCTGCAATCGACTATACCCACTCTGCACCTGGCTGCTGAGCTCCTACTTGAAAGGCCATTAAACATATTTGTCCTACTCCAGAAGACCAGGCTTCCTCTGAGCTTGGGCTAGAAGAGAGACCTGGTTTCTGCTATGCAGGATGCTATGTGCCTCTCTGCATTCCTGGGTAATACACGTACCTCTCCATGTTAATGGGTGGAGCAAGAACAGCTGCTGCATTTGAGGAACGCTTGCCAACTGAAGAAGCAACAATATTTTCACCTTCGGATTTTAGTTTATCCACAAAATTATCCACTTCCTTCCCTTTAGTGCCGAGCTTAAGTGCCTTGTTTGAACCAGAAGGTCTAAACAAACAAAACAAAATGCATGAGACATTTTGCCCAAAGGAAGAATGCAGCAAGACCCTTCCCTGCTTTCCTTGCTCTGTATGGCCCATTTGATTAAGAAAAAAATGAAACATGTTCACGTGCCAGCCAGGCTCTTCAGATGAGAGAAAACCCAAGGAACCACAGGGAAGTTCTCAGGGCTATAGTCCACCGATATATCTGCTACAGATCCCAACTAAGTCACCACCTCATCCTATTTTAATTTGACTACTGCTGCTTTTGCATTATTTGGCATTTGAAGATTACTGTAAATCATTCTGAATCTTTACGCAAGCAGGAAAACAATTGTGACCGCCACAAAGCAATACAGATAGTCCTCACCCCACTGCGTTTAGTGACGGTTGAAAGTTAGGGCACTGGAAAAAGTGATTTGTGACAATTTTTCACACTCTTGACCGTTGCAGCATCCCCATGGTCACCTGATCCAAAAATCACGCCTGGCGATTGATGCATGTTTTTTATGGCGGTAGCCATGTCCCGGGGTCATGGGATCCCCTTTTGCAACCTTCCGCCAAGCAAAGGAGGAAGCTAGATAACAACCATGTTACTAAATTAACAACTGCAGTGATTCACTTAACAACTGTGGCAAAAAGGTTGCAAAATGGGGCGAAAGTCATTCAACCACTGTCTCAGCAACAGAAACCTTGGGCTCAAGCATGGTCGTAAGTCGAGGACTACCCCTAAAGCCTCCCTTGCAACCCATTTACCTTCCGCAACCAATCTCTCCCCCACAATAAATGACACACCTGGTTGGAGCCGGAGTGATTTTTGGCTTTTCTGACTCGATAATGGTTTCAGTGATCATAGCAGCGAGGGTGCCTCCTGATACGGCTGAATTACCAAAGCCCCCAAATCCTGGAGCTTTGGTGCCCCGCCGCTCGGCATCCCTCCGGGCTTGTTGCAGCTCCTTGGCTTTCCGGCGCATCTCAGCCTTAGCTTCTCGTTCTTGGGTCTTGAAACAAAGAAGCAGAAGCAAAAGCTTTGACCCAGAACAATAGAGGAAAGAGGCGGCCATCTTCCACGGAAAGCCAGAGGACCCTCGACCTACCTCGCGAACAGCCCTGAAGACCTTCTCCTCGTGGGAATCCATCTCAGTAAAGGTCCGGATCTGGGCCAGATTGACGTTCTCCCGGTAGCCCAGGGCGACGATCTCGTCGAAGGCGAAGATGAGGTCGAAGCAGTGCTCGGCGATCTCGTTCTCCTCCAGCGCCCTGCAATACTCGGGGATCTGCGCGGGGCGACGGGGAAGGCAGCTCAGGGAACGTCTGCCCGCTTTCCTCCCCGCCCGGCCCCCCCGGCCGCCTCCCCCGTCCCGCTCACCACCCGGGAGAAGAGCCGCAGCGTCTCCAGGTCCTCCAGGATGTTGCTGTTCTTGGTGGTGATGAGCACCATGTAGAGCTTCTCCAGCGGCTGGTAGACGTAGCGCACGCTCTCCGTCTCCACGAAGGTGTGCTGCTTCCCCGTGTTCATCAGCTTGGGGAAGGCCGCCAGCAGCCCCTCGATGCGCGTCCGCGTCATCTCCACGAACTGGCGCGACACGATCGCCTTCCCCGCTTTCGTGCAGACCGCGGCGGCCAGGAGCACCTGCGGGGGAGAGAAGGAGGCCCATCACGCTCGAGAGGCGGCTCCGGAGGCCGGACCCCGCGGGGAGAGCGCCGGCTCGCGGCCGTCTCTCCGGCCCGGCCCCGCAGGCTCCCGGCCGCGGGGCAACGGCGCGTCCTGGGCGAGCCTTACCATGGCGGCGGCGGCGGCGACCTCCGTGGAGCTTCTGCTGGGCGCCGCGTCTCCGCTGCTTCCGAGTCCCGCACAAGATGGCGGCGAGCCACGTCTCTCAGGCGGAAGCGGCGTCACCGCGCAGGCGCGGTCGGGCCGAGGGGGGGGGAAAGGCCGCCGGCTCTCGCGAGAGGGTTCCGGCCTCCCGTTGCCCGGCGACTGACCCGCTGCGGCCCGCACTTCCGCGGCCTTCGACGCAGTATGAGCGGAGCGCCGCCGTCGCCGCCCGAGCCCGGGCTGCAGGTGCGGGGCCGGCCCGGGGGCGCGTCCGAGATCTGGGCGCCGGCGAGCCGGCGTCCCTCGCGCTTCTCTCTTTTTCCCTTGCTTTAGACGCGGCTCGTGGAGAACCAGCCCTACGACGAGAGCCTGGATGTGAACGAGACGGAGGACGTCGCCAGCATCTACGCGCCCAGTCCGCCGCAGCCCGGTGGGTACCCGGGGGAGGGGCGGGGGTGCCTGGGGCAGTCGCGCGCCACCGCCCCCGTGACGACGACGCTCCCGCCCGCAGGCCCGCGCCCCGCGCGCCCCCCGTGCAAGGACAGCAGCGACGAGGACGAGGAGGGCGCCGCGGCGGCCCTGAAGGGAGCGAGCACCCCGCCGCGTGCGCCCGGCTGGGCCCCCGTCGCCGCTCCTGACCGGCCCGCGGGCGCCCTGTTGCAGCCCGAAAAGAAGGGCGGCGGCGGCCCGCTAGGTTCCGGCCGGCGCTTCAGTGGCCACGAGGTGGAGGATGACGACGAGGACTCCTCGGAGACCGACTCGGACGAGGACGACGACGACGACGACGACGAGCACGGCGCCCCGCTGGAGGGGTAGCGCGGGGGCGGGGGCGGCGTGGGCAGGGGGGGGG